>OX345638.1:6789200-7389200 GCA_947044365.1 Petrosia ficiformis
GACATCTGATACGTACTCCTACCATCAATAACAATACTATTGTTCAATTTACTGCATTATTTCTCCTCTTCTGAAATCTTCTAGTGTATACAAGTCTGGATGTTTAATGCTTCTTTTAGACAGCAACTGACAACAGGGTGTGATGCTGTAGACGTATGTCTCGGCAAACAAATGACCACAACTAGCGTTTTTGGTTACAAATTTATTAATGCCAAATATACAAGAACAGAGCAGAGGACTCTCATCCAAATAAGAATTCTCACTTATATACAAAAATCATAACAAAAGAAGATATTAACAATGTATAGAGATGGGGCCCAGAGCCCCTAACATACACAACAAAAAGCCTGCTATACATAAGTACTAATAACTAATCCCCAATGATTAACACATCTATATCACATCCACAATTAATTCACACTATCTAGAATACATACATAACTCAACATCTTATAATAGTTCAAATTACCACATTCCTCCTCCCCTCTCCTGCGACACACTTGTCGTGTCAGTTAATACGAGAGAGGCCATCGGCGTTAGCGTTGGCTTTGCCAGTACGATATTCGACCTGGAAGTCATAAGGTTGTAAAGCCAAACTCCACCGAGTTAACCTAGAATTATTATCCTTCAACCGGTCCAGCCATTCTAATGACCGATGGTCTGTCTGGATTGTGAATGGTCTTCCTAGTAAATAAACATGAAATGCATGTACTGCCAGCTTAATGGCCAAACATTCTTTCTCAATCGTTGAATACTTTTCCTCACGGGGAAGTAGCTTCCTGCTAAAGTAAGCCACTGGGTGATCATCATTGTTGTCATCCAACTGACTCAGTACAGCTCCAACACCTCTATCTGAAGCATCCGTTTGGACTATAAATTGTTTTGTAAAATCCGGGCTTCTCAAGACTGGATCTGAACACAACTGTTTCTTCAAGTTCTGGAATGCTATTTCACACCTTGGAGTCCACACAACCCTATTAGGACAATCTTTCCGGATAAGGTCTGTCAGTGGAGTGGCAATACTAGCAAAGTTGGGAATAAATTTTCGATAGTAACCAGCGACTCCTAAAAAAGCTCTCACATGCTTTTTGGTCTGTGGCCTTTCAAATGACCTTACTGCTGCAATCTTAGAAGGCTCTGGTCTGACCATCCCATTTCCAACAATATGACCTAAATATGTACAATGTCTCATTGCAAACTGGCACTTTTTGGGCTTAACTGTCAACCCGGCAGCTCTTAGTCGATGTAACACTCTCTGAATATGTTGAAGATGCTCCTCCCATGAGTGGCTGAATATTACTAGGTCATCTAAGTAGGCTGCTGTGCTGTCTTCCAAACCCCTTGTCAGTTTATCCATCATTCTTTGGAAGGTCGCTGGGGCTCCCTGTAGCCCAAATGGCATCACTCTGAATTGGTATAAACCGAATGGAGTCACAAATGCAGTCTTTTCCCGGGCACTTTCTTCTACTGGCACTTGCCAATACCCACGAGTAAGATCCAATGTTGTCACGAACTTAGCCTGCCCCAATCGATCAATTAACTCATCTATCCGGGGCATGGGGTAGGCACTCATCTATCCGGGGCATGGGGTAGGCATCAGCTCGAGATTGGCTATTCAGCTTCCGATAGTCCACACAAATTCGTAGTGTACCATCTTTCTTTTTGACAAGTACAATTGGTGCAGCCCAATTACTTGAAGATGGTTCAATAATCCCACTTTCTTCCATATCCTTCAATTCTTGGCGAACTGTATCAGTATATGCGTAAGGTAATCGGTATGGTTGTAGACGTATCGGATGGGCATCCCCTGTTTCAATCGTGTGTTCTGTTACATTGGTCCTTCCAGGTTGGTTGCTAAGAACATCTTTGAATTCTGTTAGAAGTTCCTGTAGCTGAGTGTGTTGATTCTTTTCTAGTTGTTCACCAATCACTGGTTGATCCACTATTAGGCCTAAATCCTTGTCCCATAACAGTATCTCATCTTGCTCATCTTCTGTTACATCCTCTGCCAACAGGTTTGCTGCTGAGGGTGCATGCCACTTTCTAAGCATGTTAATGTGGAAGATTCTGTGATGTTTCTTTTTATCGTACATATTCACTTCGTAGTTCACTGGACTAATACGACGGAGCACAGGATAAGGTCCATGCCATCTTGCCAACAGTTTACTGGTTTCAGTAGGTAGCAACACGAGCACCTGATCTCCTGGTTCAAATTGGCGTTCTCTGGCATTCTCATCATACCATCTTTTCTGTCGCTGCTGGGCCTTTGCTAGATTCCCTCTTGCCAGTTCAGACATCTTTGCTAGCTTTTCCTGTATGGACAGAACATAAGACACAACACTTTCATTGCTCTTACTACTGTTTTCCCAAGACTCCTTGAGTACATCCAGTGGTCCTCTAACTTGGTGTCCGTACACCAGTTCAAAAGGGGAGAACCCGGTTGATGACTGCGGAACCTCTCTATAGGCGAACAGTAGATATGGCACCCATTTGTCCCAATCCTTTCCTTCTTCATTGACTGTCCTTCTGAGCATAGCTTTGAGTGTCTGGTTAAAACGCTCGACCAGTCCATCCGTCTGGGGATGGTAGGGGCTTGTTCTAATCGGTTGTATATGAAGTAGTCGATACACTTCTGACAACAACTGTGATGTAAAGTTGCTGCCCTGGTCTGTGAGTATCTCTCTGGGGATACCAACTCTAGAGAACATCTTAATGAGTTCCTCCGCAATATGCTCAGCATCAATGGACCGAAGTGGTATAGCTTCGGGGTACCTAGTTGCATAGTCACATATGACTAACACATATTTGTTTCCATTATAACTTCTAGGAAGTGGTCCAACAATATCCATGGCTATTCGTTGGAAGGGTTCTTCGATGATGGGTAAGGGAATCAGTGGTGCAACTATCTTCTTCCCTGGGGCTGTCTTCTGACACTCTTGGCAGGTGGTACAAAATTCAGCTGCATCCTTAAACACGTTCGGCCAATAAAATCTTTGAAGTATTCTTTGCGCCGTCTTCTTCCTTCCAAGATGTCCAGCCAGAGGAATGGCATGTGCCAATTGTAATACAGCTTTCCTGCATGATGTTGGAAGTACTAGCTGTTCAATAGCTCCCTCACCGAAATCTTGTCCGGGTGGTGTCCATTTGCGGTAGATTAATCCATCTCTTCGAACAAACCCACTCCCTGCTGTACTGTCTTCTCCTTTCACTGCTCGACGCACTGTCTCCAATGAGCTGTCCTCTTCTTGTAACTGTGCCAGCTCTCCTGCTGTCATCTCCAATGGGTGTTGCTGTTGTTGCTTCTGTATAAAAGAAAAGTTATTCTCACGTCTCTGGCTTCTTGACAGATGATGCTTTGTCTTGCTCTCTGTGAATAGTTCCTCGTCGAACTGTGACCCTGGGATTTCATCATCTAATTCTAATTCAATCCCCTCACTTGGCTCCCTTATGTGTACAGGGTGAGGAAGGGCTCCCGATTGGTGTTCCTTGTCAGCTATGATCGCTCTTTCCTTTTGTTGGTTTTTCTTCTGGGCCCTGGTTATAACAGCCATTGAGTCGTCAACCTGTCTGGGTTCCTTCTGAGCACCATCATCTTGGAGAAGATTCACCAACTGTGGGACATCCCATCCCACTAGTATGGACACTGGTAGTCTATCCACCACTCCTGCCTCTACATTATAGTGTTCTCCACCTATTTCAATAGCTACCTTAGCTAAGGGGTAGGTAATAACATCACCATGTGCACAACAAACAGATATCTCCCCCTCTACCGGTTTTTCTGTAGGTACCAGATCCCTCCTGATCAGCGTCCTGCTTGAGCCTGTATCCAGCATGATGTCCTGAACAGGAATTCCTTCCACCAATCCAGTACGTACAGCCCTTGGGTAGCTCTTGGATTTCTTCTGTTGTGTCCAAGCGCAATACATTGAAGTAGATTCTGGGCAAGCAGCTGCTATATGTCCCTTACGGAAACATTTCCAACATGTCAACTCCTTGAATTTCTCCTTCTCTTTACACAATTCCTTTGATCCTGGCTTGGTAGTTCCTCTCCAACAGTCCTTCGATCTGTGGCCTGTCTTTCCACAGTGGTCACATCGAGGCTTAGCTCCCAGTGGGCGTCTGAACGTCTCTCCCCACTTCTGAGGTTCTTGCACTTTACTTGCTTGACCTCTTGCTTGCACATAGTCGTCAGCCAGTTGCCCTGCCTCTGTGACATTCTTGGGTTTTCTCTCTCTTACCCATATGCGAGGTCCAGTAGGCAATGTCTCCAGCAACTGTTCGATTGCCATCAATTCTATGACATCTTCTACATCTTTGCATTCCTTCACCCACTTTTTTGTCAAATCCCGTACTCGGACTGCTAGTTCTCCGTGAGTCTCCTCCTCCTTCAAACGGATTGAGCGTAGGCGTTGACGATATGTCTCCTCATTAATATTATAACGTCTGAGAATGGCGACTTTTACTTCGTCATAGTCACCAGCATCCTTCGTCTCCATAGCGGCAAAGGCTTGCTGAGCCTTGCCGGTGAGCTGAGGTGCAAGTTTGTATACCCATCGGTCCTCGGGTACCTTGAAGGCGTGCATCATTCTCTCAAACGTAGTCAAATAAGCCTCAATGTCGTCCGCCTCAGTTAGTTTTGTAAATTTCACCTCTCGTTCGATTGAGACTGTTTCAGAGCCTTTTGCCGAATGCCCCTCCGACTGTTCTCGTACGACTTTCATCAGTAGTGTCATCTGCTCCTGCATCTGCTGTCGTTGGTGTTCTACCTCTCTCTCACGTTGCTTTCTCTCTTCAGCAACCTCTTCTTCTCGTTTTTGACCTTCCTCCATGAGCATTCTTATGAGTGCAGTTGAATTCAGAACTGCTGCCTCCACTTGCTCAGTAGTCTGGGATTCCATCTCAACTTGGTACCTTGTTCCAGATCTGGTGGTCATATATTGCTAGCCGACTGTCTTCTATTTTTTTGGGTTGTTGGTATACTCCTGCCAACTGAGATCCGTACACCTCTGCCACCAAATGTGATGCTGTAGACGTATGTCTCGGCAAACAAATGACCACAACTAGCGTTTTTGGTTACAAATTTATTAATGCCAAATATACAAGAACAGAACAGAGGACTCTCATCCAAATAAGAATTCTCACTTATATACAAAAATCATAACAAAAGAAGATATTAACAATGTATAGAGATGGGGCCCAGAGCCCCTAACATACACAACAAAAAGCCTGCTATACATAAGTACTAATAACTAATCCCCAATGATTAACACATCTATATCACATCCACAATTAATTCACACTATCTAGAATACATACATAACTCAACATCTTATAATAGTTCAAATTACCACACAGGGATACATGGTGACTTTTAAAGTTGAAAAGCATTAGAGAAGAAGATGAGTGACTATTGTTCCCTTTATTACAAGTACACACTTTCTTATATATTTGAGTATATACTTACATACACACTTGAGGTTTCTGGACTCTTTTTGTGTATGTGCGTGGGTGTGTGATTAAGTACATGTTTGTAATTTGTGTGTGTGTATGTGTATAAACGAGTCATGAGTTCATAGGAGTGCATTTATTCCCTTAAAATAAACAAGTGTATATAGAGAAAAAAACATCCCTATATTTGCTTTGTGATGACTATGTATTAAGCATTGCTGATGGCACTACTGTCTCTACCTTTCTGTGTACTCCTGGGGCCTGAAAACATAAGTGTAAGCCTAATTGCAGTCTAAATACACAGATGTCTGATGAACTGACTGAAGTACTCCTTCAAGGTTCTAAATGATGACTTCCTCGTGTCTGAAACTCAACAACTTATCATACTTACTTGTTAAAGATTCTTGCATAATATCTATACTGTTTCTCTGCTATATACAACAGTTATTAGCAGTTTTACATCCTTTCTGAATCTTTCTGGCTGGTCTGTAGCTCAAACGCGCGTTCTTTTACGCGCCACGCCCATTAATTGACCGAGCCCCCGGGAATGACGCAACTTCCTTAACTACGTATACAACGCATAGTCGCGCAAGTGACACAAGAATATATATATATATATATATATATATATACATTAAACCCCGTGGAAAGCAATTATAGGGATGGCCCTACGGGCCATAAAAATAGGGATGATGTTATGTAATTATGAATAACAATTGCTATGATTAGTGAAGGATAAAATGACAACTCCAGTCAACTAAAGTTCATAAATTATAATAAATAATTCTTGTTACTAAATTGAACTAGGCTATTGCAATATAATATACATGCAAATTGTAAAAAAAAATTTGCTCTTCATTATCACTATGGATGATTGTCACTCCATAGTTGTTGGAGACTTAGAATCAGGGAGTGTCTATGTGTGTATAACAGTACGTACACATGTGTACAAAAGTATTCAAAGTACAAATGATTATACATGTATGTGTACAAGTGTGTGTGTATTTATAAACAATATCCTGTTAATATTTGGACTAGTTAATACAGATATTCTGGTCTCTAGTCTTGAGAACCAGACTGGTGAATAAACATATTTTAGTGGAATCTCAACCCTCCACTGTCTCTCTAGTGAAGTCTATATTGTTCTATTTACATGTACTAGTTTATACATGGCCAATAATAATTACAAAATAGGTATCATGAAGGTCATTGCTTACGAAAATACAAGATTTGACCTACAATGTCTGTAATTCCCATATTTCCAGGTCATTAAATAGAATATTACACCAATTGTGTTACATTGAGGTAATAATTAATGGTGCACATAAGAAACATTTTGGGTACATTATAATGAAGGGTGTGTTCAATAATCATATATTAATGTCATATTGCCACTACCTATATACAAGTAATGAATTGTTAATCTCTGGTATCACACTAGTCACAAGCGAAAAGTAAGATCTTATTAATTACAAAGTATTATATAGTTCATATTTCTTACAGAATAGGCATTTGTTGATTTGCATAATAATGAATGCATATCCATTGCCACAAGTATCAAGTTTAATTACATTTATAACCAACAAGAAAACAATAGCTAGACAATATAAATTATTGTATATAAATAGATATACGAAATAGTTTTGTGGCTTCAATCACGAGCATGAAATGACATAGGTGGAGCAGTGGAAAGTGATTATCACCCCAGAGCTTAGAGCCATGTGCTCAATGTTGTAACAGCCACTACAACAGTGACAATTATTTAAAAGGTGTCAAATCATCAAACATCAATCTGCTCATAATTATATGTAAGTAAAATATATGATACACATATAGATGAATATTGGTTAGCCACAACTGTCATGAATAATTAATAGATGAAATTTTCACAGGAACAGCATACATATTTGGATATCTACAAGAAACAACTTATTGTCCGAAATGTCTTCCTCAGATTTACTTAACTACTTTACCTAGTTACAAGAGGTTTATATATATATCATCTACTTCTTAGCAGGCTATAATAGTAGAGCCACACTCTTCACTTACATGAAGAAGGTAGAGTCTGGTGATATAGATTAGGTAAGCAATGCTTAGATAAACGCATGGTAGAAATTATACTTACACTTCTAAAAAAGAAATTCTTCTACATAATGTGACTTTGTATAACAGTAATGTAGTGTTCTCATCATTATTAAACACAAAACAAAATGGATTTTATCATAGGAGGAATACAAATACATCAGGTCTCACTCTACTATGTGAAGTATCCAAAAGCAAAAGTAGTAATTGAAAATGATAGGAATGCTAATTGAGCCTAAGAATTTACTAATTGTAATAGGAATGTTTTGCTGTATATAGCTTGAATTATTGTATTATATAGCTTATATATACATTCATTTCTTATATATAGCTTCATTTCCTCCATTCAAGAGACAAAGAGGCATACTATTGTATGACACTTTGTATGTTAAATGGAAGGTGTGATGATATCAGACTAATAATGAACAGAATGGAAAGGCTGTATAAACTAGAATTAAAACTGATAATAGCATCTACGTAACTTTGAAAACATAGTGAAGTAAAGAACAGTGACATGAGAAGTTATAATAGGAACTATTATCATACATTTTAGGAATAGAAGTGGGTATATAAAATACAAGAGACAAAGACAGACAATTACACTATAATAATTATTTTTGATACTGTTAGTAGAATGGGTTGTTACTTCATGTAAGGATTCATGAAATAATGTTATATTTATATAGTCGCATATGACATTAGGATCATATCAAGATGTATTTATTCTTACTCAAGCATGAAATTATTGAATTCTGTATAAGTATTACACTATTTTGAAATGGTAGTAATTATATCTACAATACTATCCTTACATGAAGTGACAAATACATAATGATAATTATAATGGGATAATAATGGACATTAAAACTATTTATATTCAATACATACATACACAAGTAAATATATTATATCAGTTACATTTATAGTATGGGGCATGTATACCTAAAACACTTGTTTAGAGTGTGTAGTATAACTACACCCTTCATTTGAAAGGATCTGTTGGCATTACTAGGTAAGTGGAATGTAATTAATTATGTGATTGAAATATAATTATTCTTCTACTAGTAGCAGTGGTATTATAACATCAATTCTGATATTGGGCATAAACACAGATAATCTTGGAACTATGTCAAATACACACTCCCTACATGTATATTAGCGAACAACTTTCAGCTTTTTAGTCTGTTGAGATACATTTTCTTCATAATTATTATGTTGTATCCGGGAATGTTAGGAATGCTAATCGTGACTACATAAATGAGTAATAATACAACAGCATAACTTCCCTAAACATACTTCACTAGATCCTATAAATAGGTGTTGCTATACCATACTATATATAATGAACAGAAAGCCTGAGAAGTTTCATAGATGCATTGACATAAATATGTAAGACACTTTGTAATAATTATTATTGTCAGTTTTACACAATTTAGTTTTTGTTAAACGTTTCTCCATTAAATGTTTTTCGTATAATAATATGAAAGATATTCAATGACTTTTTTTTGGAATTCAATTTTGAAACAATAATTTTTTAAATTTGAATCTTTTAATGAATCTTTTGCCATAAAGCTTACTTTGTTTAAATAATAATATTATTATAATATCAGTGTCTTTAAAAAAATACTATATCAAACAAAACTATCTCAATATGAAAGCAACTTACCCCCCAAGGAGTCTTCCATGAAGGATTGATTTCATTAGTTGATAACGTTTGGTTCAAATATTCCATATTACTAAATTCAACAGCCATGGAGACACTAGCATTCTACATGTAAGACAAACAAGAAATATTAATAAATTATATGCTATTAATCAGTAATGGTCATTATCATGAGATAATAGATACATGTATCATGTATATGTAAATGCATAACACATATCTAAGAATATAATTGCTACACACCACACCCTCATGAATAACTAATAAGCAATATTTGTGATTTTAGTATCCCCATTTCCATGACTCTGGATCCACCCCTCCATTTAGGGATGAAATAAAGCAGTTTATGAAATTGTTTTTTCTTTTAGTTTAACACACAAAATGATAAAATAACATTTAGTTATCGCTCAAAACAATATCACTTAAACGTTTAGAAACACACACAATGGATTAAGAGAAATTCAAAATCTGCACTTGCTGGATATTTTGAGAGTATTTCATGTTAGCGTAACCCGCCAATTATCGTCCAAGTTTTGTACTACGAATTATAAACTCATGATAGAAATGTCAAATTAACGGGGGCGTTCATCTGATGCGAGCCCAACCCTTCCAATACAAGTTCCTGAAAATAAAATTACACAAATCAGTTCCAGCAGTTAGCGACACACCTCCGAAGTGAGCTCGGTTTTCTGCCAATTATCGATCACCAGTACCAATAATCGACCACACCTGTTAATTACATTAACGAATTATCGATCACTTTTCATTCTTTTATTTTTTTGGTGAACTGTTACATTCTGAGAAAACCTGATAACAACGTTACAATATACTTACCTCCAGAGGTCCTAGCGAATTATCAAAAGTATTAAAACTATGTGCAGAAATAGCACTAAGAAAGATATTATGGTAGTAATTTATCAATTTCACAAATTATTATGTTTTATTGTATGTATATTGTGATATTATACTTGTGTTGATATTTGTTATCTAGATTTACTGTTATAATGATTATATATGTTTATATCTGTAAATAATATTTAACAATAAATTTCATATATATACAAGTTTTTTTCATTACTATAAAATTAATTAGCAATTGCTATAATATGCTAATTGCTTGATTGCTAACTATTCAAATGAGAGTTAGTACATACTACATCAGACAAAATACACAAAATCGTTCCTTTTAATCTTGAGCGACTTTTTTGGTCGAATTTGTCTTTGTTTTTCTAGCTTTTTCTTTTGCTTTCTTCACACGTTCTTCTTCTTTTCTCTTTAACTCTTGTTCTTTCTGTTTCTTCTTTTCCTCTCTCTCTCTCCTTTTTCTCTGTTTTTCTTCCAACTGCTCTTGCTTCTGCTTCTCTTTCTCTTCAATTGCAGCAAGTGATGCTGCACTAGTCAGAAGTCGAGCACGTGGTATTGGCTTTTGTATAGTTCTGACTGGAGTGTTATCAGTAGGATGAACCAAAAACTTTGATACAGTATAATCTGAACCAGAAGATGTTGTTGATACTGTTGTTACATCCTTTGAGGATGCTACTGCTGGAGACATTGATGCAGCAGTAATTGTGACGGGAAGTGGAGCTTCCTCATTACAGATTAAAAAAGGGGTTTGTGGAGAAACTGAAGAGTTATGAGCTAATACTGAGAGATCATTAAGAACCTCATCTGGTAGAAATTGTGGATGGTATAATTTAAGCCACCAAACATAGTCTTCATCTGTCTTTCTAGAAAACGACGCCACCAACCATCACTGATTTTATTTCGTACCAGTACTTCTTTCTCAATAGCCACTGATTCAACAATATTCAATACATCCTTACGTGTTTTACCATAACCAAGTCCAGCACTACTCTTAACAAACTCAGCTAATTCCTTTTCTTCTACTGGAGTTAAGTAAGGTTTTGTCCGTGGCTTTCTTCCATGTAAAACTCGACCACTTATTCTATCTTTTAGGGTACTTTTGGGAATGCCATGATCTAAAGCAGCTCTATTTACGCCACTTTCTCCAGTTTCAACTGCTTCTATAGCCTTTTTCATTCCCTCCTCAGTCCACTTCTTCCTTTTGGTAGACTGCCGTGGTTTCACTGCTGTTGATATAGACGGAGGAGCCGATTTTGAGCGTCTATGTGTTAGGCGTCGTCTCTTCTTCCCTCGTGGCATGTTTGTAGAATTAAAAAATTAATAAAATTACCAGTATACATGAAGACGTCCTTTCTCTTACCTCCACACACTGGGCATGTGCCGTATGTCTGTAAATTTCTCCACACTCTCGTACTCTTCCGGTAACTCGAAGAAATTGCTAGACCTGTCGCAATTGGTCGATAATTGGTACTGGTCGATAATTGGCCGACTGCGCTATTCTTGCAATTTTTTGTATTGTATGCTAGTCAAATGTCTCTTCTCTCAATAAAAAATAATTTATGAGAGATTTGAAAGCTAATCACACTAAATTATGACAATGAATAATAGCATTTATTATTGTTATACAATTATCACTACTATATTATATCATTTTTACAATTATGACTATAATTAAATGTCTTTTTCAATATGTATTTATCAAATAAATAAATTAAGTATATAATTAGTACAATACTGTATAGCAGGAAACTTATGCTAGTGCAAACTTTTGTGATTTGTTTCTATGAACAAGATTAGCAACTCATGGTTTATGTAATTACGTTACAGTACATACATGTACATACATCTACCACACCCATATATTGTACTTGCCCACCATGTGGCAGGTGTAAAATTCTGTATTTTGGAGAAGATGGTAAGCTTCAGCATGGAAGCTATGGTGAGAGGCTAGTACATTTATGAAAGTTTATGGATTTCTGTGATAGAAGAAGAGTTACATTTCCAGAGAGAATTAGGGAACTCTTATGATCCTTTCTCAGTGGCAGTAATGAAAAATGATTTGAATGTGAGCCATATTCCAAGGAAGATTTCATTTGTATGTTCTATCTTTCTGCTTCATGAAGGATCTATTTACAGTAGAGTTATTGGTTCAAAATGCTATTCGACACATTGTGAAGAACATCACAACAGAAGAGAAGAAGTTGAATGATCATCACATGAATTATGCTCAGTCTCTCCTGAAGAATCATTTTCCTTCAATGAATGGACTCATCTCCACCCCTGCTTGTATTAAGACAATACTCTCAAGAAAGCTCCAACATGATCCAGGTCATACGTTCCCGTGGAGATCACTGGATTGTAGTATCAACAATCAAGTGTAAAGAAGGCACAGTAAAAGATTATGACTCTGTCTATACTCTATAGCTCCATAGATTGTCAAACAAAAGCTGTTGTAGATAATCTTTCATGTGGATCATCTATAGAATTAGCAAAAATGCATAAGGAAAGACAATTAAATCTATCATTCTCTCCTCATTACACCAATGATTGGCAGTATAAGTTAAATGTCCGTCTTTAGGAAAGTTAACATGGGGAATGGTTGCGGAGGTCTTCCCTTGATAAATCACTTCAAATGGGATGAGCTCGCCTGTCCTGGTGTCACAGACGACCACGGTGATTTGTCACTTACCTTTCATGTCAGCTATTTCTACTCTCTTCAATTTCTTCAACTCCATGGTCTAGTACTATGCTTTCCCCAGTTTCGTAGCAATTAAAACCAAGGCAGGTGGGATCTTGTCCAGATCAATAATGGCTTTGCTGTCAATCAGGAACTGTTCACATACCTCTTCGAAATTAGCGACAGTCATTTTAGCTGTTGAGCTCCACTTTACAGAACCAATTCTATGCAGAAAAGACTTTGCCCAAGGGTTTGACCCTTTAATGGGCCCTCCATGCTATGACAGTAGGTTCATGTCATGTTTTTTTATATGACTGTTGCAGCTAAGGTTTTAATCACGAAATCGTCATTTCCCTGACGTAAATGTATCTCAGTTTGAACTATCTACGTAGACTCATAGCAAAACACACTATAGAAGATTAAGAAGACAAACTGTCAAAGTGTCAAGTAATTCTATTAATTAATTGAACATCAGGTGAGCTTGGAAACATTTGCGGATATTAACTTTCATGTTTAGAGCCCAATTTGTGAAAATCGTGAAAGTTTATGTATCGTGAAAGTTTCCCGATATACAGTATATATAAATATATATACATGTATCTATAATCAATCTAGTAATTAATTTCAGAACTGATTTTTCGTCACTATAATTACATGTAT
This sequence comes from Petrosia ficiformis, assembly GCA_947044365.1. Classification (NCBI taxonomy): domain Eukaryota; kingdom Metazoa; phylum Porifera; class Demospongiae; order Haplosclerida; family Petrosiidae; genus Petrosia; species Petrosia ficiformis. The sequence continues at coordinate 6,802,595 of OX345638.1, forward strand.
ATATGTACATGTATACTGAAAACATGAAATAATAACTATTATCAAAAGTCCTCCACTATGATTACAATAATAATTATCATTATTTTTTTTTTATTGGGCTCTCCTAATATGGCTTTTCTAAGCAATTCCAAACTGGAGAATTTGAAATTAACACTCACTGATATTATCAATATCACTATACTAGTCACCATAATATATAACATCAATCATAATCACCTTGATCTTAAACATGTTTAAGATAATCACCATAGTAATTATAAACATAGGTGGTGACAGACACTGTCAATTGGGACAGTGTACATGTATATATAGAATATAAAAAATGATGATATCACTGCAAATGTAATTAATTATTGAATCAGTTTATTGCAGATCATTCATCACACTCACTATGAATAATTAATTTTGCTAAAACTTTTGCATAGTCCATGTTCCATTATAACTTATAACTTCAAATGTACCCACATTCATTAGCAATGCGGAGTGTGATCATATTAAATGTCACTTAGTTAATCAATGGTTCAATAAGCACTATTCTACTAGTGATTGGAAAGTTGGAATTTGGACTACAAGTTAAGTTGGTAAGTACATGTATATTTATTTAAACTATGTTTTAATATATTCACAATTTTTTTAAGAACGATTCCTAAAGCAAATGAATGAAATTCACATTTCACTGGGTATGCTATTAATAGAAAGGTAACGAAAGCAAGTTTTGCTCTAGTTTGCAATGGCAAGCAATAAACTTGCTTTGGAAATTCTATTGCTAATCCTTCACTTGACATTGGTCTCATCCAATTCAGTGGGTGGAGAAAGTGGGTGTGGCCTTTTTATTAATTAGTGTAAGTGAAAAATTGAGTTATTTCAAATATTTCTAGGGGAAACACTACAAGGACATACTCTGAAAACAATTATATATCTCAAGGGTGTTAAATGGCTATAACCACCTCCAAACAGGCTTTACGTAGTTCATACCATGATAACAAAAAAAGTATGCAATTAAATCACAATTGATGTCACTACTGTCAAGTAGAAGCCATATTACTATAAAAATTAACATTATTGTCAATTTTGGTTGTAAAAACTGTAAATAGAATCAGATTTACTAGTGGATAGACACTAAATCTCCCTGTCTACAGGTATTTATGGGGATATATCACCCACGATACATCAAAGGTCACCATTGCCAATGCACCATTGTATAAATTCTAAGACTATGCATTTGTAAGTAGTCAGTAGCCACCTCAAAATAATTATAGAGTTTGAATTATGTATAGCACATAATATTTATTCACTTATGATAATAACAAGCAACAGTATCAAGTGTTTTGATTTATATAAACACTTACCAGAGCATAACTCTTATCTTGACATTTTTCTATAATGTCTTCAACTTGCTTCATATTCCTGGAGTGATGTGCTCTAAGCAGACTGCTATTCTATAGTATAAAACATAAACAAGAAAAAGATAGCACATAAAAACTCAATCAGTAGACACCTTATATTTTGTGTTATGATGATTCAAATTATAATTGTACATGTAATTAAGATAATCTTGTAGCTATATGTATTATATTAAATTTCACATTATAAAACTTAACATTATTATTATACATCTACATGAATCTGATGATATTCATCAATCTTTCAATAATACATGTTAGATTAGAAATATCAAAATAATTATTGATAATCAAAAGAGGTGTTCAAGAATAGGCATCAGTGGCGGATCTAGAAATTTAAGAAGGAGGTTTCAAAAAATAATAGCGAGTGAAGCATGTGGAATTTCTTAGTCATTAATTATTCATGAGGGGTGTGATTACTGAAGTACTCATGTAGTATACTTGCAGATATATAGTTATTTATGTACATACCATCTTCACAGTCTTCTGATAGAAGCAATGCTCTACTACTGTTTGTTACTATATACAACATGCTGGTGGGCGTGGTGCACAGACTTTTTCCAAAAAACAACTTGAATTTTTTAATTTGAAAGGGGTTTCCACGGAAACCAAAGAGATCTCCCTAGATCCGCCACTGGGCATGATATTTACCAACTATTGCGTAATAGTATGAGTAAACTGATATGATCAATGAAATTATTCAATTGATAAATATTTTAGGAACAAGTAGTGGATTATTTTCCCTCTGTAATTGGTTTTGCAAGCATAGTCACATTTCTATCCTAATTATAATAGTAACACATAACATGTATGGTATACAATATAATATATTCATATGATAGAACTAGTTAGGATTTTGATGCATTGCAACAATATATTTGTGGTAATGTTAAATGTTCATTTTACACATACATAGTATATCCATGTATTGGGATCTCTTCATATGAATCATATTATATCTGGTTACTCAAATGCTACAAAATCATCAGATTATTGAAGCATCCCTTGTACCATTTCTACTGTCCTAGTTCAGTATTGATGCTTCTAATTGGTTAATTATGGTATCAGGTGAGACACAGTGTCTATGATGATTGTAGACACCTGAAGTTCAAATACAATTTCACACTTAATATAGTCCAAAGGATGCTTTAAGCTTACAGTATCATCCATTATTATGTTAAAATTTTTGTTCCTTTCTAATGAGGACAATGTACATGTATGTACCATACAGATAGGTGTATAAGACAATTGTATTAATAAGAAACCTGTTAATTGCCTTTCAGTATTGAACTTCTATTGAGTGTAGAATTTTAGTTTTTATGTTGCATTCAGTTAGGAACAATGAAGGTTATGATTCTTATGAATACATAATGGTTCCTTCACTCATGTATTATGTAATATTGACATTTATTGGTCTCATCCTCGTGATACATCAAAATATTAATTTATTCCATACAAGATTTTTGTTAGCGAGAGAAGAAATTAATCGTAGAAACCACACTGCTACTATGGAGAGCTGGGCTACACTCCTTCAGGAAATGCTTTTAATTTAGGGTTGTTATATAGCATTCAAAAGCATCTCAACTGTAACATTGTATCTAGACTTGATAAACATTGACTACTAGACTAGATAAACATTCGCAAATTTAAATATTCACTATAAAAATCTTAAATTTGGAAACATCCATTCTCAGATTTTGATAAACATTGATGAAAATGAAACACTCACTTCAAACTCACATATGAGACATATATATGTACACATTACAACTGCAATAGCAATGCAATGAAATTAATGTGTTATGTTCACTATTTGATGAGGAAACAAATGAAATTTGTTGTATTAGAAAAGCCTAATAAATGATCTTTAGGTACACAAAATTTGATTTGTTTTACTATACAAAACAATAGAATAGCAACATTCAATCACATGAGTTCGATTGAAAATTATGCTCCTAGTTTTCAGTACTTCTGTACTGCTATTATAATTAAAAATATTAATTAACACTAAATGAATATTATTATAATAGATCAAAGTGGTTATGAATAATATTAATCTTAAACACATCCCATATATACAACACTTTTATTAATATAACAATATACAATACATTCATGTGTTATTATCCTTTGGATGACTAGTAGAGTACTAAAATAAACAGTGTCCATTGTTATAACATTGTTCAGAAATTGATACTACTACAATGGCTTTAAAATTCTATTATAATTTGAAAGATTATTTAGGCAGTGCAAATAATGGTCACCCCTTCATAGTGAATAATCAATGGTGATATTATTAGAATCACTCATGTACTAGCTAATTAGCAAATAAAGGACTGGTTTAGAAATCTAGTGTATGTGTTTCAGTTCAATTGCTTAAAGTTTTGACTGGCTCCAGGTCTGACCCTGAGATCATAATTATTATCATCTTTATATAGTGGAACCTCTTTATAAAGATTACAAGCTGAATAATCAAATTATAACTAACGAATTATGTATAATAGAGAATAGATTCTTTTATCTCCAGGCTTGCAACATGTGTAGATCATTATGTAATGATATGATTGTAATGAATACTGCAGGGCTGGAACGGATCCTGTCTTTTGCAATCTTTATATAGTTGTCGATGTTTACAAAGTCTGGAGTTTAGCATTTCTTACAGTAATCTCAACTTTTTTACCATGCTAGCTGGCTGGATATATGGTACATAAATGCAGAAGGGGCTATTACATGATATTGGTTTGGCAAAAATCAATTGGGCCTTCTAATCATAAACAACATTGTAAACACTAATGACTTTGTGGACTAGAAATGACAAAAACCAAAAGCTCAACTTTATAAACATTAATCATTGACAAGCTAAACATCGACCAGGCTGGATAAACGGGGCAGAAATTAAAAATTCGCTTTAAAATCAATCACTTCCTGAACATCGACTGCTAAATTTTGTAAACATTGCTTTCATACTGAATTATGTTACATAAGGCACCCTGTAGTGATGGCGATAGCTATAATTCAAGCTAGCAATTCAAAATCAAACATGTTATGTTCACTAGTTGAAGAGGAAACGTATAAATTTTTTATATCAGAGAAGTTTAATGATCAATCTAAAGATGTACAAAATTTAATTTGTTTTATTACACAAAACAATTGAATACCGTATATCCGGAAATGTTTACTGTGACTTTTATTTCGCGAGATGAGAAATTGGCAAAAATTAGATACTCAAAAATTTTATTACACAAAATCTTTTGTACCGTATATATTTATTCGACTGAACACGTGTTCGATTGATAGTCGTTGAGAGAAGAGATCAAGTTATGTCAATTTTACAGTACTGTGTCAGCTTTCCTGATTCCAGAGATGCCCAATCCTCACGGGCCTTTGTCAAGAGCAATGCCATTGTCAGCAATTGTAGCAGCAAATAAAGAAGTTAGACTGCATACCGCTAAAAACTCGAAGGGTGGTAGCTACCACAAGTATACACCTGAAGAACGTGCTGATATAGGAAAGTATGCCCACGAAAATGGTGTACAGTTCAGTCGACGATAGAAAATAGAGATCAATGAAAGCACGGTACGGTCGTTCAAGAAGCATTATAGAATGGAATTGAAAGAATAGCATGCTCAGGCTGAACTAGAAGAAGAAGATGACCCTACTGTTTCAGAGTTACACTTAAAGAAAAGAGGAAGAAAGCTACTGTTAGGAGATAAACTAGAATTGATGGTTCAAAGATACATCGCAGATACTCGGAAAGTGGGTGGAGCTGTCAGTACTGCTATTGTCAGAGCTGGAGCCAGGGGGATTTCATTGAGCCAGGACAGAAGCAGGTTGATAGAATTTGGTGGTCCAGCTACTTTAAGTAAGGCCTGGCCAGTTTTACTGCTCAGAAGGATGAATTACACAAAAAGGAGGAGTATAACTAAGTGCTTCGTACCACCCAAGAACTTTACTAAACGCCAGATCACAGCAGTCTTTTTTGGAACACTCTTAGGAGAATTCCTTCCTGTGCAGCTAATATATTGTGGTAAAACGATGCAGCCGCTGTCATGCCCAATATTCCTTCCCTAGTGACTGGCAGATCACACACAGTGAATCTTGACAAAAGTCAAGCAGCTTTGGCAATCTTCGACCATTTTAAGGTTCAATTGACAGAGAATGTAGTACAACTACTATAGGAACACAGTATCCAGTTGGTATTAGTTCCAGCGTCATGTACGGACTGCCTACAGCCACTAGATATTTCTGTTAACAAGTTGGCTAAGTCGTTTTTGAAGCGTGAGTTTCAGAGATGGTACTCTGAAGAAATTGCTCAGCAGCTGTCAAATGAAGTGGATTAGTGCACAGTGGATTGTGTGAATGTACAATCATTTCTGTACATCACCAGACATCATAGTTAATGGGTTCAAAGCTATTGCATGTTCCATTGATGCCGGTGAACCTGTTCTTGATGATATCGTTCTATATGCTGATGGAAGCCGCACCAGTATGAGTGACAAGACAGACGACGCGGTTGATGACTACGACTCTGATGATGTTTCAAGTGGTTACTTCAGCAGTGACGATGAACAATGAGTATGATCAACCCTGGGCATTTACCGTCAGTACATGTACAATACTTTTTTTTGTTCAATTGTGTTTCTGGCCTGATCACTTAACACTGTATTCTTTAAAAGCAATAATGATATCCAAATTTTAATTATAATTCAAAATTAATGCAAGTTGATTTTGTTAAATGATATTCAATTGTACACATCATACTCAGTATAGTAATAAAAAGCAAAGAATAATATCTCTATGAACAAAACATACAGGTAGATCAAATTTAGTTTTCTACAAGGTTACTGAGTAATAATGACTTCAGCTTTTCTATATCTCATCCCTTCCCTTCAAATACGAGATCACAAGGAATTTCAAGTCCTCCTTGTACCAAATCTTGAGAATATCTTCTGGAGCCTGTCACTTCACATTTGATCAAACCTCCTCGTCAAATGAACAAGGAGTACAACGTAGAAATCTTTTTAGGAAGGTGCCCAAACATTTCATCATTTTTCAGAACATTAACGGCATATCTGTCCATGACATTTCCTCTCTCTCTGTAGCAATCTAAGATTTCGCCCAGAGAAGATAACCTCGAATACAAGAAGAAAACCATAAAGTACTACTCAAGGAACTACCCTCCATCTTCTGATGTTTCTCTCTTAAAACGTGTTATAACGTTCGCTTTATTAAAATAGGTCATTAAAATTATATCGCTATTCAAAGTTATCGTAATTTTCATTTGCGAGTACTCGAGTTTCCAAAAATATAATCAAGCATACTTTTCAGGCTCATACGTTTTCTACTGTAAAAATTTCCGAATATACAGTAGCAATTTTCTTCCCTCAAATGGTCGGTTTTCAAAAACATGATTAGTTAAATATTAATTAAAAATATTAATTAGGACTTAATGAATATTATTATATTTAAAATTGTGTATGAATTTAATTATAATAGTTCTAATTAATAATTATGAATATTATTCTAATTATTGTAAACACATCCCATAAACACATCCATTTTATCAGTGTCACAGTGCATTGCAAAAACCACACTGTTCAGGGAAGAAATTATGACTAAAATGACCTCAGCTATTTTGAACAGAATGCCTGATATCAAGAAAGAACAATCAGTAATTATTGTAATAGATATCTAATTTAAGTTTTTTTTTTACAAACACAGTTACATTATACTATAAAGACTAATAACAATATATAAACAATTCTAAGTTTCAATAATAATAAATTATTCTAATCATTTCATTTATTCAGAGGTCTGGTGAATATCAAGCATCATTTAGCCTCAGATTTCAAGCTGAATAATCAAAATTAGATTATTAAATCATGGCTACATTCTTTCATCCCCATGCTAGCAACATATACAGATAATTATGTCCTCAATAAGTATGATATTGTACAATTGCTGTAATACAGTTCTCATTAAACTAGAATTTATAACTACTAATCGAAAGAAATTCCAGTCACCAAATGTTTCTCATTATATGAAAGTAAAGTAAACAGGGAATGATACTAGTGATTACACAATACTAACTATAATTAATAATAACTGTTAGGTAACACTGTAGTTTAGCAATAAATTATTATTAACCACTTTATCTGTTACTATATCAATTTCTGCTAGTGATGTATTAACACTAGTACTGGCATTGGTATCAGTGCCAATACTGGTTATTTGCATGTACATGGTTCTAAGGCATTGTGGTTACTTGTTGGTCAATTATGTTTCACACATTTTGCTAGCATGCTGAGCACATGAATTTTCATGTGCTGTATCAGCATTAATAAGATCGTTCTGAAATATAACAAACAACTATCATATATACTGTAGGTGTTTTTGATCCACAAGTCTAAAACAATGACCAGAACAAAGAGAAAAGAGTATCTCGCTTTGTGGTATCCAGCATTCAGTTAATCATGGCTGACTTTCTCATGCCCGAAGTACAACAGACTATAATAGATATTGATTTAATTATTCACTCTTTTAAAGGTTCTTGTTGGACTTCAGGATTATAGATTATATTTCAGGCCAAACACCCATTTGTTTTCCAGTCTCTATGTAAACTACAAGTGGCTTTCTTCTTGCTGGTCTGTAGAGATTGAGGCTTAAACGTGTATTCCATTACTGTACATGTATGTGTCATGCCCATTAATTGACGGAACCTCAATTAACTAAATACACAACTCATAATGCTTGTGCATGTGATACAAAGCAATATTATATAAACACATTTGGAAAGAAATCATTGGGTTATTTGATAGCTACATGTATGTATCACAATTATGTGACGTGTTCTGAAAGTGTTTCAGGGATAAGATAAGAATTTATTATTACTGAATCTTGATTATAGAAATGGTTTGAAGAAATGTGTACAAGTTAGGAGGACTATTTAGATTTTGTAAACAAAATTTTGATGTACATGTGTTGCAAAATTATAAGTATGGGTATTGGTATGAGACTTTTACAACCTTTGTGGAATCAGTATTGGGAGTATTTGTAATATCTGATATTGGTACATCACTATCTTCTACTAACACAATGGTAAATATACTATATCCTAGATAGATTGAGTGAACACATTCTCTTCAATGCCACCTTCTTTACTTATGTCTCATAATTTTACATGTGATCAATTAGGTATCAATGTAGTGTTTTAGAAATATATGAAATCAAAACTATTTCCCATTTAATGTAATATTGATTATTATGGATTAGTCTACTATAAGGTATAATTAATAATAACTTTATACACACAATAATAATATTAATAGCAGTAACTTTATAATTAGCTAACAGACATAAAAAAGGATAATAATTCTTAGCTATGTAGTGGATGTTTGTACATGTTATAATGAGTTACTATTATTATAATAGTATCTATGATAATATAAATGATATCACTATAGGAAGAGTTCAGAACAATACTAGTATAATACACTTCAGTGTCAAGTATGTAAAAATTAATTTTATTGTATAGTAGTATTGTTTAGGAAAACTTTCGAGGCTCAATCTGAATTAATACAAGTGTGTTATTATTGGATACTTAAGTCCGAGATATTGACTTCAATGTGTCAGATCACTATATCATTATGAACCCTTCCCATACTATCATTATTATAACAACAAAATAAGAAATTCGTAATTGCAATTATAATAATAATGATCTGTATACTTCACTTACTAGTTCAAACTGTTCATCCTCTGTTAAAGAAGTGTCAGTAGACATCCTCAGAATATTTCAGTAACAAAATACTTTGCACACACAAGAGAATATCTGCAGTTTGTGAAGTGAAACTATGTAACCATGACAACATGTGAAATATCATTATTCATTGTGGGTGTATCAATATCACATGACGTCTATATTAGGAAATCCAAAGAAATATGAATATTAATTATAAAATATTTCAAAAGTGGACAATCCTTTCCAGTGATGATATGTACATAATTATGACATGCTTAATAAAACATTATTGAAAGCAATTCATAATTATTAACAAAAATATAATTCTCATTACTCATCTTTGTCTCTCAATTATCAACTATGCACTTCACAACTAATATAACTCCAAACTACTGTGATAAAATTATAGTTTCCATGGTAACACCTGTAATATATTAATAATAATTATTAAATATCCATTGTTATAAGGTATTACTGATCACTTGTAAATAGTCCATCAAAAGACTCCAAAATTAATTACTAATGGATAACTAAGAATAGTCTCTCTAGTAATATGAATGATTACATGTATTATATATTATCGTATAGATACTAGGAAATACAACGATTTGGATACTAAGTATTGTCATAAGTCCCAAGGACAAGCGACAACACGGATATTCAACAAGTGATATTTCTTGGTATGTGTACAATAATTCATTTATCTATTGTAACTGGCTAAACTATTATCATCATGAAACAATCATACAAAGCAAAACCCAGACCAGTGATTATCTCTAGTTATCATTACCTCAGAAGCAAGAAGCTGAGTACAGGGCATAGATAAAGCTCTGTCACTTTTTCGGTTAATAAATTTACTTCAGAGAGGTTTTAATACAATGTACACTGAATATTTACCATTACCAATGCAAGTGAAAATATCTTTCCATATGCAGCTGTTGTTACTTGGAGCATGTGACTACTAGTACAATAAAACTTCAGGTCAGGTGATTTCCATTACAATAATACCTTCGTACAGTTCACTTCCAGTACAATAACTTACAAAGTCATATGACTTCAGGTACAATACCAGAAAGGATCATCATCATGTGCCATTTGAATACGTAATTGAGAATATATGGAATGATTCAGTGCTTCCATGATAAACATAATATAATAATAATTAAACTAAATAACAAATATCTTATCTAAATGTAAATACTGTACAATTATACAAATAGAACTCATTAGTGTGTATAAATATAACATGTAAGTATACATGTATAAAGTTAATATACTGAATACATGTTCAAACTAGTACATTACACTTATATCATTAACTGAACTACAATCTTCTATTCAACTGTATTTGTAGGATCATCATTACATTGAAGAATTTAGGATAAAGATAGCAAATGATCATGACATGATAGGATTACTAAATACATAATAATTATCTCATATCAGATTTCATAGCATCAGATTCTTCATCTACTACTTATCCTATGACATTTCTGTTAATAATAATTAGTATTATAAGCATTTATTATTCTGTCACAATACATCTTTGTATATTGAACTGTACATGTAATGATAATAACACATACTATATAATGAATGATGATATGCAGTACCCAAAGGGGGAGAAATACCTTTGAAAGATAAAATATAAAATATAAAACCAAAACAAAAGATAGGATAAAGAGTCCTCGGACACATGCGTACACATTAACAACTTAGAAGAACTAAAGAAGATAAAAAGTGAGCATGGCAAGGGAAAGATAATATATATATATATACATACTTATTTAAGTTGAAAATAATAAATAGATTTGCAAATTGCGATAGGTTCAATTTATCATGGGCCTGGAGCTGGACCAGGTAATTTGTTTGTGTGCCAGGAATATTTGGTGAGAACAAGCAATAACGACCTTGGCAGCCTCAAGAAGGATGGAAGTGACCAAACTAGAACTGTCTTGGGAGACAATGTGTGAAATGGCTTCCAAAGAAGATGATGGCAAATGACCTAATGATCCAATTTCAATAGTGTCGTAAGATGGACTCCATCCAATAACTTTTAAATCAGATATCAGGTAATTGTACTCTGGTTTATTTAATTTTCGTTCTCTAGCCTGATTGAGGCCATTCTGTGAGTTTGTCGGGATAGTAAGTTCTAGTAGGTGGATCTGCTTACAGAGAGAATTGACTATAACTATATCTGGTCGCAATGAAGTAGAAAGGATATTTGGTGGAATAGTGGAAGGGGGAGTATCTTCGGCTCTCCACTGGTCAATGTCAGCATACAATTTGCTATCACTATGCAATAGGGGAGTTATTCCTTGTAATATTTTTTTCAAAGCTGAATCGTGTCTCCAAGTATAACGTCCTTGATCCAGGGAAGTGGGACAACCATTTAGAATATGGGCAGTTGTAGGTCTTAATGAGTGACATAACGGACATTTTGAGTCACATTGAATCTTCCATCTCCGCAGGTTAAGTGGGTGTGGTAGTGTGTCTGATCCTGCTTTCAATATAAAGGATAGCTGGCCATATGGAAGTCCATGAAGCATAATCTTTTTCCATGTCTTGTTCTCACTCTCTAACAAGGCAATTTCACTAAACTTTCCCTGGACTTCCAGTGAGGATAGATGTTTATCCCATTGCTGCTTCACATAGTTGTTAACTGCAGTAACACATTTCTTTTTTACTAGTGGGAATGAGGCTATTTTATCAGGTGCCGAATCCACAAATTTCCAGCAGATATTTGAAACGTCTAAGTTACTTTGAACTTTTGGGTTGTTTAGGAGAACACGAAGCTCTCTGATTAATAAGTCAGGTGAGTTTAGGATAGCTGAAAGGTAGGAAATTTTCGCTTTTAGCCTGATTGTATTGACTTGAGGTATGTTTAGCACATCAGGATGATATAGGATGGCTTGGGTAGCACTTTTTGGGAGATTGAGCCATTTCTTGATCAGTCGGGTAGAAGAAGCTTCCAGATTCTTGATGACCTTGGAGGTGGAGGGGTTCACTGCAAGATGGTAATGAAAAGAGGGGGCCAGATAGTTTTGGTAAATCCAGAGTTTGTACTCTCCTCTTATTGGTCTAGAATCCAAAGCTTGCAGAAAGGCATTGAATTTACTGAGTAATGAGGATGAAGCAGAGGTAAAGGTTGACTTATTTGTGTCAGCGATATATCTCCCCAAGAACTTGGTCCCTTCAGCAGAAATTGGTTTAGTTGTTCCACTGCGCAAGGGCACACAATAGGTTTTGTCCTTCTTGTAGCCTACTATGGAAAATGAATAACATTTATCCGCACGAATCTCAAGATCAAGTTCGGAGGCACACTCATCTAATCTCATTAATTCACTGCTATGTTTGTTCTTATTGGCACTGATGATAGTCAGATCATCAGCAAACCCTTTCACTTTATGCTCAGTAGATTTGGCAAATTTCTTCTGCCTACTTCTCCGGTGAGAAGCTGGTGTGAATGATGGAGGTGAATCATTGAGGCTGTAGAACACTTTGGCTGACTTGCGGGCAAATTTCCAAGTCACTTTGGACAGATGTACGCTTTCAGTGGCACCATCTGGATAGCGAAGTTGTACTGAGCCATTGGGAAGGTACTGCAACACATTGCATCTATACCAACCGCTAGGCTCATCCGATTCAGGTTCATCCCACAAAACAAGAATATTAGAGTCGCAATCAGGGAAATCTTCAGAATCGGTGATGGGAATTCTGAATGCAAATCCTGGACAATCCAAGCTCTGAGCTAACTTCAGAACTGGGTTGAATGCAATGAGAAATATGATTGGGGACATAGTGTCACCTTGAAAGACTCCACGACTAATGGGAAACACAGGAGTAGACCAATTCTTGGTTTGAATGGAGGCTTTGACTTTGGAATAAAGATCCGTGATATAACATGTGATCTCAGGAGGTAATTTCAGATGGAACATGATGTCATTGATTAGATTATGACATATCGAGCCAAAGGCATCTTTTAGGTCAACAAAAGTAATGGTGAGTGGCATACCGTTACTTCTTGCATGATCTATCAATGCCGTCAATGCAAATATGTGCTCCATTGTGCCATTTATGCCTGACAGAAAGCCCTTCTGGATGGCTGGATCAATGATTTCATTAGACAAGCAAAACTCTTCAAGCCTCAAGGCTAAGATCTTGTGGAATAATTTACCGATAGTCGAGGACAGAGCAATTGGTCTGAAGTTGGACGGACATGAGGTATCGCCCTGTTTATGGAGAAGAATGATCTTTCCTTTTCCCCAACTTGGAGGGGCAACATTACTCTCCAAAAGGATCTTGGAGTAAAGAGTGGCAAGGAAATGATGACTAGTCGGAAGATTCTTTAGGTGGTAGTAGGTGATGCCATCTTCACCTGGAGCTGATCGCTTTTTATATCTCTTTAGAATTCCTTTGATGTTTGCAGGTGTTATAGGAGAGAGGTCGAAGTCATCTGTAATTTCGGATGATGGCATGACAGAATGGATCCAAGGGGGAAGGTCGATATATTTAGAATTAGTGTTCGAGAACGATTGAGAGAAATGCTGAAAAGCCTCAAGTTTTGAAAAGGTGGGCAATACTTTGGAAGAATTTGAGCACACTGACTTAGCAAAGGACCACGGGTTCCTCTTGAACGCAGACTCTTGTCTTCTTGTATTCTGTTGATTCATTAATATGTTGGCACTTTTTGTGGCTTTATTGTGAGCTCTCACTGCCTCCAGAAACTCTCCAGCAGAAGAGCAGATTTTCCTCCTTAGCTTATTTTTTGCTTGAGTAAGTGATTTACATACTTTGAGTAAGGCACGGTCACGATGGGCACCTTGGGGTTTGTTTTTGATAATGTTGTAGTTGCTTAGATGCTCTTCAAGAATGGTGGTGAAGGATTCAGCTGCCTCACAGGTGTTGATTTCATTGGAGTTCATGGCACAGCTAACAGGCCCTAACTTAGATCTCAGATTAGCATCAATAAGATACCAATCAGGTCCAGAGCTCTCAGAGTGATTTTGTTGGAGAGCAGAGAATTGTGAAGAGGAGAGAGTGGCGGTTGCTGACTGCAAAGGGGTAACACATGTCGTCGCCATTTTATGATATCGTTGGACCAATACTCCGTGGAATAAACCTAACTAACTAGTACTACATGTATGTCATATCATCAGTTTCTAAGATCAGTAGTGGTTTCGTAATAATTATTATAATAATAAAAGCAATAATTATTATTATTAACATAAAGAAATGAACACTTTATCTGTAGCTTATACAAGACTATGCTCACAAAAGTGTTCTTGGCTACTATGAACACACAGTGAACAAATGTGGGATAAAATAGTTATTAACAAATACAAACTTACATATTTCATTGTGGCAAGTAAACTGTAGTATAACCAATTGTATCTCATACTGTTGTTCGAGTTAAAACTCTTGGTCTGCTCTGTTTTCTACGAACTATATATCGTAGGCACACGCGCTATTATTGGATGCGCATGCGCGTCAGTACGTGTTGCCAGATGGGTTGGACCAAAAGTAAAAATATACCAAATTGTTTTTCTGAAATGTTAAAAATTTGCTAAGAAATCAATTTTTATTTCTAAATTTTGCCTTTTTAATAAAGAAATTGTCAAATCAGAAATTGAATAATGGTTGAAAACGTTCAAGCATTGTTCATGTTTTGTTACTGAATTTGAAGTTCACATGAAGTTCCTGCAAGACTCCAAAAGTTCATGAAATATGAACTTTGTTCACGATTTGGCAACACTGAATTGCGCGCAATGATCCACCCACACATTAAACAATGTTTTCAGTAATATAATAATAATAATAATAATAATAATAATAATAAACAAAATTAATAAGAAATCAAGAAGCAAATAATTGTGAATACAATTCTGTCAATCTTTTGGTTTGGAAACCTGAGAAACGATAAAATAAATTAAAATCTACATGTATGTGTTGCCTTAGTTACAGTCAGTATGTAATAATTAGTAACATTTTCACATGTCTGTGAATACAAATCAATTCATATAAATAGACAGACAAAAGATAGATAGATATAAAGTATAATTATAATAAAGATATTATGTAGTATGGTTAGATAGAAATACAGATAGATATAAATGTATGTAACTAGATATATAATGGTCAGGAGAGATAGATAAGTAGACAGATAAATTACATAGATACATGTAGATAAGTAGACAGATAAATTACATAGATAGATAAGTAGACAGATACATGTATAAAGATAGATAGTTAGATTAACAGACGGACAGATAGATAGATATATAGAATAGATAGATGGTAGATACAAATAGATAGAAAGATACATTTACGGGTCAATATAGACAGATAGATAGACAGACCGACAGATAGATAGATAGAAAGATAGCTACATAAACACATAGACAGACAATAGACAGACAGGGATATATACATACATGTACATGTACATAAATAAAATAATAGATACATGTATACTGCTTGATAGACAGTCAGCAACAGTACATGTACATGTAGATAAATAGATAAATAGGAAATTTGGTATAAGTAGTACACATTTGAGTTTTCATATCATTTGAAGTTATGATTATTAAAATGTCAGTACATGTTATTTATTTATGAGGTAATCATAAGATGACTTCTCTGACTATTTCATGTACAAGAATACTAAAAATTAATATAAATAATGACTATAATCAGAATAGCACTTGTTATGAAATTGTAATTATATGAACATAGTTAAGAGTAGATACACTGAGATTTCACTAGTAAATATTAAAAATCAAATATCACAATCACGTTTGATTATAATAATTACATTCCTATCACATAAATATGATGACATGGTTAATGAATAATTTTATATTCAGTTCCAAATAGTACATTATGAATATTATTAATACCACCCAACTGATATAATAAATCATCTATTACTAACCACATCTAAACTATTATGTGTACAGTTAATAAATACTCATATATCACGTCACAGGAGGATTGTGTATTCAACATTATGAATGGAAATTCTTGTTGGTTTGTCAAATGTTTCTCAATTCATAATAACAACAGCTTTAATAATCAATTTAGTAACATGACTAACAACGGATTCCATAATCTAATATATTTCACATATCTCCTACGACTGCACATATACATGTATATGTAACAAGTGACATACAACTATTGACTAATAAATAATATAATTTTCAAACATTCGTTTGTTAGTAAATCTTCACGGCAACATTTCACACAGATTAGGATACTATGTTATGATTACAATAGTAAAACCTCTGATGGGTAGGGAAAGCTTGTATCCCCTTCATCCCTTCCAGTAAACAAAATATTGTACATGTGTATTAGTTAAAGTACATGTACGGGTATGAGTGCTGACAGGAAATATAACACAAGCAAGGATGTGGAAACCATCAGTCATGCAGGACATTGTCCTATAAATCTAGTGAATGACTGGTAAACTGAAACTGAGCTGTGTAGACACTATATGGGGAACAGGACAAGAGTGTTGAAACTAGAACCAAATATCTGGCAATTGGCTCATTATTTCCACACCCTGAGTACAAGGGGTGTGGTTGAGAAGCTAATAAACTGAGACAGAACCGAGTACCATATAAAGCACCAAGAACCAACATGTACATGTAGTTTGGTAAAATTCTTTACAAATTAAATGGTGAGTTTTTAGACTAGTTTACATGGTACCTCAACATCCTAATAGATTGAAATGATGCCAAATGTTCCTAGGTTTAATACTAAAAGTTACTGTTACATGTACAAATGTATGTAGATTCAGACCTACTTCTTTGGACTGCTCAGCAATTAGAAATAACAGCGTCTTCTCATATTATCCGACATGTACATGTAGCTACAGATGATTAAAAAAAGAAAGGGGAAAATGAAACACAAAGTCAGCCACTATACATGTACATGTAGTAATCATGGATGTGCCACAACTAGAAAATTCCAATCAACATATAATGAATATCATTAAGACCACCCAAAAGTAATCAATATACTGTACATGTATTACTAACCATACCTAAACTATTACATGTATGTGTACTGTACATAACCACACCCAAACTATTATGTGTACTGTACATAACCACACCCAAACTATTATGTGTACTGTACATAACCACACCCAAACTATTATGTGTATTGTACATAACAACACCCAAACTATTATGTGTACTATACATAACCATACCCAACCTATTATGTGTACTGTACATAACCACACCTGAACTTTTATGTGTACTGTGAAGAAATCCTCATAACAGGTTATAGGGATATAAGGTTTCTACTAAACCGGTCTCTTGTAATTAGTAGTGGTATTTGAAATTTTTAAAAATTGTAATAGATCAGTACTCTACATGATGATAGTGGTAGACCTTTTGTTAACATAAACACAACCCACAAATATAAATAACCAATATAATTTATAGAGAGTATACTAATAGTGTAAATAGTGTATAAGAGAATATGTGTGAGTATGAAAGTACAAAAAAGCACTTTATCTTTAGTAACAAAAATTCATTATTCCTCTTATTGATAACAAATACTAAAAGACTATGTACTATTACAACTATTTATAATCAGTTACATGTACGTACATGATGATGGAAATGATCAAAAGCACAAAGTTTACAAACCACACCATGCATTTACATGTACAATCGTACAAGTACTCTCCAATTGGTATTACATATACATATAAACACTATTAGTTGTACACAAGAGCCTCCATGTAAGAAAGTGAAAGGCCATTCTAAATGCAAGTGTGTTTCGGCAAAAATAATATATATAATGCTTGGTACTCACCAGAATTAAATTATCAAGGAGCTATGATGAGCACCAATGCTCACCATAACCCATTCTCTTATTTCCCACCCTGATACATACAGACACCTATTGGTATTACACATACATAAATTATACACACCTACAGTATTAGCATTACATGTATATAATCATACACAACCATTAGTATTTCATGTACATGTACATGTACACTCACATTAGTATCACATGTACATATACATGTACACACCCAATGGTGGGTGCATATGTATATGTACATTGTACATGTATACTAACAGGTGTGTACACATTTGTACTTGTAATACTAATAAGTACTGTATGGTGGGTGTGAATAATCATAAAACAATACTAATGAAGTGTGTGTGTGTATATGTTAAACTAATCACAGTAAACATATGTATATGTGCATGTTATACTAATCGGCATCTATACAGTATGTATGTATATTAGTATTATAATACGTATGTACGTACATATACACACATTAGTGTTATATAAACACACATGTATGTACACACCCATTAGTAGTAAATTTACATACACACACCATTAGTGTTACATGTACATATATGTACATGTACATGTACATGTACATGTACAAGTATATACACAACTACGTTGCATTATTATTGCATTTTAATCAGTGTTTGCTCTACCATATGAAAACTAGGTGTTCATTAATATTCATAAGTAATTAAATTTGTATTAATCATACATGTAGTTTTCACTCTATTTTATAGATACCATACAACAACAAACTATTAGGATTTCTATTTTATAATTTTTTATATAGCTGGACACACTTCAGTGATAAAATATACAATTTTAGGCATCCAGCACTCAACTTTAGATGTCCAGGGACACCAAAACACCCTATAGAGAGCAAACACTAATCGTAATAATTTTGTTCTGCTAATATTATCTCAATGGCAAATATTGCAATAATTAATTACATGTAATAAGTGATAGTTATAACACACTTTACTGTGATTAAAACACACAATGCACTGTCAAGTGTGTTAAAAGTGATTTATTGATGATCTGGTGAACTAGCACTGTTGTTAAAGCAACTTTGTTAGTAGAGGTGAGCAAAGTGTGCAATAACTAACTTATTGCATGCAAAAGAGTGCAATAACCGATTTAATGTTCAATCATGTTACTCGTTATCCGCACTCTGATTGGCCACAGGTCACAAGATCAGCCATAATTTAGTATAATTTGCAGTTAAAAAGTAATACAGGACATACATGTACATGTAATCGTGAGCTGCATGCTCTCAAAACTAGGATCAGAAGTGTCATCTTTAATAAATGAGCCTTTGTTTGCTATCAGAGATAGTGACAATGAGTATACGCACATGTGCAGTTTCAATATTGAAAGTCCCCTTTAGCCAATAATTACGAAACTTAATTTCCAATATCTCTCAACCCTAGTACAATTACACACATACCATTAGTATTACATATACATACCATTAGTATATATCACATGTATAAATGTATACACATCATTAGGATTAGATGGAAATATACACAAATTAGTGTTATGTGTACATATAAACACTCATTAATATTACATGTACACACATACATGTATACACACTCTAAATATACATACATGTACATGTACGTATACACATTATATATCCATTAGTATTACATATACATCTATACTTCTGCACATGTATACAAACACATTCGTATTACAGATGTTCATTTACATATGCACATGTGTACATGTACATGTATATAGTAGCCCTCAATAAAAAGTTCCAGTTCTGTAAATGATGTTTGTATGTACTACTATATACATGTAGTACGCATGCCTTATGCATAGATTTACGGAAGATACATGTAGAAGGTGTTTGTGTACAAACACTCTCCTTTCTGCTTTCCTGCAAAATACAAAGAATTATTTTTGTATCTATGGATGCCTTAGAAGGTCTTCTATCCAACTAAGAAGATAGAAGCCTGAGATCTTTGAAAAGCGCAAGTTATATAGGTAAGTCATTACAAAAAATGGGAGCACAGATAACTGCTAAACACTCCAACACTTATCTTACTGTTTTGCTGTACCAAGTGAAGACTAACTTTTACTTTATTTACAACTATTTTTTCCAGTAAAGCAAGTTGGAATCTTAAATTGCTTAAAGTTTGACAGTTATAAATCATACAAAAGTTATTGCAAATGCCCCACACATAGAGCTAAATACATTTGCAGTTTATGAACTCGTTAATTTATGTGGTTTTTAATGAATTACCTATATACTACTCGTGTATTAAGCAACAGTAACGTTTTACTGATGGCTACTGTATAGTGACAACATTGTAGACTAAACAGACATGTATCACTGATGAACCCCTCTACTGTTAATATTTATCCTTGAGTAAAGGATGCTACAGTATGTACATGTTTGTTAGCTAAAAGTGTCAAATGTAAAAATCAAAAATCATCATTATGTTCAGATAACATTCCTGACACATACATGTACCTTTCTATAAACATTTCATGAATAATTTTAGTCAGTTCCAACTTCCAAATCAACACATTATAAATATCATTAAGACCACCCACATGTACATGTACAAGTATTAGTAACCACACCCAAAGTACTATATTATGTGTAAAGTGAACATATCCTCATAACAAGTTACAAGGACATACATGTATACATGGTTTCTATTTAACTGGACAAAATAATATTATCTCTTTTAAGTAGAGCTAATAGTTCACATCAAAAAATTTACAATACATGTACATGTATATCAATAGTATAACAATAATGTCTTCATACAGTGGATCATATCCCCACTCCCATATAAGCATTGTGCTTCACATGATTGATTCTTTCCCCTGTCTAATAATAAATCCTGTATGAAACCATGTATCACTACTACACATCATGATAATGGTCAAATATGGTTTGTAGTCATTATTGTGGGTTGACACATCCTTTCTCAGCTGGAAAGAAATATATTTAGCTACCCAGAAGAGCTTGTTAGAAAGCATGAGTTATCGATAGCAGTCCAATATAGAAGAGCATTTGAAGTATGAATACTGTAATGGACTAGTATAGCAATGACTACATTTTTATTGTTTATGTGAGATATCCTTCGAATGGGTTTTGAATAAACTATTATACATGTATTATATGATCATTCATATGTAAAGCATAGTAATTATTTATATCATGTTATCAACAGGTAATGTAGCTTTCTCACAGTCTGCCAACCATATATTGGAAAATGAGGGCGTGGCATTGATAATTATCTAATAATTATTAATTGGTATTACAGTAAACATCAAGTGTGTTGATACATCAATATAAATTGACAATCGACATAGAAGAGATAGTTTGGGAGATGCTTCTCACTTGATCCTTCCCAGGAATGAAACCCTAAAATAATTTTATTAACAAAATTATTTACCTTCAAATGCTCTTTGTTTACCAAATGAAGCTGACTAAAGATCCATTCCTATAATTATAATAAATAGTGTAAAGAGTGTATAAGTGAATATGTGTGAGTATGAAAGTACAAAAAAAACATTTTAAGTTACTATAATTATTTACTAACTAACATTAATAAATGAATAAGTTAACTCACAATGTTTTGTGAACACAATTATGATTCCTTCTAGATCATTTTGATTGGTTGCTTCATAACAGGAAAGTAAAGTCACCAAATGTCCTTTCATTTATTAAGATTAAGTGGATGGATGCCACTGGCTGCAGATGATACTACAAATTCCTCGTGGCTGTAAGGTACATGTAGTGTAGGAGCATCACTTCTCCTCGTTACTGGAAATAGAGAAAATGTTTAAAGCATTCTTTCAAAGTTATGTAATAGTTGTATGCACAATAGTCACACACATACATATGAGAGTCATGTACATCATGACAAAGAATAATTATATGTATGGCTTTCTTAGTAGATCTTGTCTATACATGTCAGTTAAATATCATAACATTCCTGTTTTATCAAATACATGTATCTGAATTTACAGATCAGTAGAATAGTTTCATATATTGCTTTTGATGCTTTTCAGATTCTAAGAAAGAAGTATTTTGATATCTACATTCTATAAAGCAAAGTTTATGTCAAACGTTTTGTGGAATTTGAAACTTATAAGAGCTGACAAAAATGCATGAGAAGTGCTTGTTTGTATATTTGATGTACTACTACATGTATAATGATTACACATCAACAATACAACTAGTATTCACATGTGACTTGTATATTCACTACTGAATGACTAAAATTATGTAATGCTTATGTATACATTATCAGCCATTTCCACAAGACTTTTAATTTCATAATTATGCACAATTTACATGTGTAGCTCAAGCCTTGGACATGTGGAAGTTTACGGCAGCTCTATGGCTTTCTTCTTTGTTTGTGAGTTGCATTATGAATTACAATTACGTACTTGTTATATAAATATACCAGAGTGGGAAGTACATGTAACAGTGCTTCAGTGCTCATTTGAGCACCAAAATTAGCTGAAGGAGCACCAGATATTGACATGACAATGCATGCTAGTTGTACTGTGGTGAGCACTGGTGATGGAATTGCTCACCAGATGTTGTAGGCTTATTGCCCGCCCTGAAATATACTAAACTAGACTTGCTGCTTTAATATTTTCTTAGCCTTTTATGGCTGTGTTTTATGAATTTATTGTGGCTGCTTGTTTGCTACATAAACATATACATTACTATTACAATATACACATACACATGAACATATACATGTTTATGGTACCCAATAGTTTTACATGTATATGAACATATATATGTACATATGTATATGGTACTCAATAGTTTTACATGTACATGAACATATACATGTATATGGTACCCAATAGTTTTACATGTATATGAACATATATACATGTATGTACATATGTATATGGTACCCAATAGTTTTACATGTATATGAACATATATATGTACATATGTATATGGTACCCAATAGTTTTACATGTACATGAACATGTACATGTATATGGTATCCAATAGTTTTACATGTACATGTATATGGTACCCAATAGTTTTACATGTACATGAACATATACATGTTTATGGTACCCAATAGTTTTACATGTATATGAACATATATATGTACATATGTATATGGTACTCAATAGTTTTGCATGTACATGAACATATACATGTACATGTACGTACATGTATATGGTACCCAATAGATTTACATGTACATGAACATATACCTGTATATGGTACCCAATAGATTTACACGTACATGAACATATACATGTACATTGTACACATCCATTAGCATAGAGGATGTTTTGGTAGGAAGCAAAATGTTGGGCAAGCTTCAACATTAATTATGTAATTCCCATTACATACTACACCTTCTAATTAGTTTTACAAAATGTACATACACTTCCACATACATTGTACATCTATATACACAATGTACATACTTAGTGTGTGCTCTATACTGTACTTACAAATGAAGGATGGACATACTTATCAATCTAACATAGAGCTGTGCCACTCCTGCTACATGTATATAGAAGTACTAATAATGGTGGACACAAAGAGGCTAAGTGTAGCTATAGACAGAGAAGACACGATTTCTTCCCAAAGTTGTTTAACAAAGAATTAACAGAAAATCTGTACACATCGCTATGGAGAATTGCTGAATCAGTATTACATGCCACATGTAAGCTAGTATACCACATATCCCATGTACATGTACATGTACATGTACATGTATCACAAACATGTAATGTTTATAGCGCCTCACGCAAAATTAATTAGTAGTGGGCGGGCGCCTAAAAGCGCCTGCAGCAGATGAAGGGTTAAATAGCTGATTTACCTCAAGGACATAAACTTCGTGGTTTACCGACAAATGTTCCCCTAACTCTTTATAACCTATTGACATCTACACATGTCAAAATTAATTAACATGCAATTCCCATAAAATGTATTTTCAGATTTTTTCAACCAAATGTCTACACAAGACTGCCAACTGGAATGAATAAAGACATGTGGGCATTGGCACTGAGTCACTGACCACTATACTCTCCAACATTCATTCATCTAACTAAAGAATCATGATTTTAGTATCTATGACTTTCATAGAAGATCTTCTCTCTAACTAAGTAAATGTACATGTAGGTTAAAAGACTGTGTTGTTTATAATGAACTAAATGAAGTTATGCAGGTAACTAAAGGTATGGGCATTGCTCTTGTGACCATTGAACTAAAATTACATCTATAGCTTCCTAACAGCTGTTGTTTAAAGCAAAGGAAGTTAGTATTATAAAATGGGAGAGTTATAGAGGAGAAAACAGTTAGTTATTATACGCTGCATCAACACATTTTCCTTGAATATGAAATTTGGAATATACAAAACAAAACACACTGTTATAAAGGGTTAATGATGTAATTTGCAAATGAGAATGTCAGTTATGAATACTGAATGCCGAGAGCCCCAAAGCAATCATATGGATACTTTTTTTCTTGTTTTCAATACTGTAAAATACATGTACAATTCCATGGAAAATTTTCCCTAGCAAATAAATCAAATATTAATATTCTTCCATCATGCAAGTGGACCATCACATTTAGGCCCGAAACACAACAGCAATTAATTTGCACTTTAATTATTATTATTATTTTGATTATCTACTTTTTCAATGATTTTATAGAACGTTAGGAATATACATGTATGTACATGTAGATTTATGAAAAATGAAGAACTGAAGCAGTCACTCCATCTAACACTAGTAACCATTTGACACACATCAACATACATGTATAACTCATAATTTACACTTACATGTAGTACTTATATACATGAATTATACATATGAACTTCAACAGATTATAAACGACACAAACGTGTATTCCAGTAGGGCTTTTATTTCAGGACATGTAGTATGCTAGAATATTAAAAATAACTTCTGACTTTTAAAAATGGTTCATGAATAACTATATAACAGGTTCTAATCAACACATTATAAATATCATTACTAGACCACACTACTGAAATACATGTATACATGTATACTACACCCAAGCTATTATACATGTATGTACAGTTAAGATATCCTCATAACAGGTGACAGAAAGATAATACAGCTTTCTACATATTTCAGTGGACATTCCTAACCAACATGGCTGAGTAATGATTGTTTAAATGTAAGCATTTTACAAATTCTGCCAAATGTCTGATTATTATATCCACGATAAAATACACATGTATATAATTATGTTATCTTTTGTATCTGGCATATGTGTTGGAAAATGTGGGCATGGCATGGACGATTACTTTTAGTACACATCATGATGTGTCAATATAATAATATCAATTGATATATAAAAGTGGTACAGCTAGTTTGGAGGATGCTACATATTTGACCCTAGCCTGTATATGATACTTAAGTGCACTTAAAAGCTTGCTGTTTGATGAATTCATTTAATTACATGTTTGACTATTGATATTACTTCTAAAAGATTATGTAGAATTAGATTGTCAGGATTGTTATATACATGCAGATATAGAAGGTATGAAAACAAAATGATCAAAATTTCAAATCACACCTTAGTTTTGAACCAATATTATTACATGTACATGTACATTATACACACCCATTATTACATATACATGTACATACACATGTATACTTTTACATCTGTATGTACACATATACAGCCACTAGTTGTACATGTACATATACAGTATACTCAGCCAATAGTTTTATGTACATGTACATGTATGTACATAATTATACCCACCCATTGGATTTACTTATACATTATACACAGAGAATATTGTGCTAACCTTCAAAAGCTTTCATTCCTTTGGCAAACATTATGATTAATCCATTTTGGTGAATACTGCAAGTTCGTTCCAGAAACATTGAGGCCCATTTTCTGTCTCTTTTTTCATTCTACTGATGCTAAATCTGAGTAGAAACAGCAAAAAGAACATGAATAGTACTTGTTATAATGTACTAATCCAGTATTAGTGGCTTTCCATAACAAATCAAGGTAAGATTGAGTACAACCATTACAACACTGATAAACAAAATGGCTCAACCTTCACTTATTTTTCTTGACAAAGCTTTGAAGGTTACTGGTAGATTTTCAGCCTTTTTCCCAGAACTCATTAGTTTAGAGGATGTTTTGGTAGGAATAAAGCATTATAAAAGGGAATCTGATGACTTTAGTCAAATTATTTTGGCTAAGTATGTATGAACAGAGAAAAGATGGCAATTCAGTGATGGTGGAATGTGTACAATTTATCTAATGTTGAAAAATTGACTGCCTTTTCATTTCAAAACTCAAGAGATTACACTTGCCAGTTGCTTTATTATGCTTGCAATATTTGCTTATTAAGAAAGCCTTCAAACTGCCGGGGAAAATGAAAGTACTGTACTGATAAGAACAAATTATAAATATTATTATACAAGTACTAAAATTTCACAAGTTTGAAAAACTATAGCTAACCTCATGATCGCTGTTCTTCTCTCCTATCTTCGCTAAACGTTTTGAGCACACTCTTCAACAAGTTCAAACGCCCCTTTCACAAACTAGTCGCGCCCATAGCGTGGGTGACGTGGAGCAGGCTCTCGGCGTTGGTATGTGCAGACATCCTAATTAGTGGGCAAGGCCTGACACGCTGCATACCCATATCCGGATCCGCGTAAGTGATTCGACGTACTTATATTACTGCAACGTACTTATAAATCTCCCCCGACACAAACTGCATGGATGATAACACTAACTATCCCAGGGCCTAAACTGGGGGGCTCAGCCCCCCAAGACCCCCACAGTGATTAATGAAAAAGAATGCAGACATAAAAGGAAAAAAACCTAACAGCAAGTCAGTAATTCCGACTGAGATCATTACCAAGCTCCTATGTCAGATCCTTAGTTAGCTTTTGAAGCCTGGTCGTTCTACGACTGCAAGTATATGTAGAGCTGAATGGGCTTTTCTAACCTCATAGTTGAAAAAAAGAACACGCCCAGATTTAATTACGATGTCTGCACATAAAGAGATTCACAAATAATGTACGCGATAGGTCGGCGACGCTTTGATGAATTGCTCAACTTTATAAATAATTACGCTAGCTTTATTCCGATAATAATAGTGAAGATTAATACATATTTAGATATTTTATGTTTACTGAAGTCAATCGTAATGATCTGAGCTAGGCAGCTAGTCTCATGTACAATCTAGTATGCTAGGTCTCACTATGTGAAACCTAATCAGGGTTCTATCTATAAATTTTAGTGGGGGAGAACATATATAATGTCACAGCATGCATGTTACTGCATCAGTGTACAAACAATATGATGCTTGACTGAAAAATAAAGTGATCGAACAAGTTTCTTCATTAGTTCACTGTTTTCCTTCTTTTCTTCTTCACTGACTGAAACAATTTGTTCTACAATATCTCCATGCTCAAATGAAGTCTGAGATAACCCTTTTTTTCTACAGATGCCAAGTGCCACTCAGATTTTTCATGCTTGCTTAAAAGAGTAGTAGCCTTAATCCAGTTATTAACAGGTCTTGTCACCCATGCACCACGAGCTTGCGCTGGTGGATTGCCAAAAGCCTTACAAACAGTACATATCATTCCTTTCCGTAGCACATAATCCATCCATGGGTGTTTTTCTTTCCATGAAGTATCATAATTTCTGCTCCAATTGCATAGTGAGGTGCATTGCATGATAGTATTAATGGCTCAAAATGAATTAGGACCACACTTGACATCAATAATAATCTCCATTTTGTTGCCATATTAGCTGATCAAACTAAGGAATGAAATTAATCATATCAAAATAGCATCCAAGTAGATAATTAATTAACTGAACAATACAGAGTAGATGCAGACACATGTATAGAGACTAAATTACTGTTATATTATTTTGTTGTTTTTGACAACTGGACAAATTTACACTAATTATGTTGTTTTGGGTGTATTAGTTGTATATAGAGTTGTTTGCATTGTATAGTCGACAATTATATCTATGTTACATATAAGTGACACAATAAATTATTATTGCTATTTATGTAGTCACATTGTCTGTTAGCCATGATTTTGTAATACAGTCAATTGTCTATGTTATATATAGTCTTTTTTCTATATATGTTATTGTGTATATTTTTTATTTTTGCAAGTCTGTCCATTCAATAATAAACTGTTAACACTACATTGTTGCAAATAATGGTGGGCAAGTCATTGCTAAAATTCAATTCCAGGCCCTTTACGTATCTTCACAAGTCAATACTCTGCTCTACTGCCCTGGAGATGAAGCTGAATGTGTTCTCACCTCAACATATGATAATATGGATGACAGAAATTGACGACAGTGTTATATCAGAATTTGATGTCTTTTTCAGAGTATGGAAGAATGTAATATTTGAGCAAGCACACAATTCAACTCAAGATGTTGAAAATAAAGGAGAATCAACCAATAATTTTAAGCTACTATTTTCAAATGTCTATTAATAGCAATGCATTCTTTTTATATAAAAGTGTATTGAGTATTATGTAATCTTGCAAGTTTGTTCGTTGAATTACGAAAAGCTTATAGTTAACAAATACAGTTTAATAGCAGTCCAACAAACAGTGGATATTAACATTTGCCGTTCCTGTTAAAACTACTTTCTCCACTTTCTCTTCATCATCAACTTCATCTTGCTCCCCCTCTATCAATCATGTGGTCAACGAAAGACTATCAGCACAGGCATAGACAAAGGAACATACTGTAGAGTGGCTATATGATGTGACTTTGTTGTCTTATTGTAATAGGTCAGTTCGGATTTGTTAAAATATCACTTGCAACCACAAATTAATTGTAATTACTAAGCACATTAAAATGTATATACATTAAGTTATACATAATCATATCAAATTAACTCAACTACTGAGCAAACAAGAGGTGCATCAAATATACAAGAGAATACAGTAGAACACAGCCTACAATGCAGAAGAATGAAGAGGAGGAGGAGGGATGGTAAACATACAAAGAGATAAATAAATAGACAGATATACGGACAAACAGATAGATAGCCAGACAGACAGCTAGATTACTTACCTCTAGTATGTGTAGAGTTTTGATGGTCTCTTGGAAAGTTTGAGGTTAGCGTAAGATTGATAACCCTCCATATGTAACAGCATTACAACAAGTGTTTGAGACATGAGAGATAATGTATAGATAGATAGATAGATACATAGGTATAGAAAGAAGACAGTCAGATAGAATTACATACAACAAATATAATATTATGTTACTAATGTCCTGTTAACCAGTGCATAGAATCTTCAGTAAATCTCTAACATTATCTCAATATGTCCCTCAACACTTCTTCTTTCTTCCATAAGTGTACATTAGTGTAATGTTCACTAGTTCTTCTTCATACTTTTCATGTGAACGTATGGCTCTTCATTCCACACACATGTATTTTTCATCATACTCTACAATCCATTACTTTTATTAGTTTGAGATAACAGATACAATTATTAACATAAATATGAAAAGTGCGTGCAGATGGATGGATGAATGGTAGATAGACAAATACATTTTATACGGCATGTATAGACAAATGAATGCAATGATGAATGAATAGATGAAAGAATGAATGGATACATGTACACATAGATAGATGAATGATTGGATAAAGGTACATATAATCATGTTAACTGAGTCATCTGGCCCAAAGTGAGAAATGTGCAAAATAGGAATCTCTACGTGCAATGATGCTCTATATTATGAATTTATCAAAAAATGCACATGCATACATTTATGTATGTGTATATAAATATATGTACATGTATATACATGTACATGGACCTGCTCTTGAGGTAATTTGGAGATCCATCTGATTGATGAAAATCCTATATATTCCATCAGCTCAATAGGACAATGTGAACAGGTACTTGAAGAATATAAATCAACAGGTAGTCTAGTCATAAAAGAAAATTGCAATTATAAACAAACCAAAACCATAACTCATGCCAAGTACATACACAGACCACAACAACAATCACACCTAGTACGTACACAGACCACAACCATACAAGACATCTGGTATATACATAGACCACAACCATACAATACACCTGGTACATACACAGACCACAATCATACAGTATACCTGGTACACACACAGACCACAACCATGCATCACGCTTAGTACATACACAGACCACAACCATACACCACACCTAGTACATACACAGACCACAACCATACACCACACCTAGTACGTACACAGACCACAACCATACAACACACCTAGTACATACACAGACCACAACCATACACCACACCTAGTATACATACACAGACCACAACCATATAACACACCTAGTACATACACAGACCACAACCATACACCACACCTAGTACATACACAGACCACAACCATACACCACACCTAGTACATACACTGACCACAACCATACAACACACCTAGTACATACACAGACCACAACCATACAACACACCTAGTACATACACAGACCACAACCATATGCATGCTTTATGCTCGGTAGTATGTTAAATTTTCGTTGAAATTCAATTGAAACAAAAATTAAATATTCAGTGATATATCATATGAATCGATAATAAGTGCTAAAATTTAAAATTGAACAAATTGACCATCAAGTATTTACCAAGAAAACTGAAGCTTCAGATTTGTAAGAATCCCCTTGTTGATTTGTCTACATACTCACTAGTCCTTATGCTAACTTCGAAGCAAGCTTCAAGCATTTCCTAAAATCTATGAAGGCAGGAGAATCTGGTACAATTCGACCGTCTTTAGCTGTCATGCACATTTTTTTGAAAGGCAATCGTTTTCCCATTTCCACATGGAATAAAGATATGTGACTGCACTGAGTTTGCACAGAACCTTAAGCTTCTGCCACATTAAGTTTTGTTTAGATCTGCATTCTTCTAAATGAATCTCACAGTAAAACCATGGCTGTTTGGCTCATTTGAAGATGTATGTGGGCAGTGTTAATTAAAGTAATAAACATCAATTATAATTATGTAATTATACCATTTTAACACAACGTATAAGTACAATGTGGTTTGTTAAGTACTCTAGTCGTACTAAAAATACTAAAACGTTGACATAATTATACTATAGATTATTTTTATCTTTCAAATTATATTTCTGCGTATGAGAAAACTAATAACCGCAATGTACAAAAGACAAATTCTCTCATTTGTTCAAGAGCTGGTATTACCCAGTTACCATGTGTGACTTCATCAACACATCTCTGAAACCACTGAATCTTCTTGTACTAACACTTCTACATATAGAAATACATGTAGAATGACCTCATGATATTAATAACTAAACAATGTTTAAATATAATAATAATGAAATATTAACACACACAAAACAAATCCTACTAAGAATGACAAACCAATGAACAGACAATGGACAAACTGACATACTGTATGTACATATTTATGAACAACAAATTGACATGTGTACATAAGAACAAACACACATTTAGACAAACAGACATATATACAGATGAACAAACAGACATTTAGACAAACAGACATATATACAGATGAACAAACAGACATTGAGACAAACAGACATATATACAGATGAACAAACAGACATTTAGACAAACAGACATATGTATGTATACACCTGAGAGGATTTCAGAGGAACATATAGATGGACAGACAGATGGACAAAAGCATAAATGAATACATGCATGTGGATATGTCTATATATCACATGCATGTATTCATTCATGTTGAATATGTTTAATAATCTAATTAAATTTCTAAAAGAGGTTTGATTTTAACATTTTTTCATGTTCATATCAAGATATTAGACTAATCCCTGTCTGTCTTTCCAAACGTCCATCTGTCCATCCATCCACCAATTCATTTATGCATCCATTCATCCATCCATTCACCCACCCACCCAACCATCCATCCATCCATCCATTAACTCACCCACCCATCCATCCATCCATCCACCCATCCATCCATCAAACCTTCATAATAGAAGAAAATACTTCACTTGTAGTGTCTTTTCTTCAGGTCATCAATATTGGCACGTCTTTTCTTAAATACCACAGACACACATCAAATTCATGATTTCTTCCTAAATACATAAATACATTCACATTCATCATGATCATTTAATTGGGTGTAGAGGTTTACATAAACCTCAAATCATGTTGATATATACAACAATACAATCCTGATAGACCTGATAGATAATGATGACTGTTTGCTTAATGCTTAATGCTTACTATCCTGTTTTGCATTACATGTTCGTTCTAGTCTTCAGTTATGAATCCCTTAATAAAATATATCACATAATTATTATTATAACGTTTCCTTGGTATATACCTATCAGATAAACCTATCAACCTGGAAATGATATCACCAGTGGTGTGGTATTGATACTGAGCTGTATACAAAGTGTATGGGAGAAGGACAAGAGTGGCAAAAATAGGCCAAAATGTCCGGCGGTTGGCTGGGTGTTTCCGCACCCCTTGATATCGCCTGGTTTGAATGTTGTGCAATCTGCAGGTTATTATGACTAAATGTTAGTTACAAACATCACATCACTTGATTGATCAACACAATTTTGTCACAGCTTTCGTGGAAAATTCATCGATGGGGAGAGCAAATTGTGAATTTCAAAGATAATTGGGGGGAGGGAGGGTGTTTAATCCTTTAAGACTTATAATTAAACTGAGCATGTATGTTTACATTTATAAATTAAATGTGTGGATGGTGCACTTTTAATGCATAGTTAATTCTTTTCAGTTCTATAACTCACATGTTTTATAATATTCATAACGAGAACTTAAAGATTAGCTGTCATAAGAGCAATGCTCACATCCTTGCCAACCTTTACAACATCCTCATTTTAAACAGTACAGATTTTTAACTTACTTTGTTACACAAATCACTTTCTAAGAATGCCAAACACACCCAAACCATGTTTTGATAGATGTGGAAAAGCAGCAAGATCATTGATTGAAAGCCCAGTAATTATCCACACTTACAGTGTCTCTAATTGTTTATAACTTTGAATATGCTAGCTGTTTAGTTTCCATTTTTGTACCATTTTAAAGCAAATATATCCGGCTGTTTTATGTTAAAAAGTGTATATAGAGAAAAAAATATCCCTATGATTGCTTTATCGTGTCCACCATTCAGTAATTAGTACTAGTCATGGCCAACTTTATGATGCCTGAAACACATCAGCCTATCATAGTTATTATTTTGATTATCTACTCTGTTTACCTTTTATAGAACCTTATAGAACTTTAGAAATATATTTCAGGTAGAATAGCTCGCTATTAGTAAGCTACACAGCTCTCTTGAGCGCGCGTTCTTTATACGCCACGCCCATTAATTGACCGAGCCCCCCAGGGAATGACGCAACTTCCTTACCTACGTATACAACGCATACTCGGGCAAGTGGACACGGTTCGAACCCGCAATCAAGCCATAAAAATTAATTGAAAATTTAAACGACTTTTAAAAGTTATGACATGTATACACTTAATTCGTCATCAACGACTTCATATTTATTATGTGCGTACTCATCATTCATTACAAAAGGATTCAAACCTACGGAAGCGTATTAGGGCCTCATCATTTATCATTTCTTTTGACTCGTTTTCATTTCTTTTGACTCGTTTTCTAATTAAAAATTGCGTCAATTAAAATATATTATTGCAAGAAACAATATGGACTCGGATGAAGATGAAGAAGACACTAAAACAAAATTTGACGGTAAACCGTATGTATTACAATATCTGTAAGCGTCATGTATTATTTATAATAGTAGCTTTGGAAGGCTATATACAACAAGCCAAACGCCAAAGGTTGTCTTTGACGAAAAAGAAAAAAAATCCATCTGAAAAACATGAGTCTAGTCTTTTCAGTCAGCAGTTAATGGTAATCATATTAACTGCACATTTCTCAGTAATCAGATTGCTGTCTTATATATAGTTATCTGTAGGAAGGATGAAATATAGCAGTACTAAAAATAAAGGCATAATTGAGAAAGGAACTTGCGAGAAAATAGTGTTTCACAGATCCTGCAGTTATCAACACATGCTTAAGAAGTGTACTGCCAAACTGTTTCCTGATGAACAAAGTGACAATTTCCATTATTATCTTGCTGACAGCACAGGCCTTAGTTTATCAAAAGATGGATTATTGTCCATTGATGATGAAGATGGAATAGAGAAAACTATACCTTGGACCCTTCAGAATTATCTGAAAGTTTCAAATATCAAATATGCATCTAAAACAAAATTATTTTGTGTTCAACGTAGTTCAGGTAAGTATAGTTTAGATTTGTATAATTATGATTATACAATTTAATGACAACATATGATATATTGTACTTTGAATGATATCGGATACTTATAATTACAATTATCATAATATATATCTATTATGTATAGGTTCCCACTCGAGTTTGACAAAGTCTGGCAATTATCCCCTGGTTGAAAGCAAGGAACCATCACTAGTGGTTGACAAACCAGTATTCTTTAAGGATTTGAAGTCAGATAAAGAGTCTAGTGGTATGTAATATAATATTATATATAATATATATATATATATACAGACACTTATGACTGTAATTAGGATGAATTATACCAGCAAATAGACCCATTCAAAATTGGGATAAATACAATGATAGAGTTGGGTAGGAGATAGCTTATAAATTAAAGAATGGTTGTGCAGATACTTAAGAATTACAGCTATAATAATTATTATTATTATACTCATTTACAAACAAAGGTTCTGATGGTATGGCTTCTATCAGTAAACAAAAGCTAATGATGAAATTAAATCTCCATTTGCTGAAAATGCTTTGAATGATATTGATGAAGTACCTACTGATGTTGCTACTGTTGAGTTGCCATCTTCTGATTGTGAGTAGCTATATAGATTATATATGTGCATTACTAATACTGTTTTTGTAACAATGAACATTCTAGCAATTCTACCCTTTGAGCCACTTTTCATAGGCAAGCGCCAGAGCATGTATAAACCTGACAAACACATGTTTGTTAATAACGAATCTCAACAGAATTTGCTGACTTCATTTATAGACAATGATGAAATGAAAATGGAAGCAAGGAACGAAGTAGATCTGTCAGAGAGTGAGATGATTTTATTTGAGGCCAATCCATGTCATTTCGGATGTGAATTTAGTGGATTCAGGGATGGTATGATTTAATTATGTTTATGTTGAGATGTTAGTGACTTGTGCAATAATGTAGGTGAAATTATGTATGACTTCGTTGAGAGTTATGATACAACAACTGGGGAGATTATATATAAGAAACCTAACATAGGTATAATATGCATGCATGTTTTGCCATTACATACATGTACATTATTCTTATTTCTAATGAAAGGTTCATCTCCAAGTTTATGGAGTAATGGTATTGCTGTTCAAGGAGTTGCCATGTTAATGTGTGTTGTTCTTAACAACTTCCATTCAATGGCTACCTATAAATGGAATTGCATTGATGTCATGCTTGGGGAAGATGAATTATACCCTGTTATTTACGTAACATCTTCAGGGAAGTATGAATGTGTTGTTAATATACCATTGATAAAAAAGCAATATACAAGATCATTCACTGTTGAAGGTGATTATTCAAAAAGTATAAAAGTGATTTTGTATATCACTATTACATCATATTATAATCCTAGAATCCAATGGCCAACTCTCTGTTATTATGAATGTTTGTACTCAACCATCTAATGAAGAAGGTATAATAATGATAACATCATGCATAATTATTTCAAAAATTATAATTTTTTTAATGAGGGTGCATTATTGATAATGATCTCAAGCAACTGCTGACAAAGGAAACTTGCATTAGTTTGTTTATTCAGTTATTTAATTGGTTGTAAGTTGATACTTGTTTTCTTTTAGACCCTCAGAAAATTACTCTTCTGGATATTATCGGTAGTGGAAGTTATGGTATTGTTCGAAGGGCAATATGGAGGGGAATGAAAGTAGCAGCAAAAGTGCTTCATTTTCCTGAACGGACTAGTCGTACCATTCAATCTGAATTAAATGCTTACAGGTATGATAATTATAGTACAGACATCAAGTACTTATTAATTTTGTTACTTATATGTGCAGATCACTTCATCATCCAAACATTGTGATGATGCTAGGTTCTATTATTGAAGAAGCACGTATAATCTTTATAATGAATTTAGTGGATGGTTCAGATCTACAGTCCTTAATATTCAATGAAAGTGAACGTAAGGTAAGATATCTCCATACATGCAGCTTACATTTTCAAAGTTTTATAATTATTATAGCTAAAAAAATCAGAGAAAGTTTATATTTCCATTCAAATTTGTCAAGCCCTTCTATTCCTGCACACTTGTGTACCCCAAATGGCTCACCTTGACATAAAGCCTCCAAACATACTGGTATGTACACATAATATATTTTTTTCAATAGCTTCAATTCATAATTTTTTTCATGATGTTAATAGGTTGAAAATAACCTCCATGTATTCCTCAGTGACTTCGGAGTATCACGTATTATCTCATCTACTAATATTACAAGTACAAGTGCTAGCAACATTGGCACACCTGGCTATCAGTCGCCAGAGCAGCTACGTGCTGAGGTAATTGATATAATGTGTGACGTATATGCGTTTGGTGCAGTCATGGTTGTACTGTTTGGAGAGAAGGTGTTATGGGAAGGGGTTTCAGCTTTTCAAATTATGTGCAAAATAACATGTGAGAATCAATATCCATCAACTAAACATCTTGACAATGAAATTCAGGCGATTTGTAACAGATGCCTGATTGAACGGGAAAAACGTTCTTCATCTACTGAAATACTACTAATGCTTCTGCAAATTGAAATCTAATTGACTACTTATTGAGAAATATACTATTCATTTCATATATAGCTGATCTGAGCTTTCTAATTTTCTTTGTGTTTGGAGAAGACTTATAACACTTGTTAACCTCAAAACTTATCATTAACATTTAAACAAGTTTTTGTTATTCTAATTATAACAGAGTTTATGATTGAACAAATCACATAATACTACTAAAATGGTGTGTTAGTATAATATAGAGATTTAATGCATCAGTAATACTACAAGGCATCTCCAAATTATTACTGTGAAGGTATGACTGAACTAAGAGCAAAACTTCTAGTGATGCTGGTGGGTGTGGTGGACTAGCATACTGTGAAACAACATCAATATTATCCATTTGAATTTCTTTTAAATAATCGGTGGTACCTGTGATGTAAATTATTACTGAAAAATTATACTTGAATAACTATTACATACCTCGTAATTGTGGCATAAAATACAACACATCAGGTATTCCTGATTTTGTTGTTCCATATTTATTTGGTCGAATACAGTGGCAGTTCCATTCCCTTGCCAACCCATCAAGTTCTGATTGCAGTATATGCATGAAGCATATTCTCAAACAATCACTAGAAGAATGAAATTATGAAAAATCATAACTTATATATATAATTAATAGCAATAATAATAATATTAGCGTACAGATGAACTTGATTGGTTTCGTTAAACAGTTGGTACTCTTTAAGTCCCTAACAAATGTTGTAAAGATGGATCATTTCATACCATTAACTTAATATATTACCTTAAACAAATCCATCCACCACAGTGCAGACATTCTTTTGAGCTGGCTCCACCAGGATTCAATTCTCTGATTTATGATAAGATGACATTGTAATTTGTAAATGTCAAAACAAATTACCTGATTGGAGACAGATTTTCCATAAACAAAACTGCCTTCTTTTCTGCGCAAAAAGGGATGCACAAAAGCAATTGATGTATTTTCTGTTCCAAGATCCCCTCTAATAATATTAGGGACACCTACAATAAAAGCAATCTATTTAGGACATGAATTTTATCAACAATTTGTGACCTCCCAACTGTTTCACACAACTCAAATAATAATGTGTGATAATCTTTGGATCATTATTTGATGTAGACACTTTCAACCACATTATACGACGGGAATAACTAATAATACACCAGATAAAATTAATAAGAACTTATAATTATGCATACTAATACATACCCATCAATGCAGCCATGTATGGCAAAGCCATATGGTTTCAACTTGTCGTATCCATCTATATGCCATACAAAATTGGGTCCCTGAAAACAATAATGATATCTTTAAAAATTATATAATGTGTAATCAAAACACCTTGCTGTTATACAGCCTGCGTCGAATCCTTCTTTTCTTCCTGTTTTTAACACCACTTGGATCTATAACTTTCAGCAATTGTTGAACAAAAACTCTAATGTTATAAATAATTATTTTATTATAATAATTATGACTATATTTTTACTCACTGAGATACAGAACATTTATATTTCAAGTTTAAACGTCTCCACATACTACGATAGCCAAGAAGTGATCCTGAACACTTGAGTTCACTCTGTAGTAAGACAATAGTATAATTGAATTAGAGTTGCTTGTCTATTACTCACTAGAATACATCCATAGACATGACATAAATGAGAAATAGAAGGTTTCAGTCGCCTTTTTAAACCTTTCCTTTTCAGGATTCTTTTAAGTTGCCGTAAAGACAGTTGGTATCCATGCTGATGCTGCAGAAAGTTACAAATAGTTTTATATCTGTACCCTTCCACAAAGTATAACACTATTAGATCTTGAAGAGAATGCTGTCCAATCAACATCGCAGCCATTTTGTTTTAACAACAAAATCACATTATTCAAAATAGGAAATGAGAAATAGAAAATGAGAAATAACAAATGAGAAATAACAAATTGCTGATGTAGAGATGTAGAAATGAGAAATGAAGAGGCCCTAATACGCTTCCGTACAAACCTCATTCAGTTTCCACACACAACATTAACAACAGATATTATCCATCCTTCAAATAGAGAAAAAATGAATTATGACAAAATATTATCATTGGTATGGTCAAATGAATATTATTAATAACCTCAGGAAAGGAACCCAAAATACAAGGAAGAATTTGGAAATAAAATAATGCAGGAAGAGGTTTACTATGTGTATCTTAATTTACATAGACCCTATGGTTCCTGAAACATGATTCCAAGACCTTACGGAACATTTAATTTCATCTTGTGTAATCCATGGCTTTTAATAATATTTCTATCTTTTTGGAGAATAAATTAAATGCTGTCGGTAATGGTTATAGTTCCATACTTCCATCTAAATATATATATATCTAATGAATTACCTTAATTATAAAGGGTATTTTCAGTTTCGTAGATGATGACTCCAAAATGTTCTATCACCTGACTCACAGTGGAGAATATGAAATAATTTGTATATACCTAATACAATTCTACAAAGAGAAGTTGAATATAAAATTTCTCAGTAATAATAATAATTTAATACACTAGGATATCACTCAATCCACTCATACACACGTGATGCAAACAAGAATGGAGAGTGGAGGTGTGGCTGTAGTTCGATCAGCTGAAAGCACTCTGAACAGCATAATTGTATGGAAATTATAACATTAATATAATGATTCATTGATACAATACAGGGGAGATGACAGCTATGTAAAAGTTATTTTGCTGAAGACTGAAAAGGTATACATGCAAAAATGCACGAACATTGTTCCTTGTCCTCTGCCCGCTTAGGGGGTGTGGGCATGGTCCCCCAGGAAGAAGCTTCTATCTGAGAGCTAAAATCAGTAATTTTATTATGTAGTACACTAAAGTGGGAAGACTCAGCCCTCCCAATGGAAATTATGTGAGAGGAGGCTAGAGCCCCCTGGTTTCTCCTCTACTGCAATATCCATACAAGCCGATCCAATCCAACACCTAAGCGCCATGCCTAAAGCAACAACCACATTAAACTCTTAGTAGCCAGATTTCACATGGCGAGCTCTATTCTGTTTGCCTGTATGTATGTTCTATCATTTATACTGTCATAGTTATAATGATTGAACCAAGAATTATTAATCATAAGAGTTGTCAAAATATAAAACTTTTTTGTGTTTGATATCAATAACACTGATAGTAATAACACTTGTATATAATGTTATAGACTCCAAATGTCTGGAGCCGAACATATTGAACCATTATGTATTCCATTGTTCATTTGTACAATAGTCATTGTTGATTACAGGAAGACACAATTCTATTCACCTGTAAGGTTCTACTTTTTATTTGTTGATGAGATCCAATTCCGAATACACTATAGTCTTAATTAATACATATAATATATATAACATGCAATGGAATCATTTTGTTTGCCCCAGTTGCAGTCAAAGGAGGGAGAACACTGCTTTTGTATTAGTCCTATGAAGCACTCGGAAAACTTCCAGTAGCTACCAGTATGCAACATGCATATACATGTACTACAAGTAGTACTGAAATTTATGAATTTGTAAAAAAAAAACATTCTCAGTCCTGTAAGGATTTATATAATTATAAACAAATATAATTATACATAATATGTACATATATATATTATATATGTATATATTATGTATAATTATATTTGTATCTTTTTGGAGAAAAACTTTGTCAGTAATGCTTATAGTTTCATCAGGAAGTACAATATATCTATATCTAATATAATTATATATCCAATGAAATACCATATTAAAGGGTATTTTCAGTTTGGTAGATGATGTAAAATACACTTGACCAACATGTTCTCTCACCTTACTCACAGTGAAATAATTTGTATATAGCTAATACAATTCTACAAAGAGACGTTGAATATAAAATATATAATTATATAGCTAATACAATTCTACAAAGAGACGTTGAATATAAAATTCCTCAGTAATAATAATAATTTAATACTCACTCATACACATGTATAATTATATTTGTATCTTTTCAGAGAATAAATTATACCCTTATATTATATTTGTTTATATATAAATCCTTACAGGACTGAGAATGTTTTTTTTTTACAATTCTTCCAATTAAAATGATTCCATTGCATGTTGTTGCACTTACGATATCAATTTTTATAGTTTGAAAAATGTCTCAGCTATCCACCAGATGGCGTGGCATGGGTTGGGTCACTTAAGCATCATGTTAGCAATCATTTTCTCAATGTCTGTTGCTATTCTTAAATGTCTATTTGTAGTAATTCATCCTTTTTATATTATATTATTAAATATATGTAATATATTATATATATATATATATATATATATATATATATATATATATATATATATATATATATATATATATATATATACATATATATAATTATATATATATATATATATATATATATATATATGTGTATTATATAGCATGGTTCAGAGGTCTATATGCGAAATATAAACCTGGTGGCGAGGGAGTTTTGTAAAGATATATCTTTACAAAACTTCCGAGCCGCCAGGTCTATATTTCGCATATTGACCGATGAACCATGCTATATAAAATATATTTCATAGAAACATTTATTTACCTGAGCTAAAGAGTCCATTTTTGACACACCTACTAAGGCTACTTTCATGCTTTCATGAGCATGCGCATGCGCATGGCATAAAAAATATAAACCTGTTTTGAGGGCAAAATATAAACTTTGTGCGTTAATTAGAATATAGGAAAAACGCATGTAATTCGAGGCAAAGAAATATAGTCATGATATAATTATATGTATATATAAACCATAAAATTTTGTGGTCAATATATACACCTGTGGGTTCATATATTGTAGATTCTGTGGTTTTGGGGGGTGGTTATGCTGTATATACCATCTGCACTTAGTATTGTATGATGACATCACCATTGTATATTATCTTCCTTCTTCCTCCTAATTTCCACTACCTCCTCATGCTTTTAGCAAGGAAGCATGATTATCTTCTACATAGTACAGGTGCTATGTGATGTATATATATATATATATATGCAATTTCCAAGAAATAATGAGATCGTGCGGTCCTCCAAGGAATTGAAGATTGTCAAAAAGCTTATATAGGTACATATCACTGTACTTGTACTTATACTTAAGTACATATCACTGTACTTGTACTTGCACTTAAGTACATATCACTGTACTTGTACGTATACTTAAGTACATATCACTGTACTTGTACTTATACTTAAGTACATATCACTGTACTTGTACTTATACTTAAGTACATATCACTGTACTTGTACTTGCACTTAAGTACATATCACTGTACTTGTACGTATACTTAAGTACATATCACTGTACTTGTACTTATACTTAAGTACATATCACTGTACTTGTACTTATACTTAAGTACTATATTAAAAGGTGTCATGTACTTGTACTTATACTTAAGTATTTTTGTCAAAGTACTTGTACTTTACTTAAGTACTTTTCAAAGTACTTCGCCCCAACCCTGGTGTACAGTATAATAATTATTATAGTATTAACTAAGTGACTATTTACAGTACAGCCTAATTCAATATAAATTTCTATAATGTTAAATCAGAGACTAATACATATACCTATACCAAAAGTACATAAGAGATGGAGAGTGTCTAATGATGCATATAGCTGTAAAGTAATGTGGTTTTCTTTCGTATCGTGTTTAAGATGCCATTATGTAAAGCATGTGACAATAGTATTGGAGTAACTGAATTTAATGACGTCACAAATTATACTGTTACTTTACACACACTATTTCAATGGCTGTATGCATCCTTCGACACTCTCCTTGTCTTATGTACTTTTGGTGTAGGTATATCTATTTAATAACTAAACACACTGGATATCTTTGTGATATTGTAAGATAGCTAGGAATATTTCTCTGCTAAATGACAAATCACATCTATTAGCGGATGAAACAAAGATTTTAAAAAATCAGTTTATAGATGATATATACCATAATAATTATTACTTTGAAAATGAATTACGTATATATAATCTCATAGAGTCTATATCTATTATTGGATATGAACATAGTATATGTAGTTACATAGATATTATACATGCCTGGTTTTGACAGTCCATGTGAACTTAGTGGAACAGGCTCCTGAATGTCTAACTTTGGTATCTTTAGACTGAATTGGGAATCATAATTGTCTTCCTGACGTCTCTTCTCTCCTACACACTCTGGAGTGATATGCTGATCTTCTTTTCTTTTCTTATTAGACTCAACAACGTCTTCATGTGGTCTCTTCATTGAGTATCTGTAATTATAATTATAGCTGACAAACTATGGAGTTTTGTACATCACAAATTCGTGTAATATAAATATGTCTGAATTAGTTTACTTATAGGCCTTTTTTACACACTATGGTGGAAATTAAATGTGTAAATAAAGTTTCAAATCACTTACTCTATATCCATTTTTGTATGTGCTTGAGCAGATTGTACATCTTCACAACCTAATGTATGATGAAATGTATATTTGGTATAGTGATGCATATACCAGTTATATGTGTAAAGTAACATGACTCTTTCTTTGATATCATGATTATGTGATCCCATTATACAATATATGTGGCTATAGTATCAATGTAACTGATGCCACAAAGTATATACTGAAATAAGGTAATGTGGCTTTCTATCATATCGTGCTTCTGATGCATGTGATTCATTATGTAAAGCATGTGACAATAGTATTGGAGTAACTGAATTTAATGACGTCACAAATTATACTATTACTTTACACACAGTATTTCAATGGCTGTATGCATCCTTCGACACTCTCCTTGTCTTATGTACTTTTGGTGTAGGTATATCTATTTAATAACTAAACACACTGGATATCTTTGTGATATTGTAAGATAGCTAGGAATATTTCTCTGCTAAATGACAAATCACATCTATTAGCGGATGAAACAAAGATTTTAAAAAATCAGTTTATAGATGATATATACCATAATAATTATTACTTTGAAAATGAATTACGTATATATAATCTCATAGAGTCTATATCTATTATTGGATATGAACATAGTATATGTAGTTACATAGATATTATACATGCCTGGTTTTGACAGTCCATGTGAACTTAGTGGAACAGGCTCCTGAATGTCTAACTTTGGTATCTTTAGACTGAATTGGGAATCATAATTGTCT
Source organism: Petrosia ficiformis (assembly GCA_947044365.1). Lineage (NCBI taxonomy): Eukaryota > Metazoa > Porifera > Demospongiae > Haplosclerida > Petrosiidae > Petrosia > Petrosia ficiformis. Next base: position 6,846,646 of record OX345638.1, read on the forward strand.
TCCTGACGTCTCTTCTCTCCTACACACTCTGGAGTGATATGCTGATCTTCTTTTCTTTTCTTATTAGACTCAACAACGTCTTCATGTGGTCTCTTCATTGAGAATCTGTAATTATAATTATAGCTGACAAACTATGGAGTTTTGTACATCACAAATTCGTGTAATATAAATATGTCTGAATTAGTTTACTTATAGGCCTTTTTTACACACTATGGTGGAAATTAAATGTGTAAATAAAGATGTCAAATCACTTACTCTATATCCTTTTCGGTATGTGCTTGAGCAGATTGTAGATCTCCACAATCTAATGTATGATGAAATGTATATTTGGTATAGTGATGCATATACCTGTTATATGTGTAAAGTAACATGACTCTTTGATATCATGATTATGTGATCCTATTATACAATACATGTGGTTATAGTATCAATGTAACTAACTGATGCCACAAAGTATATACTGAAATAATATATGCAAACATGTTATATATGTGGCTGTCACATTGCTTTACACGTAGTATTTCAATGACTATATGCTTCCTTTGACATTCTTCTACTCTTAAGAGTACTCTATGCACTGACATTATAAAATATAAGCTAAACACTGGATATGTTTGTGATATTGCAAGACAGTCATATTTATCTACAAAATGACAAATCACAAAATAACATCTATATATTAGCGAATGAAACAATTTGAAAACATAGTTGCTATATGTGTTGTGGTATGCCATTATCACAAGGAGGTTAATTATAATTATCCAGGTGATATGTATGACTATCAAAATGAAATTACTATTAACTAACCTTTGAACCAATGCTCTCTCTCTTTACTTACAATATATTTCTTATTAGTACGAGGACACTTGATCTTCATTTCTTTACGATCAACTTCAGCACAGTGTTTCTCGTCCTGTTCGCATTCAGGTAGACTACAGTAGAAACCATACTTTTGAACGCAAAATGATTCATCATACCGCAGACTTTCGCAAACATTAATGATCCCTTTTTCAAAGTTTTGACAAATATTATAACAGTTCGCAGTGCAAACTGCTTCATTACGCACTTCAATGCATTTGTTTGTAGCTTTCAAAGTAACAGGACAATTATCATCTTTGCTGTTAGTGTAAAAGGATGCTTGATTACGAAAAAGAAGGGGTGAGCCTCTGCGATACGCAATTCTCCATTCCAACTCACGTACTAAGTATGCAAGTAGTGCGCTAAAAATTCCTTTGGGAACAAATCCTCCATTAAACAACACTAAAAGAGGATCCAAGTGGCTTTCAGAAGAAGGAGGATCTGGATCATCTGGTGCATGAACCAAAGCACAAGGAAGAAAATAATCGTAATCATAATGAGGATCATGTACAGGACCAAGAATGTTGAGATAATTAAGAAGAGCAAGAAATGCATCACAAGATATTTGATGTTTATCTTGATGCTTCTTGAAAATGCTTTTAAGAGTATCCCTTCTGAACAAACCTAAAGTTTCAAAGGCCTTTATTTCTGGTCTGTCAACATTCCCTTGGGTGAATGTGTTGGTAATTAACTCTGATACTGCCTCAAAGATAACACTTGGTTGTATGATGATAGTGTTCTCGAGCTCTTCAATTCTATGATAGTAACGAATCGTGCCAGTTTGGTGATGAAGAAACAACAAACAAGCTCGTAAATCTTCCTCAGAGATACTACATTTGTCAGCTATCTGTATACATTCTTCATAGGTCACAGTTGACTGATCCATATTTCTTAACCACAACTCGAGAGCTAACCAGTTTACAGGAAAAACAACTTTGTATGGACTTTCTCCGTCTTTCTCTTTTCTAATTATATTTTCCACCACCTTTTTGACAGAGGTACTATAATTTTTTTCATCGTAGTTATCCACTGGTATAACAAGTTGATCTTTCGCATCAGGAGAATATTCAATGCACCCATTACGGAAAAGCAAGGTTGGTTCGACAGCTTCTTTCAGCTCCTTATCAATCTCGATCATCTCTTCGTTTGTGACTAAATCTTTGTGTGTTGCTACTGCCAAGACAGAAAGAGGAGGGACACGGCATTTGGAATTACGAAGTACAAGATCTTGTGATAATGCATTGTGATAACTGGTTATGCTGGAAAGGCACTCTTGAAACTCTGGCTGACCTCCAGTATCAGTATAAAAGATGGTCAATGTGTCCTTAAAAAGCTTTTCAACTTTACTCATATCTTTGTGTTTGATAGATTCTAACAACTCATGGAGTAGATTAGAACCAGTGTCTGTTCTATGAGTAACAGAATCAGGACTTGTTACTGAGGCTCCAATAGGATCATCATTCCGAGCTTCTAAATCATTAGAGTGACTGGTAATATTCTCATTGGGATTTTCTTGAGAAATCAAGTCATTTCCACCCCGAATAAGTGTATTTGTAGGTGTAAATGACTGAGCTGCATCTACATGTTTCATTGATGAGTCATGTATATCAACATGTTCTGTTGGCTCATTAACATCTGATGAAATAAGATCAACACTTTTAACTAAAACTGCTGATTCTTCTTCAAGATTTTCTATCTCTCTCCAATCGCCACCATCAGCTATAACAGTAGAGTATATAACCTTCCTCTTATCCAAGGCAATCGTGCTATTTGGTGCGCTGCCTGGTGCATCACGTGTAGCTGGTGTTCCTGGGGCGGGTTTGCTCAGAAGCCGATTCAGGAGACACGTTTTACCAACATGAGGTGGTCCAAACGGCATGCACTGAGCCATATACATTGGAAGGGATCCCTGATTCTTGACTGCATCTTGAAAAGCCTGAATATGTTTCTCAGTTTGTGCATTTTCAAACGCTTCTGTAAATAAAATATAAAAAAAGAACAATTCATATACAGACATAACAGTGCATATGAAAATAGAATATACATATTTAGTACACTTCCATTGTTGCTCTTAGAAGGCTGGCTTAGTGTATAATACCAAATTGTTCAGATTTATAACCCACAAATGAATACATGCACATGGTATACAGAACCCTCACTACTATAGTATATATTTTGGTGAATAGAAGTGAACTGAGTATTATATCTATGCTGCGTTAATAACACATTTTGTATCTTATCCACATACTAGTGATACTACTATTATATTCTAATTTTGCTGAAGCTAATTTATGTTGTTAAGTAGGAGTAGTAGCTATACAAGAAAGCCAAGTCAAACAGGAACAAGTGTATATAGAGAAAAAAACATCCCTATGATTGCTTTACAAATTTAAGTGAAGATATGACTGCTTTGTGGTGTGCAGAATTCAGTAATCATGGCTGACTTTATCAAGCATGAAAGACAACAGCTTATTATAGTTATTATTTTGATTATCTACTCTCCTGACCTTTCAAAGGACCTTGTAGAACTTTAGGAATATATTTCAGGCAGAATAGCTAGCTATTAGTTCCAGTTTCTACGTAAGTTCAACAGCTTTCTTTCTGCTGGTGTGTAGAGCTTGATCGCGCGTTCGTTTACGCGCCACGCCCATTAATTGACCGAGCCCCCCGGGAATGACGCAACTTCCTTAACTACGTATACAACGCATAGTCGCGCAAGTGACACAAACATATATATAATTATATATAATTATATATAATTATATACATTAAACCCCGTGGAAAGCAATTATAGGGATGGCCCTACGGGCCATAAAAAAAATGATTTGTCTGGAAAATAATAATAATAATAATAATATAATTATGAAGATTTTGCCAGTTTTGCCACTCGCCGGTTCTCTACCTTAACGACAATCTTTAGCCATCTAAATGGTGTTGGTAGTCATAAAAACACTAGATATGAATAGGAATGTGTGTATTAAAATTTATCTGTATATATTACCAGAGATTTCAGCTCATCACTTGCAATTGAAATGTATGGGCGGCCATTTTTTTTGGTGCCATCCCTACATAGAGAGTACTACCGTACTCTCTGATTGTACATTATTGAATCACAAAAATGTTATTTAATTAATTATTTACCTAACTGATTCAGCATAGTATCTGCTACTCCATTGAGGGCTGGATCATTTTGTTCCTTTAATGTATAGCAGAAAGACTTCAGCATTTTAGGATCACTAGACAACTCAAGGACATGTTGAACTTCATTCAACAGTCTACTAGCTTTCTTAAACCAACTAAGAGATAGTTCATTCAACATTTCACTAATAAACTCTGGTTAAAGCTCATTCTCACCTACATGTAGTATTACAATAATCATCACAATTATGCCCACTGATTTATATGAAGTAGAAACTAGGGCTCTACCAAAACCACATTATACCAAACATATTCAAGATATAAACCGATACTGATATGAGAAACATAATATTATGTAGATTATTCATGTTTAATTACCAGTGCATAATTTGTGTGCAGTTATATTGTAAGCTTCAACTTTATAATTATCATATCAAAATGAGCATACCTTATTCAATAGTGTAGGCATTACTATATATAAGCAAGTAGCAATTTATACGTGTATATAACATTAATTTAGATCTTGGCTAATTGGAACTATATACTGCAGCCCATGCTCTTAATAAGAGGGATGGTGTCTGGTACACTTTGATAACTTTTTCAGCAGATGTTTGGCCCTCCAATCAATACACATTCAATAGATGTATTAATATAAACCTGATGAAAGGGTAGATGTGAGTTTACGTTTGTAATCCTCATGTTCAAGGTGTGTTAGACCTGATACAAACCTCAGACACATTCGAAAGTGATCATCATTAAAGTGATCATTAAACACTTTCTCTGTCTTCTCATACATAGCTATCCACCATGCTGCTGGAAATTCCTGGATACTCAAGTGAAGGAATTGATAACTTTTCTCTCCATACACAGTAAATGTTGTCATTAGTCCTAGATAGTCTGCCTTGACAACTGACTCATTCAGAGACTGCTGGACTTGAAACAAAGAAAATGTCATTCTTGGAGTGTTTTCTTTCAAACTGAGGTAAGCAAACTTACACATCTCTTGGAAAGGTGTAGATATGACTGGTGATGGTAAATGATGAAGGCTGTTTATTTGGTCAGATTTAGTCAATTGAGTCTTTTTCACAGATCTTCTGATAGTTTGTAGGATAAAGTTCTCATACAATTGTGTGAGTGTTGTTGGTAACTGTCCATTTTCCTTACGATACACTAAGATGACTATGGAACAGACTAGTGGTATATAACACAATGACTGGACATCACCTCGTACTTCAAGATCTTGGATGAGTTTCTCTGCTAGATGAGGTTCCATTTGAAGTGTTTCATGGACTACATTCTTAATTTCTTGTACTGTAAATCCCATCACCTCAACATGTTTATTGATAGAGTCTAAGTCAAGCAGTGAAGAGGAGGCATAGCTACGAGAGGTAACAATTACTGAACATTTGTCTAATAGCTCTTTACAAATGATTCTAGTTGCTAGTGAAGATTGTCTGAGTTCAACACTTAATTCATCCCAACCATCAAAGATTATCAGTAGTCCTTCACCATGTCTCCTCTCAAACCATTCTGTTACCATGACAACTTCATGACATTGATAAATAAACAGGTCTTGTAGTGTACTAGCTTGAGCAATTTTGATATTTCTCAAAGGACAGTAAATTACCAAATCATATCGTTGATGCTTGATTTGTCCATTAGCCCACATATTTAACAGTTTATGACAGAGAGTTGTTTTACCAATACCAGGAGGACCATCAATGACTATGGTAAGAGACTGACCACTCTCATTTGGTTTAAGGACATCCTCAATATCTATCAGTATAATTTTATTATTAGTGAAACGTGGTATTTCATCAATATTTCCTCTTAACACACACCAAGCTGTCTGCTGTATTGTTTCAGGATCAGCATGTCTGTCTTGTGATTCTAATAGTGCTAATCTTCCAAAGAAGTCTTGTCCAACTCGTGGTGGCAAGTCTGTAGGAACAATAGGTTGGTGGTGTTTATATTTATCTCTCATAATGTCACAATATTGTTGTACATCAGGATCCAATGGACTAATGGATGTATCTTCATCAGTGATAGAATGACCTGTAAGTATGAAAGATAATAATAGTAATGAATGTTGTTTATGTAGAGAAGACTGACCTAACTGTTTTAATATGGAGGTAGCAATATCTGTTAGTGTCTGATTTCTTAATACATGACAAATATCAAGTAGACATTGCTCTGGATCAGAATGTGTTTGTAGTTGTCTCTCTAATGCTAGTACCAGTTTACTAGCTTTCCTATAGTCATCTTCTCCTGTTATTCCATGTATGTTATTTCTTGTTTCAAGTGGTATCAGTTTATTTGTGTACAATGCATTAGTTACACTGTAAAGAGTTGGAGTAATGGCGTTAACCAGTTTATCAAAATGAGTTCGTAATAATTCCTTTGATCTCTGATTACCTGTATAATTATATTTCATAGTGTATATCAAGACTATATCATTTATATGATGTTTTGTATTACCTGTTATAGGACCAGGGTTGAGTTCAATATCTCCTGATAAAATGAGGAGGAGAATCAGTCCACAGACTAGAGAGAAGGTTAGACCTCTAATCCACCTGATCCTAGTGACTCCATTTATCCTGCTGTTATCAGTGGTTAAATCACTGGTGGGAGACTTTTTAGTACAGTGAGTATGATATGATATCTGATGATAATACCATGATCCTATACTTGATCTCCATTGACAGATATCAATCATGATAACTAGTAGAATATGAAGCAATAAGAAAAGAATAGTTCAATAAGCAGACTGATATTCACTTAGAAGGGGTGTGTTTGACCATATATGGTAATTCATGTAAACAGGCACACCCTAATGTAATTAATTCACATCAGTGTGGGTGTGTCACTGTGTACTGTATTAGACAATGAATACCTTCAGCTATAATTAGCACGTGGTTAATTTAGCTATTTTCACAGTTGATGGCTACTAATGTTTGGTAGTTTATTTTCATTAACTAGTAACCATTTACAAAGTTGCGTATAATTTTATCTAGGAAGTGATGGATGGCGTTTCAATCCTGAGGCCCGAGACAGTACCGAAATGCGTGAGAGAAGCAGTGACAGTGATGAAAAGGTTTACATAAAAAAATATTATAATTATATAACATTGTAATTATATATGGATTCATCTTACTCTTGTGCATAATGTTTACATGTAGTATTATATAGTTAAGCTTGACTTTTAATTGTTCTTTTATTTTTCATGTAGATGTATAGCAACTTTTATTTGATCTTGTTTTTCAGTTTCAGTGTATATGTACAGTATTGTACATGTATATTAAGCTTGACTTGATCTTTACTTTTTACTTCATTACTGACAGCTTATTTTAGTTTCATTGTATATAATTATTATGTTCTATAATTGTTTTACACTCCAAAAAAAATTTACACCCTTAACATAACCACCCACACTTTCATCAGCGACATCATACACCCAAAGGCACACCCTAAGGGGGTAGTATTAGACTGGTATGTGGTACACCCTTTGTGGTGTATGTGTACACCTTTTCTCTAACAGTGTACATTTACTTATTACCATCATTTTGCTCCATTTCTATTCTTATCCTCATTCCTATACTTACAGGTTGATAGGACTCAGCCCCACATTGATCACATGTGTAAGCAGCTACTATCATAACAGGTTTCACCTCTGTTGTCTTGGTAGCAATACCTGTCACATTAAGGTTGTACTAGGGGGAGGGGTAGATGAAACTCCAATCAGCGTCTAGTCTTGCCAGCTTCTTGCTGCATACAATCTGGTTCAATTCTGTATCTTTTGGAAGCCACACCCACCCGGTGGTATAATTATTGGGCCTAAATGTTTTATTTGGTGGTGGAGGGGGCGGTGTGTGGGAAACCCTGGCAAGGTAACTGTAGTTGCTCTCTGAGAAAGATCAGAGTTTGATAGTGCCTAGAAAGGTAAATTTTATGGTTTCACTGAAAAGCTACAGAATTCAGCTTTCTTCAGCCTCTTGTAACTATAAAAGTAAAATGAATTTGCAGAAAACGGCTCGATTTGTTTTCTCAAAATGCATTGTATTTGGTGCACGCCATGATTGGTGGGCGTGGCTTTCTTTGTTTTGTACTTATTGCGACATTTTCCAACACTCTCTCGCTTACAGACAAATATAAAGATGATCAGAAGATATGAAGGTTGCTATTACACCAGATTAGAGTCATATTATATAATATTCTATTTTGAAACTGATTGAGTCGCATCCGCCCACTCCCTAGTACCACCTTAACTAGTTTTCCAATCTTGTCAGCTTTTACGGTTTTACCTGACAATCAGATAGAGCCTTTTCTCTTGTTATGGCCCGTAGGGCCATCCCTATGATTGCTTTCCCACGGGTTCGATGTATGTTTAATAACTACGTATACAACGCACTCACATTGTTTATATATAATATATTACGTGAGTGCGTTGTATACGTAGTTAAGGAAGTTACGTCATTCCCATAAATGGGCGTGGGGCGTAATAGAACGCGCGCTCAAGAGTACAGACTACAGAGCAGCAGAAAGAAAGCTGTAGCTTTACTAGCTTATGTAGAAGCTGGAACTAATAGCTGGCTATTCTTCCTGAAATATATTTCTAAAGTTCTAGAAGGTCCTTAAAAGGTAGGGAGAGTAGATAATCGAAATAATAACTATAATAGGCTGTTGTATTCCAGGCATGATAAAGTCAGCCATGATTACTGAATGCTGGACACCACAAAGCAGTCATAGGGATACTTTTTTCTCTATATACACTTGTTTTATGTTTAAAATAGACCTCACTAAAATAAAAAGATGAGTAGATGGATCAACCAGTAGAAATATAATTACTCTCAGTTGTTCTGCATATGTAAAGATGTTTCCCTCATCACTATCAGCATAAAAATACGTTTGTTACAAACTTTACAAAATTAAATAATATAATGTTTGATAAAAACCGGCTAGTCCATTAAAACACTTGAACAACATTATCATTTAATAACTACTTACAATAACACACACATAGTGATGTAATTGTAAAGGTCACTTCATTCAAACGTAACGGCGACAGCGTGGGTTGGGAATCCGTAAAAACCACGCCTTGGAATTCATGCTAGCTAGTATACTGTTAGCATGGCTACTTCATCGGCATCAATTAGTTTGGAAGAGGACGAGGTAAGATGAGCATACGAAAATCACTACCTCAATAATAACTGTATTACTCACCTCACTTTCAGATATTCTCCAGCCTTAAATCAGTTACAATCGATTCAATAAACATACTAGTGACGGGGAAAACAGGAGCTGGAAAATCTTCCTTGGTAAATGCAGTTATCGGAAGTAGTACTGATGGTGCTCAAGAAGGAAAAGATCTAGGAGGTACAACTAAAGCAGTGACTGGTTATAGTGCGACAATAGGTGATGTACAGTTTAAAATATGGGATGCTCCTGGGCTTCAAGATGCCCAACACGATGACGAAGAAATTCTAGACATAATTCAAAAGTCCTTAAGTGAGAGTGATGTTTCTTCGGTGCATCTTGTTTTGTACTGCATTCGTATGGATCAAGATCGTATAGATAGAGCAGAATTGAATGGCATTAATCTATTATGTCGATTGTTTAATAAAGAGATTTGGAATCACACAGTTTTTGCCCTTACATTTGCAAATCGTGTTTTACCTCCACCTGAAAAGGACAATGATGATGATGCTGCTGAGCAGTGGTTTGAAGACCGCATAAAAGAGTTTGAGAACCGGATTTGTGAGACCTTGGTAGAGAGTGGTGTGTCAGAAGATATTGCAAAAAAAGTAAAAGCTTTTCCAACAGGTTACCACAAACGCACTAGACGGATACCAGAGCCACTGAAGATCATTGGTAAACAAGATTGGCTGAGTCCATTCTGGTGTTCATGTGCAGAGCACTTGAAAGAGGAAGCTCTAGTATCACTGTTCATTTCACAAATTCCTCGCATTAATACTACACAACATTCAGCAAGTCCTCAAGGTGAAAATGATCTTGTAAGTCTTAATTTTAGATTGATGTTAAATTTTATTTTATTGTCATTTAATTTGTAGTTACCACTAAATATTCCTGAAAAGCATACATTGTGGCAGAAGATTAAAAACAATTGCTATAGAGCTTGGAAATGGCTGACATCAATATTTCATCGTAACGATACATAACATGTATGTGATAACAACAAATACATTTAATATCATTAATATTACAATTTGGTATAGATTTAATAAGGTTTTTTTTTACCTTTTCACTGAGAATAACAAAAATTATACTTTTTGTGATTTAATAATTTACATTATGTATGAAGTGACATACACTGTGAAAAGTAATAGGTTATTTACACCTTCAGTTGGTTACAGGAGTTTCAATGCAATATTATATTTTCCTCCATGCTGATTTATTTTTCCTGCTAGCTAATATCTTGACCTACATTGTATATTGACTAATATAAAGTACATGTCATAACAAGGCATATGGTAACAGACACTATGCAGTTATATACATATAGCATAGTATTATAAATTATAGGTACAACCTGCAGTGTATTATCTATGAAAACAGTAGATGCTACTAGCTCATTCCAGAGTAATTAATCAATAATTATAATTATGCACATGAATTTGTACTTATAATAGCAAACATGTGAAAAGTCACCACATGTTATTATGGGATTTGCAAGTTTAAAGTACATGTACATTGTATTGCTTTTGTTACACTGTAAAAATTGATGGGTTAGTATAACCCTCATTTGGTTAGATGAGTTTCAATGCAATATTACTTCTAAGGTATAATTATCGTATTTAATTATTATCTGTGGAGAACAGAGCTTATTTGTTGACATATATATTCCTGTACTTATAACGAATAACAGAAAACAAATAACAAACAACAAATAACAAACAACAAATAACAAATAACAAAATCAATTATATAATTATATTCAACAAATAATTAAATATGAATTATATATAAATTGTGTACTTTTTATACTAGTCAATATAGACGAAAACAAAAGAAACTGTTACTTGTAAATATTACCTAGCAGGAAAATAAATCAACATTAATTTAATCTCAGAGAAATAATATTATTATTGAAACTCTAGTAACCAAATGAGGGTAAAATAACCAAGTGTAATGTATCTATATTATATATATATATATATATATATATATATATATATATATATATATATATATATATATATATATGCAGTATAGTATTATATAAGTACAAAATGTGGTGCATTATTAGTATCCCAATTCCAACATCTGTGAAAACAACACATGTTACCAGCTCATTCTAGAGTAATTAATTAATATAATTATGCACATGAAGTTGTACTTATAATAGCAAATAATGTGATGTACTCCACAAATATTTGAAAAGTCAGCACATGTGTGTACCATTCTTTATTATGGCATATACTTCATATACTAGTAAATATACATGTAGATCAAAATGAAAACATTATCTAGCTAGACAAGAAAGCAGCATCGATTTATATAGTCTCAGAAGGAATTGAAACTCATGTAACCAAATGAAGGTTAAAATAACCCATTCATTTTTACACAATTTCACTGTGGCAACTCACATCACCACCACACATGTGAATGAGTATAACATAAATATAGTACATCCCTACAGACATCAACCACTTATAAGGCTATGCCATAACTAATTAACTATCAACCTACAATTTAATTGCACTAAGTGCAAAGAAAGTAGCTATATTGTATGTAAGGCAGCTTATCATTCTTCCAGACAATAGTCTAGTTTATATGAAAAACATTGAGTATGGCTGGGGACAAGATTACATCCACACAGTTAATTCAAGTAAGTTTTAGCAGTCATTTGACTCAATCATCATACGAGTTGTGACAACACATTCCGATTGTCACTTACTTGAAATATTTGTTGGATCATTATATATGCATGTGCACACAATCAGTCTGGGATTGCCAGATTGTGAATGAAATTGATAGATTTGATCTTGTACTTGAATACTGTGCTAGTAATTATACCCTCAAATTTCAAATATAATATCTGTGTTTAACCACATTCTGTATCTATAAGTCATAGATTCAGTTAACATGCGACGATAACAATTAATTAAATTAATGAATAAAAATTTTTTCGATAGGGGGCATGTCATTTGTTACCATGTACTCTGCTGACAAGAAACTATCTTTTTATGTTATAATGTGATCACATATTACGTAAGGGGGATTCGCTATAAGAACGTCACTCAACAATGATGCCAACTAAACACATTAATGAGAATGTTTCAAATGTATGGATTTGAAAATATTTCTTTCATTAGCATACCTGGTCTCTGAATTAGATATTGTTCTTCACTCACTCTATATCAACATCAAAGTTTACTATTTTTAAATTAATTTTAAAGGCGGAGCTTGCTTTGCTCGAGGCAATGGCAGAGCTGCAAGAAATGAAGGTATATGATTATATTACTTTATTTGTAAGTTTCAGTCAATACATTTTGTATAATACTAGGAAGAAAAGCCAATTCACATTCTAGTGATCGGAAAGACCAGAGTAGGAAAATCAGCGTTAATAAATGCTTATGCGGCTACTCAGGATGATGCTAAGAATATGGTTGCAATAGAAGGAAAGAATACATCGGATATATCTAGAAAGGTAGAAAGCAGCAAATTAAAGTTTGACAATAAAAAATTCATTATCTGGGAAGCTCCTGGTCTTCAAGACTTCACGGAGAGTGATTCAGCTGTCACTGATAGGCTCAAGAGCACTCTGAAAGGGAGTAAATGCAGCTATATAAATCTGGTCATTTACTGTACTGTCATGAATAGAGAGCGATTTGAGAAATCAGAAGTGGACGCTATTAACCACATAACAAAGACTTTTGGTAATAAGATCTGGAGAAATGCTGTGTTTGCATTAACATATGCTAATCGTGTTTTACCTCCAGCAGAATGTGACACAGATGATAAGGAAAAGGAGTGGTTTCAATCTCGAATTAAAGAGTTTGAATATGTCATTACAAAAATATTAGCTGATAGTTTTGATGATGTTGACTCGGTACCTGACATATATGTTTTTCCAGCTGGTTATCATACAGCTACCCGTAGAATACAAGATCCATGTGGCTTCTATGGCATAGAAAATTGGTTTTCACAATTTGACGAGCTCACTAAAAGAGCAATCAAAAATAGTCCATTTTTGGTCGAGGATGACGAAAAGTATGATGTGGAGAAACAGAAATCAAATGTGGATGAAAAAAATTCAAATTATCCAGGTAAGTCATTAGAATGTACATTTGGAAAGAATTTCAGTTGTAATCTGTAGAGTTAAAAAACATGAATATGTAAGAATAAATGGCTAATTATCATTACACGAAATGAACCCACAATAATGTGTGGCAACAGTCTACTTCTATACAAAAACGTATAAAACTCAGTTTGGGTGGTTGATAGTTAAGAACTGTAGGTTAGCGAATAAAGGAATAAGAACATCAGTGGCATACACATCACTGCAAAAACAGTTCAGTTATTTTTACTGATTCATGCACTTCAATTATTTCAATACAGTAACATCCAGAGTATGACATTCACTCTATTATTGCTGAATGCAGGTGTTAAACGGTTATAGTACAACTCCCACTATAAATTATTTACATAAGAACTGATAACATGGCTGATTTACAGGAATTGTATATGTTACATCATATCAGCTGACTTTAATTAAATGGTTGTAGTATTCTTTCTTATAATGGATGTTATCTGTTCATAGTCTTATGTAAATTAATAGTGATGGAACTACTGATATGTAAACTGTGATTACTGTGAAATTCTGATTTACAAAGATGCCTATATTCATACAGGTCTTCTTTCATTATAAATTTATATAGCCATTGAATAACATCATTCTAACACTTTAATGCATGTTCTTATAGTGGGATGTTATGTGTTGATTGTATTCATAATCTTATGTAAATAAATAGTGGGAGAATTACTTTGGCTGAAATAATTATTATAATAATTATAACCAACCTTTTTTTTGAAATGTAAACTTTTTTTTCCTGATTTTAAAGTATTGTATAGTTTCTTTTGATTTTGATCTATACTGACTAGTCTAAATTAGCTATAATAAACCATGCTAACAAAAACAATGCATTATACTTTAAGCATACTTATAGTATATATATTTGGGTATACTATACAAATTACTACTTGTATATAATTTATGTGTTTACATCACTGTTCTCGGAATATATAACAATGTTTCTTTGACAAATCGAACACACTCAGATACACAAATTTACAAAACTCATGATGATTTATATACAAAACAGGATGGAATATTCTAGAAGGAAAAGCACATGTACAATGTAAAAAGTAATGGTTGGTTACATGAGTTTCAATGCAATTATATTTTTCTCCATGCTGATTTATTTTTCCTGCTAGCTAATATTTACAAGTCATGCATAGTTCATTTGATCTTGACCTACATGTATATTGTATATTGACTAATTAAAGTACATGTCATAATAAGGCGTATGGTAACAAACATATTAATACAATGTAGCTACATGTATATACATAGCATAGTATAATAGGTACAACCTGTGGTTTATTATCTGTGAAAAGAATGGATGTTACTACCTCATTCCAGAGTAATTAATTAATATAATTATGCACATGAATTTGTACTTGTAATAGCGAACATGTGATATACTCCACAGATATTTGAAAAGTCAGCACATTTTATTATGGGATTTACATGTTTAAAGTATATGTACATTGTATTGCTTTTGTTAATTCATACAATATAGCTATAATTATATATATATACGTAGCATAGTATTATATAGGTATTACCTGTGGTGTATTATTAGTATTCCAATTCCAACATCTGCGAAAACAATAGATGTTACTAGCTCATTCCAGAGTAATTAAATATGTACATGAAGTTGTACTTATATAATAGCAAATAACATGTGATGTATATTTGAAAAGTCAGCACATGTCTGTACCATTCTTTATTATGGCATGTACTGTATATACTAGCCAATATAGATAAAAATCAAAACATCACTTAGCTAGACAAGAAAGCAGCATTGATTTAAATAGTCTCAAAAGAAATGGAAACTCATGCAACCAATCGAGGGTTAAGATAACCCATTCATTACTCTCGCCACAAAGCGTAGGCGGAAGGGTATGGTAATCATATTGTGTGTCTGTGTGTTCGCACATATTTTGGAAAACTACGAACATTGGTGGCTCCAACGAGCTACTGGCAGACTTCAAATTATACAAGGATCAAAAATAACAAGAGGCTTTTGCTAAAAACCTTTTGGTTATAAAGTTATCACAATTTTGTATAACTCACGGTTACTGTTTCCAGACTTGAGAAGACTCTTGGGGGCATCTGGACACATTAAAACATAACTACTCCTGTATCATGACTATCGCTAGCAAAGCACTACATAAAAGCAAAAAAAATTTGGGTAGTGGTTGCCTATTTCAAATTTTGAAGTCATGTGCTGTGCACGTAACTCAAACATCAACAGTTTTGAGGACTTCTCTTTGTCGAACATTTCCCAAGACTCATTGAGTATCTTTCTTTCTTCTTTGAGATAAAACAGAGACTAAAATATAAGTCTTATATTTTAGTCTCTTTAGTCTAAGAGACTAGTATAATCATACTAAAATCTTTCAGTTATAAAGTAATAAGTACTGACATGTTAGTTATATAACTATTATGATACTATTATACAAACTAACATGCCAGTACAATTTTATGTGTTTTTACACATAAACTCGTAAATGTTTTCATTATTATATGACCATACAAACGAGCAACGATACATAATTACTATTATCTTTTGACATATTATATCTAGAAAAAATTATGGTTTGTAACTTTGTATTACTTTGCCACGTAGGCGAGGGTCCTGTCCCGACGCGCATTTTTACATTGTAGTTTGAACAGGCCTAAACTAAAATACAATGATCAATGGAAGTGATAATATAATTATCAAATCAACAACAAGTTCAATTGGCCAAAAATTTATTAAGTCTTTCACCAGAAATGATAAGAACAATACAAACATAACATAATTAGTCGATGTTATGGGGTAACAACAAGGTGACTTTCGTATAGGTCTTCTATAGGTACCTTGGGACGTTTTCACAGTCACGACACGAACAATTTGATCACTTCCTGGATGTACATTGATGACACTTGCAAGTGGCCATTTTGTTGGTATCAGATTGTTGTCTTGTAGAATTACAATATTACTGATGAGAAAGTGTCCTAGGGTCAACGCTTCAATACAATCATCATTGGAAGGCAATGCTACCAATGGTCGGCTATTGAGACAGGCCTCAATTTGAGTCAAAAAGGTACATACCACCTCGAAGGTTAACTTCACATTTAGAGTGACCTTCTTGAGATGAGTCTTAAACATTTCATGGCTGCTTCCCACAAGCTGCCAAATTTGTGGGGCATGCTCAGGAATGAAACTCCAATCGATTTTCTGTGACAAACAAAATTCAGACACTTTTTAGCGTTCTTCTGTTCACTAAGGAATTCCACAAGCTCCTTTAGTCCTCTGTTACCGACGAAATTAGTGCCGTGATCGCTCCATATATGCGATGGTTTACCATGGTGAGCTATAAATCACCTTAAACAAGCGATAAAGACTTCACTGGTTAAATCCCACACGACCTCAATGTGAATGGCCTATACCGTCAACGTAATGAAAACACAAATATATGCTTTTAGAATGGTGGGTTTACGAATGTAACCATACTTCACATGCATTGGACCAGTGTAATCAATTCCCACTTTCTCAAATATTATGCCTGGTGTTACTCGCTCAATCGGAGGGTGAGCCATAGTTTGAGGCTGAGGTCTTGCCAAGTATTGCCTGCAAGACACACATGCTCGGATCACGTCACGAATGACCTTCTTGCCACCAAACAATATGGAACCTGATGCAGATAGACGATACTAACATTGTCGGCCTAACATGTAACAGACATAAATGCTCTGCCTTTACAATCATCTTGGTGATTACCATGAAGTATACCTGGGTGAAGTTGTTCGTATAGGAGATTAGAATGACCAAGCCTGCCACTGAGGCATAAAAATGGATAAGTAATCAAACAACTTCTTTTGGGTAGTACTGTTCCTCTTAATCAAGTCGATTTATTTGCCTTAGCGTGTCTCTTGTACCAGCCTGATCCAGTATTTCTCAGTTAATTCCAATTTCTTGACTGATACTATGGATGACTTGTTAACTTGTTGAGTGTCACTCTTGGCATGTCGACAGTTGTTAACAAATCTGAGGATCCATGTTGTGATTCTCTTCGAGTGGTGGAAATCACTATAATGATTCAATGAAATAATTGGTTCAGAGAGGTGTACATTGCTCATGAGAGTAATATCCCTCAGTTCTTAAGGAAGAACACAAGGAGTGTAGTGTTGTTTTAACTATAACTAAAAGTCTAAAACCCATTTTTGTAAGGTATTATGACTTTTAGTTAACTAAACTATAACTAAATTACAAGTCTACTGTAATAACTATAACTAACTAAAATGAAAATTGTCCAATAATGGACGCTTTTAGTTATTTAACTAAAACTAAAACCCTTTTAATAAGCCTAATTAGTCAGTTAACCTATAACTAAACTAAAAGTTTGATAAACTAGTCGTACTATAACTAAAAGTAGTCATTATTGTCAAACTAAAACAATACAAGAGGAGTGAGGAATAACTTAGGCCATTTGACATCTTTCGGTAACCAACATGGACTAGTTCACCAGAGATCGTGACTAACAAATTCGAAGGGAAGCAACCCCTGTGACGCGCAATCAGCTGGATTATCTCCACCATCAACATGGTTCTATTGGTCAGGAGGTATATGGTCAAGGATGCGAGAAACTTGATTTCAAACGCAAGTCTTGAACCTTCTTGGATTACCATTTAACCAATCAATCACGATCGTACTATTAGACCAAGCATTTGTGTCACAAATTGGGATATGGAACACTTCCTTCACGAGATAATAAGCCAGCTAAAAGATATGTTTCACATAGTTCAACCCAAAAATAGTGAGTCGTTTAATGGGAACAACCTTCATCAGGTGATCAGGGATATATGGATATTTCCAAAGGTGTCTTCAAATCAGAATTATGTGACAGCCGAGTAGGTTGTCATGGCACAAACACGTTATTGACCACTCACGAGCGCTGTATGCCAAATTTTGTGCTGTAATGCAAAAGCGCTTCGAGGGCTGCAAAGTGCATTTAAGAACGCTGGTGACGTCACAGCACAATATTTGGCATACAGTGCTCATGCGTGGTCAATAACGTGTTTGTGGCATGACAACTGTTGCCAATCTCACTAATAATGTTGCTGTGATGCAATATTATCATGTCTAAAACACTGGGCAGTGCCTTTGAAGTTCTATGGTATCATGTCACAAGACTACATATTTTTTTGGTTTGATTAGAGATGTGATGAATGAGTATATAATCAACTGAGTTTTGTATTATACACTTGTGAACAAGATAATTCTACATAATTCAAAAAACGTATTTGATTACATGTATTTACAAGTGGGTGTCTATATTTGATTATTCATATTGGAATGCATGCTTTTTGTATGTATGGATACATACAAAAAGCATGCAAACAAGGTTGGGAGGTTAACGTAGGACCTAAAATATAAGCAAACCACTTCCACATAACCCTACATAAGTACAGCTCTTTGCATTTTGCGTTAAAGCAGTGTAATTACTTACGTAGGATTATATGGAAGTGTTTTGTTTAATTTTAGGTCCTACGTTAACCTCCCAACTTTGTTCACATGATTTTGAGTTTTGACGTTCCTACATCTTCTCTTATTTTTATTGATTTATTATTCTTGTATATATTATGTAAGTACAAAACTGTTGATTATTATAATTTATCTGCTATGAAGTAAAGTACAGATAGATACACTATAAATATTAATGATTTTACATTAATCTAGTCTGATTATTTATTATTTTAGGGAATCCTCCTTCTGACCAAGAAATGAATCCTCGTCCTGACAAAGACATAAATCCTCCTTCTCACCAAGACATGAATCCTCCTCCTGCCCAAGACTTGATTCCTCCTCCTGACCATGACATGAATCCTTCTCCTGACCAAGACTTGAATCCTCCTCCTGACCAAGACATAAATCCTCCACTTGATCAAAACATGAATCCTCCATCTGACCAAGACATTAATCCTCGTCATGATCAAGACATGAATCCTCCTCCTGACCAAGACATGAATCCTCTTCCTGACCAAGACATGAATCCTTCTCCTGACCAAGACATAAATCCTCCACTTGACCAAAACATGAATCCTCCTCCTGACAAAGACATGAATCCTCCTCCTGACCAAGACATGAATCCTTCTCCTGACCAAGACATAAATCCTCCACTTGACCAAAACATGAATCCTCCTCCTGACAAAGACATGAATCCTCCTCCTGACCAAGACATGAATCCTTCTCCTGACCAAGACATAAATCCTCCACTTGACCAAAACATGAATCCTCCTCCTGACCAAGACATGAATTCTTCTCCTGACCAAGACTTGAATCCTCCTCCTGACCAAGACATAAATCTTCCACTTGACCAAAACATGAATCCTCCTCCTGACCAAGAAATGAATCCTCGTCCTGACAAAGACATGAATCCTCCACCTGACCAAGACATGAATCCTTCTCCTGACCAAGACATAAATCCTCCACTTGATCAAAACATGAATCCTCCATCTGACCAAGACATTAATCCTCGTCATGATCAAGACATGAATCCTCCTCCTGACCAAGACATGAATCCTCTTCCTGACCAAGACGTGAATCCTTCTCCTGACCAAGACATAAATCCTCCACTTGACCAAAACATGAATCCTCCTCCTGACCAAGAAATGAATCCTCGTCCTGACAAAGACATGAATCCTCCACCTGACCAAGACATGAATCCTTCTCCTGACCAAGACATAAATCCTCCACTTGATCAAAACATGAATCCTCCATCTGACCAAGACATTAATCCTCGTCATGATCAAGACATGAATCCTCCTCCTGACCAAGACATGAATCCTCTTCCTGACCAAGACGTGAATCCTTCTCCTGACCAAGACATAAATCCTCCACTTGACCAAAACATGAATCCTCCTCCTGACAAAGACATGAATCCTCCTCCTGACCAAGACATGAATCCTTCTCCTGACCAAGACATAAATCCTCCACTTGACCAAAACATGAATCCTCCTCCTGACAAAGACATGAATCCTCCTCCTGACCAAGACATGAATCCTTCTTTTGACCAAGACATAAATCCTCCACTTGATCAAAACATGAATCCTCCTCCTGACCAAGAAATGAATCCTCGTCCTGACAAAGACATGAATCCTCCACCTGACCAAGACATGAATCCTTCTCCTGACCAAGACATAAATCCTCCACTTGATCAAAACATGAATCCTCCATCTGACCAAGACATTAATCCTCGTCATGATCAAGACATGAATCCTCCTCCTGACCAAGACATGAATCCTCTTCCTGACCAAGACGTGAATCCTTCTCCTGACCAAGACATAAATCCTCCACTTGACCAAAACATGAATCCTCCTCCTGACAAAGACATGAATCCTCCTCCTGACCAAGACATGAATCCTTCTCCTGACCAAGACATAAATCCTCCACTTGACCAAAACATGAATCCTCCTCCTGACAAAGACATGAATCCTCCTCCTGACCAAGACATGAATCCTTCTTTTGACCAAGACATAAATCCTCCACTTGATCAAAACATGAATCCTCCATCTGACCAAGACATTAATCCTCGTCATGATCAAGACATGAATCCTCCTCCTGACCAAGACATGAATCCTCTTCCTGACCAAGACGTGAATCCTTCTCCTGACCAAGACATAAATCCTCCACTTGACCAAAACATGAATCCTCCTCCTGACAAAGACATGAATCCTCCTCCTGACCAAGACATGAATCCTTCTCCTGACCAAGACATAAATCCTCCACTTGACCAAAACATGAATCCTCCTCCTGACAAAGACATGAATCCTCCTCCTGACCAAGACATGAATCCTTCTTTTGACCAAGACATAAATCCTCCACTTGACCAAAACATGAATCCTCCTCCTGACAAAGACATGAATCCTCCACCTGACCAAGACATGAATCCTCCTGACCAAGAAATGAATCTTCCTCCTGACGAAGACATGAATCCTCCTGAACAAGACATAAATCCTCCACCTGACCAAGACTTGAATCCTCCTCCTGACCAAGACATAGATCCTCCACCTGATCAAGACTTGAATCCTCCTCCTGACCAAGACATGAATCCTCCTCCTGACCAAGACTTGAATCTTCCTCCTGACCAATACATAAATCCTCCACTTGACCAAAACATGAATCCTCCTGAACAAGACATAAATCCTCCACCTGACCAAGACATGAATCCTTCTCCTGACCAAGACTTGAATCCTCCTCCTGACCAAGACATAAATCCTCCACCTGATCAAGACTTGAATCCTCCTCCTGACCAAGACATGAATCCTCCTCCTGACCAAGACATGAATCCTCCTCCTGACCAAGACTTGAATCTTCCTCCTGACCAAGACATGAATCCTCGTCATGGCCAAGACATGAATCCTCCACCTGACCAAGACATAAATCCTCCTCCTGACCAAGACATCAATCCTCCACCTGACCAAGACATGAATCCTCCTCCTGACCAAGACAAGTCAGTAGTGAATGTAAATGGAAACTGCTCTCAAACCTGGTGGGAGAAAGTTAAATGTTGGGGGGCCACTAAACTGAAAAAAACTGAAACAAGGAACACATTAAATTAAAATACCCGTCAGACGATATAGAGCACAAATACTATTAATTACGTTTTATTTAATATTATAGCTACTGTATGCTGAATACTTTATTATGTTGTTTCGACAAAATTTGTGTCATGTATATAAGCAAAGTGATTTATAAAAACAATAAAATAACGCATTGGAGTAATAATTACTATTTCATAATACCAGGGCTCTTTGAAAAAATTAATAGTGAAGTAGAAGGTGACTACTGCTGCCTCCAGTTTGATTTCATGCCCATGACACTTTTTTGATACTAATGTTTCAAATATCTTCCTGACAACCTCCAAATGTCTGATTATGTCTTATTTGTTTGGTGCTCATTTGCTCAATCAGTTCATCCACCAAACTGGAATATATATAATAATTATTATTGTAACTGTAATGTTTCACGTCTACTACTTGTCAACTTTACATCAATAGCGTTGTTCAAGTTTGATAAGAAGAGGAAATACAATAGTGCAGTTGAAGCAAGATGTGCAAATGTGTATAAGAGGAGATTAATAATCAGAAGTAAAATCTTGTAAATTAAATTTAGATGCTCTTCATTGTAGATCTTTTTGTAATTTAATATCCTTGATTAAAGGGGGTTTCCATAAAGGAGGACGATAGAAGACTCTGGATCGAATAAGATAGTAGAATTAAACTCTTCGCAGTAAGGTATATAGTAGAAATAAAGTTTCTTCGCAGTAGGTGCAACATTCTGTAAGCTTTAGATAGTGTGAAGTCATAATGAGCATTCCATTCAAGAAATAATGACCCCAAGCTCTTTATGAGGGGTCTTGGAAGCTATATATAGGTAAATTATTTACAGTGCAAGTGGAGGTAAGGGTAGAGAAAGATGAACCAAGCTTATGACCGAAAACCTTGCAAAGTGACAAATTAAGGACACCACAACGATTCAAAGCTACATTTTGGATGAAAATAGTGCCAGTTTAGAGGTACTTTGACAATGTATGCTTGCTCTCAAAGTTTACGTGCTATCTGTTCTACAACTGGATCATCAAAAGTACTATTCTTTCCTTTTTTTTTCATCACCCTCATGTAAGATTTTGAATCGAGATAACAGATTTTGAATTGAATTTGTTTTGATAACAAATTTTCCCTTCGACTGACTTCAAAATATGTCTGGCTTCTCTTCTTTGTCTTCCATTGTTTCTAAACTTTCTGAATCTCGATGTGTAGCTATAGGCATAATGCTTAGACTATCAGAAGGCGTGATATATTTGGAGAGAATGCGATCATTATCAATGATTTCTTTCTGTTGCTGTGAACTGGAATTGACCATTACCAGGAGCTGCTTCAGCATTTCCTCCACTTTCAGTGATTGCTCACTAACATTGATTCTTCTAATCTCCAAACACATTTCTCTTGTAGTTGGCCCAGAGAGATCTTCTGCTAGATTAATCACTAACATGAGGGCTGATGCACATGGTAAAAAAGCTGGAAGCAACTTCTGAAATTGAATTTGCACTTCACAATCAGCAAAATACAGCCACCACACATGAAGACTCAACCATTGAGCTCAACCATGATACCTTTACTACACCTATGATATAGCTTTTCTATAATAGCAACCGCTTTTTCCACATCCTCGTTCTGGCTAGGTGTCACTGGTAATTCACTACTAACATCAATGTCATTTTGTGACATTTCTTGATCATCTTTTTTGAACGTGGAGATACTACAGACAAGGGAATCTTTGGAGAAATGGTTGAAGATAGTTCCGCTTTCAAGGCAACCATTTGTAATTCTGCTGAAATTTTTTCTTACATGTCTTGATTGTTCACAAGTCTAGCATTTTCCTGATTTGCCAAATTGGTTTATGGACAAAGTGCCAACGGCAATATCTGGATCTTGAATACAGGGAGTGCTGAGTTCCTTATATGGAAGCGATGAAATGAGGGATTTGAGGGATGTTTTACCTGCACGGGCTCATTACAAATTCATGAAACATTGCTATAGAAACGAACATACAAGCATAGTGCAATTATCCAAGTCAAACTGATATTTAGTTTACATATACAATGGGACTACCACAGTGATTGAATCCAAAGTAGGACATTGGCTACTATGAATTTATAATAAGTTCACTTTCATCTGAATATGCTATTTCAGTATTATGAATGAGTTTCGTTACATTACATGAATGATGTGATTATGTACTGAATAATATTTATTTGTAGTAAACACTGAGCTATTTATATACATCTGTACCTGGATATATGGAAAGGGCTAACAACAATTCCACAATAACTGCAATCAACAAAACACGAAGATGTACATGTACCAGTTTTAACTCCCAACCTATATGATTACAGATTACAATAAATAAAATTAATGATAATATATAATTACACTATTTGCAGAGTTCAAGGACCAATCACAACTATTTTAATATCATACTGATGATGGCTGAGCGAAATTTCAAGCCCTGAGGAACAGATATGTGAATCATTGAACAACTACATGTAAGGAGACTACAAGTTTATATAGATCTGATTTGTCAGAATAGAGTAAATATTGTATAAGTGACATGTAGATATCTACCTCCAACCAATGATATAAGACTCGTTATATTATGTTGGAAAAGAGCAGTTTTATGTACATACAAATCAACACAGCAATTATAAATTGTTTACCGATTCGAAAAATTGGTTTTAGAAATATTGGTTAACTATGATATAAGTGGTTTAAAGTATATCTTATGATGCATATGTGTGGTTGCATAAAAGGTACTGAGAGTACTGTCTTTCTATAATATATCGTATGAAAACTCATGAACTACACAATTAAACTTAAATCTTCCGCATCTCACTGTAAATTTATTGAAAATTAATTCAACTGTAAAGTAACATATGACTTACGTTCTTGCATTGACTCTAGTTCTTCTATTATCCTATCCAATTTACTATGTAGTTCCTATTCTTGTTCATTCTTACTAATATCAATTGTTTGTAGTGACTCTATGTAGTAAATTGAACAATAGTATGATTGTGAACTAAGAGACATTTCATGTATGTTGTATATATGTATTTGGTTCAGTCTTATTGTCCCCAGTTACTGGCTATATAAGCCCACTCTGTTTTCTGGCTTTTGGGCTTTTTTCAGTGGTGGGCGATGCCAATAATTTTCACCTCAATAATTATGATACCAAGTAATCAGTACCGATACTTGTAATGTGCATGTGCGTAATGCAGGTGGTTAGATAAACATTCAATTTTATACAAATTCAGTTTAAAATGTGGAAGCGCTTTGAAAATTGATCTTTAAATGGGTGTGTCAGATTAAAATAGAGTTGTGGCAGACTAGTATCAGATCGAAATTATGTTTTAAAGAATATCAATACCTGAGAGGAAGAAGTTGGTGTCAGTGACATCAATATTTTTGTATCGGTATCGCCCATTGCACATAGGCACCTGCAGGCCCTGGCATGCTTGGGTACTTTATTGAATTTTAACTTTGCATCTAATTATGAGTTACAAGCACCAACCTTCATCCTAGTTAGACTAGACAGTTTTCAGCATCCCAGATATGGCTCCATGTCAAAAGAATGCTTTAAAAGATTATAGTTATGTATGGAGCAGGTTGCCTCCAGTTCCTGATTTGCATGCCTGTCGAGAGAGATCAATTCCCATCTTGTCTGGAAAAATTTGCAATTTGCTTGGTAGCTAAATCTCCCAATAGGAAAGAATCAAGTTCAATATCCTTGACTGATAGACCTGTATCTTCAACAACTACTGATAGATTCTTAAACCAGCTATCTACCAGAAGAGGCTAAACAGCAAGATAGAATTAGGGTATCTTCTACTAAAACAGAGGCATTCCCTTCACAAATTCTATTCCAAAACTTAACAACTTTCAATTTAGTGGAGACCCAAATTAATATTAGAGCAATTGTATACTATGATAACCATAATTGCTGACACAGACAGTGCCGTAGCTAAGTGAAATCATCTGTGAGTGAAAGAGAATGTTAATCAATTCATAAATAATTGATAGACTGACCTTCATTGATTAATAAGCTTTAAAATGAAATTATGATTGTATGATTTCATGATATATAGCTTACACCAGTATTTCTGAAATCAACAAAAATATTCACACCATTCAGAAAAAAACTACATAAGTACAGCTTTGTATTTTGCTTTATAGCAGTGTAAGTACTTCTGTAGGGTTTTATGGAAGTGGTTTGTTTAATTTTGGGTCCTATGTTAGCCTCCCACCTTGTTCGTATGCTTTTTGGGTTTTAACGTCCCTACATCTTCTTTCATTTTTATTGAAAATGTTTTTTTATTATTCTTTAGTAAGAGTAGGCCTGTTATCAATAATTATGTAGGGTTATATGAAAATGGTTTGTTTAATTTTGGTCCCTACGTTAACCTCCTGAACTTTGCATACTTCTTGGGTTTTAACATCCCTACATCTTCCATTTTTATTATTATTTTTTGTATATATAACTGCATGACAATCGGAGTAATTCATTAATTAATTAATAATTATCAATATCTTTTAATTACAATCTATACATTATTACACATAGTGCTAATTTATTCATTGATGGTTGCAAACAAAATTCCTAGCAATATTTTTTGCTGTTGTTATGCCAACTGATTCTGAAAGTGCTCTAATCAATCTATTCCAGGTAGGTTCTGGTTCTTTAGTACTCTGTCTTCTTAACCATGAGTCGATCATCTTATACATTTTTTCCCTTACATCATGACAATTAGCCTCTATCATGTCTATAGTTGTTTTCCTCATTTTTAATTCTGATCATCCTATATACTTCCAGTCACTGCTAAACTCCTTACACACTGAATTAAAATCCTCTATACCTGTCATGAAATGTAAATCAGCCACATTCATAATGATGACTTCAGCAACTTACTTAGTACACAATGACACACATCACCAAAAAATTCTGTTTCAGTAGACTGAGACGATGAATGGTCTGAAAGGTGATATAATTAATGGATAAAAATTAATATTATAACGTTGTGTAGTAAATACAGAAGGGTTAAGTGATTGGTTCTGTCCGTTTTTCATACAATTAAAATGTATATACCTTTAGTGCTAGCTGCTGTTGTTTCAGGAAAACGGTTTATGTAAATCTCTTGAGCAGTACACTCTATTCCTATCAGAGGAACTGCATAACTCAATTCATCAGTTGTAAGTGTACTGTTTGCAGTTACTGTCATGAGACAAGATGGGAGAATCGGATCCCCTTCAAATTCATTGGAACCAAAGAGATCAACAGTATTTCTTGTGATCTTTGGAAAAGGTAATAAATAATATGTACAAACATTATAATGTATATACTCTACAACTAAAATAATAATTATACTTATAATTTTAAAAATCCTATTACTACCTTGCAAGGTACTATCTGTGGTAAAATGTTCCATCCTCTAAATGTATTGTCTTGCAGCTTATGGAGTTTGAATTCAATATATTCAAAATCGAGTTTGAAAGTAAACAAAATGTCTTGGTCAGGTTCAACATTAGAAGGCAAATTTGACTTCATATACTGGATTAGACATTCAATCAATTAATTATAATTACGATGATTTATTAATTGGGAGTAAATAAATACCTGTGAAAAAACACTGAGATGCTTCATTGCTACGAATCTCAATGACCATCGATTTACTGCAATTTTCTCGTAATATGTTGTAACCTTGTATGACAAATTGTCAGAATTCACTGTTTCAGGAATACAATAATTATATTAAAGTTGATAATTGTTATGAACTTATTACAGACATGAGCAACAATTTAATTGAACTAATACATTTGGAACACTATAGTGTACATTTTAACACACTAACCTCTACTTTCCCCACTACTCACAAACTTCAGAATTCCAATTAAGCATGATGTGACATTGGTTATTTTTATAAACCCATAATGATTTTTAAAAAGAAATTCACCTCCTTCAATGAGATCAAAATGATGTGGTAGAGGTCCACGCAGTGGTGCTTTTGCAAATACTAGTTGCTGAGCTTGTTGCTCATTCTCCAATGAGACACAATGTTGGATGCCAATTTGATCAGGTTGTAGAATGTCTTAGAAAAGGACACAGCGTATACAGTACTAACCAGTTCAGTACCTTCTGGGAACTTGAAACATCCACCAACCAGAGCACCAACAACAATATCCATACCACACGGACCCGTTGGTAGAAGAGAATGTTGCTTGAAATTTAGACACAAACCATAATTTTTCCAAGTAAATGACTTTGAAAAATCACCATGTAAATGAAAGTGCCTTTGTTGTGCAATATGAATACTACTAAGATGATCTATATAATAATAAAACTACAGTTAGTTATAAATTTTAGTGTTGAAGTTTAATGAATGAAATTTGAATAGAATCACTACCATGGATGGAACATGAATCAACAACCCCTACAGTAAAGTGAAACCTATATAAACATCTTAGGGACACAACCAGATGGCTGAGTGTTAACCTGCTTATTGAAATTGTCTGATTTGTTTGCATATGATTATGACTAGTTACCACACTCCTCGTGAACAATTAATAACGGCAATATGATCATATTCCAAACCTTATTTGCTTTCTATACCTCTGAATGGAAATACAAGAAAACGTCCATAGTTATCAGTCATGTATTACTTCATTTTTTTCTGAGTACAACCACATAACTACCTAGTCTCACGGAGCCAGACCCAACCTACTACGTAGTAGGTTGGGTCTGGCTTCGCAAGACTAATAACTACCTTCCTCTCAGTGTATATAAGTAATACAACAATTAGTATGAAACCAATAGGAGATGAAAAATATAATTGCAATTCTGGCTTGATATCACAAAATCAACTCCCAAGGTTATCAAATCAACCCCCAAGGTATTAATTTCCATAAAACCGTTTGTTAGAAGTACTATTTGATGTTAAGTTTCTTTATTTTTAGTAACAACCCATCACTCAATGCATATTCAGTTGACAATGTACTAATACATCAGCTGTTTTTATGCCAACAAACTACAATAACACAATCCTTGTGAGAAAAAAAAAACTCATGAATACTGTAGCAATAGCACATGATTATGATCTCAAATATCTATTTTATTACAATTATGACCACACAAGAAGAAGGTTGCAGTCAAATTTACCCAATAGCAGGGTAAAATCAGTCTCTGCAGTTTCAATAAAATAAATGCATGCTGAAACTGAATGCATATTTCAAATATGAATGTATGCATGCACATTCTTACCACTATAATTTTACCAGAAAGGTGGCTGAATGATTCTACTTACGACATTCATGGCCTTATACAAATGTATAAAATTTATCAACAGAAGTATAAAACATGCATACATGCAGGCATGGTATGTCCATCACTTCCACCTGGCATAATTGTAATGTAGAGGGCATGATTCATTCATTTTAAGACATACTTGCGTTCCACTATGACACAGCAAAAACTCGATAGTCTAGCTCGCCTGCATGTAGAGAAAGAACTCTCGTCCACGTTATGGAACTCATTGCAGGACTTAGTATAGTATTGCAGTTTGCACGAAGCACAAGAACTCGTGCTTTTGTAAATAGAACAGAGACTCCACCTTTCCTATTATATTACATTAATATTATACGCGCAAGTTTTTGATTAACTATTAAAAATCGTTAATAATTAATTATAATAACCAATAATAATTGATTAATAAAACAATGAATATTCAATTATGCCCTGGTTCACTGATGACCATAGATACGCCTATGGTAGTAGCACCATGTCGGCATTTTATTGTCAAAACGCCCATGCTTTGTTGGATGTTGTCGGGCAGTGCTTTGATGTTACTTTGAAATTACCGGTAGCCTATAGGTTGTAGCCATTTCAGTGGGTGGATGCTACTCCAATCAGTTTCTAGTCTTGCAAGTTACTTGCTGTATACAATCTGGTTCCAATCTGTATTTGTTGGAAGCCACACCCACAGGGGGTATAATTATAGGGCCTAAATGTCGGGTGGTGGAGGGGCGGTGTGTGGGCAGTTGTACCGTATAGCTCCATATTTTCGTGGTTCAAAAGTTTCGTGAAACTCGTGAAACTGGCGTGATTGCTAATTTTTGTGCTAAAATTTTCGTGATTCACATCACTCCACCGACAATTTCCGTTATCGCTCCACCTACCATTCGTGTGATAGCGTTTCCAAAACAGCCAGAAAGACCTACCTGAGGCTACCTCGTTTGGAATTCCAGTCTTTCATCAGAGGTTTTCACGTACCTTTCTAATTTTCGTGAGGAAAATTCGAGATCTTCGGTGAAATCTCGAAATTCATGAAAATTTGGTAGTTTAGTAATTAATTATTCATAGCGAGTGTGGTTAATTAATTAATTGCGTGTTATTATGAATATTGTAATAGAAGATATTGTATACTTCTATTATTATGCTGATGACATTGCACTCTTGGCTGAAAATAAAGTTGACCTACAACAACTTATCATTAGAGTAGCAAATTGGTGCTGGAAAAATCATTTAACTATGAATCTTGATAAAACTAAAATTATCCATATATGTCCTATATAGGTAAGTGTAAACCCAAATCATCTTTCCTCTTTATCTGTGACGATGCACATATAAATTACTGCACTGAATACAAATACTTAGGAGTATGGTTTAATGTGGTACTAGGGAGTGGGCGGATGCGACTCCAATCAGTTTCAAAATGGAATATGACACAAACCTGTTGTAATACCAACCTTCATATTTTCTGATCACCTTTATATTGTCCTGTAACTGAGAAAGTGTGACTAAAATCTCCATTTTCCCGATCGTAATAAGTACAAAACCACAAATGCCACGCCCCCAAACGTGACGTGACAATGAAAACAAATAGAGCCGTTTTCTGAAAATTCATTTCACTTTTATAGTTACAAGCAGGGCCACTGAGAGGATAGGGGCAATGGGGCAACACACCCCGGGGGCCCAAACGTTTTGACCATTATTATATAGATGAGCTTACTCAATTATAGGAAACACGATTATAAATCTATAATTCAATGTCAAGCTAGATAAAACAATAATAATAGTTATAAATATTTATACCTGAAACAGCTAGCTGTAACAAAAAAGAGGTGACGTGACACGTGTAATGCTGATTGAGCAATTATTGACAGGTTTGTTTTAATTGAATTGAATGAATTGAATTGAATTTATTATAATTATAGTCACACACAGATAATTTGCCCAGCCACCATTGGCTTACGAGTGACAAAAAAGAAAAACAGAGCGTACACAAAAAAAAATAAATAAATAAACCAAGTTATTTGATTCAGACAAACTGTTGGTTGATCTTATTAATTTAAACATTTTATAAAGATAAATTATATAGAAGTAACTTTACATAAACTGTCTGATAAGATGAGTTGAATTTTTTGTTTTGCATGAAGAGAATAAAAAGAAGGAAATTTTGAAACTATAAAATTAAATAGTTCTAGGCGAATGACATGATATTTAGAGCAAAATAAATAAAATGGGGAATGTCTTCTATCACATGCTGGTTGCAGTGTATGCATAATCTGTCACTTAAAGGAAATTTGGGTATTTGGAAACGTCCTGTTTCAATGTCAATTTTTTCGCAAACTTCAGTAGTAAGTTCAAGATATACACAGAATGATGTCACAAGTGTTACTTCGCGTAAATGATACAGTAACTCTTCATCAGATGGAATTACACCTATATTACATGCATGGGAGGAAATATAGTACAGTCAGATATCTACAATGTATAAAAAAATTATTGTAATTGGTTTTAAAATTGATTTGGTTAAAATTAATGATTAAGAAATAAGCATGAATCAAAAAAGGACATGTACATCTTTGATCTTTGATTACTATGATTAAACTGTTTTATAAGTTTGACAAATCACTTTTAATCAAGTGTACGGTTAATAAGAAAATTGTAACTGATAATGCCTAAATCATTAATCATAACATGTTATGCACAATAATTACATTATTATAAGTTGAACAAAGCACTACCAGTGATAACAATTATCTTTATAAAATTTTACCTTCAGTTTCACATTCTGTTATTGATTTTTCATATATATCAGCTCCTTTATGTTTACCTAATTCAT
This sequence comes from Petrosia ficiformis, assembly GCA_947044365.1. Classification (NCBI taxonomy): domain Eukaryota; kingdom Metazoa; phylum Porifera; class Demospongiae; order Haplosclerida; family Petrosiidae; genus Petrosia; species Petrosia ficiformis. The sequence continues at coordinate 6,878,668 of OX345638.1, forward strand.
TGTATCACAATAAATAATTATTATACTTCATTAAATGGATTTAGAGTCATGCACACCCCTGAAGTGCCAAAATGTTAGCTTATTAATTATTCATGAGAAGTGTGGCTAACTAAGATGTATGATTTATAAGCATGGTTACTTACATGTAGGTCAGAGGATGTAATTTATAATTAAATTCCTACACTATGAGCTAATTCGGCATAGGCAAGAGTTTCAAAGTCAAATCACTTCTCTTAATAATTTGTATTACTCAAAATTACAATAATATTATAATTATTTGGTATCTATACTAGCTAGTGAAAAGGCTAGTAGTCACAATCATACACATGTACCTTGTGAAATGTGCCGAGGTAATATTACTGTGAACTGTCTGTCACCATGAGTTCCTATTATCTTAAATTGTAACTCCAGATGACTAGGTTGTGAATCAGATTCCCAGTAGAAATTATATTTGCAGTGTGGAATAAAGTATTCCTCCAGTGGTTTTGGGTATTTCAAATATGTGCACATATCATCCATGTTAATCTGTATAAGAAAACTAATTTAATGTATCACAATAAAAGAAGACCAATATACCTGAGATGGGATAATGTATGGTGACATTTTCCAAGGACTGATAGAACGATTTTCTGATTCTAATTTTAGAGATGTAGCATTTTCTTGTAGTTGCACAATGTGATTATCCATTTGATCATAGTCATGATATTCCTTCCTTACATACTAAAAAATGATGAAGTTAAATATATAATATACTATCTTTCAAACAATAATTATACAGTTAATAAAGTGTTGAATACATTATCAAAATAAAATAATTCAGTAGCTAACTTTTATGAAACTAGGCTCCTCCTTTGTTATTGTGAAAACCATATCCCACTCTTTAACTGAATTAGAAATTGACTTGTAAAACACCTGATAACGAAATTGTTGATTGACTGATACATTCGCTCCACAGGCGTAATAGGAGAAATGATGTACATCAATGGTAGCAGATTTGCTAAAAGGAGTGAAAGTACCACCTGCCATCTCTTTAAACTCATATGGTGGACCACTGGAACTGTCAGCTGTGTAAAATTTAAAATGTGAAGCTTCTTCTTCTGACTTAATAATGGCGGCATGAGGAAGACAAAGAGTAACATTCTTTGTAAACTGTTCATAACTGCTAATTTGGTATATACCACTCACAAGATAACAATCAGGAGGTAGTATAAAATCACCACCAATGAGAGCCTTTACATGTAGTTCTGTTCTATGTCCAGCTGGTAGAGATCCTTCTGGTACTTCTATACGTAAGCCAAATTGAATCCAATCCAAGGTAAATCGACTGTTGTCTCCAGTGACTATAAATCTTCTCTCTGTAACCACCTGCATACCACCTTGTAAATGAACAAAAATATAGCATGATAATAAAATTATTATAATTTTATAAAGTAATTGTAATGAAATTACTAAACATTTAATTAATAATTGATATTAGTATGTAGTTATACATGTACCGTATTTGACCGTTTAAATGCCTAGGCATTTATTCTTTTCAAAGACTTTGTAAAGACAAGAATATAAAAAAACATTTCCAATAAAAATGAAAGAAGATGTAGAGATGTCAAAACTCAATCACTTACCATTCTGCCATTAGGAAGTCAATAAAATTTGATATCCAGAAAAATCCATTATTTGTCTTTTTAGATAACTGACTTAATTCCTGACATTCTTGTACAATAATAAGTGTCAGAAAAGTCGAAAATTAGGTCACATCAAAGTATCAGGGATCGCTCCACCATTTCTAGAGTGGTCCGGCAAGCTGTAATGATAAGAAAGGATGTGCACATAGTGAGCAAAACATATTAATATTTTGCTTTATAGCGGTGTAAGTATACTTATTGTAATGGATTAAGAACTATCGTATTAGGTAAATCATCTTATTGTGTCTCATGTGTTAGTCTTATTTTATTAATGGTGATTTATTTTAGTGTAATTATGATTTCTCACTTAGTCACTTTACCTTTGTGTTACCATATTTAGTTTCTGTTAATTTTGTGTATCTACACTATGCCAGGTGTAACTTTATTTTGCTGTATATTTAGTTTGTGTTAATCAGTAAGAATGTAATCTTAGTTGCTAATATATATATGTGTGTGTGTAAGTAAAAGATTATTAGAGTCAAAAAGAAAAAGTTATTCAAGTGAAGACGTATACCCAGTAGATCCATCACATTTGGTGGCAGAGGTGGGATTGTTGCGCCGAAAAAGAGAGAGAGAATTCAATTTTTATGACAACAAGGTCAGGAGTAAAGTACAAACCAAGCATGAACAGTGAAAGTCAACAAGGAGCTAGACAGGAAAACCAGGATGGTCTTGGAGAAGCTAGTCTTACCCGAATGCTACAATCGTTGCTCGAGGATCGGCAACAGCGGGAGACGGAGCTGGTCGAGGAGCGTAAATGCAGGGAAGAGGAGCGCCGAATTCGTGAAGAAGAATTACTACGGGAGAGGACCCGTCGAGATGTAGAGGTCAATCAGCAGATGGAGTTGCTGAGAGGCCTGATAGAAGTTATTCATCAGCAGGGAGAGACTGCAGCTATGAGAGCTGAGAAAGATAGGGATGTCAGGGTTGCGAAATTAACTGAGGAGGATGACATCGAAGCCTACTTAACCACTTTCGAAAGATTAATGACTGTCTATGAAATACCAGAAGAGCGATGGGTCTTCAAGTTGGCTCCACAGCTTATTGGAAAAGCACAGCAGGCGTATGCTGCTTTAGGAGAGGAAGAAGCTAGGGACTATGCACAGCTAAAGACAGCAATTTTACGTCGGTACGACATTAACGAAGAAACGTACCGTCAAAGATTTCGATCCACAAGAAAGATTTCAGGAGAAACCAACCGCGAACTGGTGGCAAGACTATACGATCTTGCGAGTAGATGGATGCTGGGACGTAAAACAGTTGAGGAACTGAAGGATTTGGTGATATTGGAACAGTTATTAGCCATACTACCAGAGGATGTGCGGATTTGGGTGAAAGAGAGGAAGCCCAAGTCCAGCATAGAAGCGGGGCAACTAGCAGATGATTACATGCAGGCCAGACAAGAAGGGTCAGCGATAAGGCGTGGAGAACTTAAGGGAACTGTTGAAAGGAGGAATCCTCAGACCGTTCGATGCTACAAGTGCCAGAAGCTGGGACATATCGCCAAGGACTGTCCTGTGACAGCTCACAAACCATCACCCGATCTCGGTAGGGACAAGGAATATATAAGACAAGTCGAGAGGCCAAAAAGGGATTTGAAATACATCGAATGTTTCAACTGTCACCAGAAGGGCCATTACTCATCAAACTGTCCCCACAATGCCATGTACTGTACAGAAAGGAAGGCGAACTATACTGGTACTTCCATCGTGAGAGAGTGGCGAGGAGTGGCAAAGCCAGGAGTTGTTAAGCCAGGATTTATAGAGGGCAAATATGTAAGTGATATTTTGCTGGACACAGGATGTTCGAGAACATTAGTAAGGCAAGATTTGGTACCTGAGAAAAGCCGTTCGCAAGCAGAAGTAGTAGCCATAAGGTGTGCTCATGGAGATACCGTTTTGTATCCACTTGCCCAGGTGCAAGTAAAGATAGATGGATATTGTCTGGAGGTTGAAGCTGCAGTGTCTGATACACTGCCTACATCGATGTTACTTGGGACAGATGTTCCAGAGATGGTGAATCTATTGGGTCTCACTAAGGGCACAGATCAGATGGAAAAGAGATCCAGCAATGAGGCCTTAATGACCACAACTAGAGCACAGGCAAAGATACAGATGGAGGATGAAGAAAATTGTCAGCTAAAACAAGTATACTCTGGAGTTAAGGCAAAGGCGATAGAGAAGATGGAGGAAAACAAATGTACAGAGGAAGGCACTCAAGAAGAAAAGAGCTGGATGTTTGAATTCGACGATAAACTGTTTGGGACAGGACGCCAGAAGCCTAGGCTGACGAGGAGTGAGAAACGAGCAATTAAACAAGAGTACAGACAGGACCAGGGTCTGGAAGAAGAAAAGGACAGCAAAGACACAGAAGAAAAGGACAGCGAAGACACCAGAGTTAATCGCCATGTGGTAGACATCAGCCTGGAGGAATTGAAGACTCTACAAGAAACCGACAGCACTCTGGATGCCATTAGACGAGCTATTCATCACCCTTCCAGCAAAGCAGGTACTGGATTTTTCAAAAGAGATGGGTTGATGTATAGACAATGGACACCATTAAAACAGAATGGGGAATCAACAGTGGAACAACTGGTACTCCCACTTCAGTGTCGAAAAACTGTCCTAAACCTAGCTCATACGATACCACTCTCAGGTCATCTAGGTAAGGACAAGACGGCCCGTCGAATCCTCCAAAGGTTCTATTGGCCAACTATCTACAAAGATGTAGCAGATTTCTGTCGAAGATGTGAAGCTTGCCAGAAGACAGCGCATCACAGAGTTCGTCATGCACCACTTGTACCCTTACCGATAATTTCTGAGCCATTTGAGAGAATCGCAATGGACATTGTGGGGCCTTTACCAAAGAGCCGTTCAGGGAAAAGATACATACTGGTTGTGTGTGACTACGCTACAAGGTACCCGGAGGCCATCCCACTGAAGTCCATTGATGCGGAATGTATCGCTGAGGAATTAGTTACTTTATTCTCTAGGGTTGGTGTGCCTAAGGAAATCTTAACAGATCAAGGAAGTAACTTCACTTCCCAACTACTCACTGAGATCTATAGAATGCTTCATGTACACCCGATCAGGACAACACCTTACCACCCTCAAACGGATGGTCTAGTGGAAAGGTTCAACCAAACCTTGAAAGCGATGCTAAGGAAGACTTCTCTCAGTGAAGGTAAAGATTGGGATAAACTAATTCCATATTTATTATTTGCATATAGGGAAGTACCACAAGCATCTACTGGTTTCTCACCCTTTGAGTTACTGTATGGGAGATCTGTACGTGGACCACTGGATGTTCTAAAAGAAGCATGGGAATCAGAAAAACGAAGTAAAGAGAGTGTGGTCTCACATGTGTTATCAGTGCGGGACAAGCTAGACAAGATGTCCAAGATTGTACAACAGAACTTATCTACATCTCAAAGAACACAGAAACGATGGTATGATCAGAATGCTCGGGAAAGGGAATTTCAACTCAATGAGACTGTGTTGGTTCTTTTACCTACTGTCAACAACAAGTTACTAGCTCAATGGCAGGGTCCTTACCAAATTGTAAAACGAATAGGAAAAGTAAACTATCTTATCGATATGCATGATCGTAGAAAAAGACAGAGAGTATTTCATGTGAACATGTTGCGTAAATGGCATGTTTCCCCCACAGTTAGCTTATGGGCTGAAGAGCTTTCAGAAAGTGATCCGGAGGATGATGTACCAGTCTGGAATGAGGGTAGAGCTGAAGACACCCCAAAAATTGGTGATCAGTTGAATCTGGAGCAGCAGTCTGAACTGCAAGAGCTGTTGAGAGGCTACCAAGATGTCTTTCAAAACATACCTGGTCGAACAAACATGACCCAGCACAACATAGTTTCAGGTTCAGCTAGCCCAGTGAAGTTACCACCCTACAGATTACCATATGCCTATCGTGACACAGTGAAGCAGGAATTGGAGGAGATGTTAGCTAGTGGGATAATTGAGCCATCATGCAGTGAATGGAGTGCTCCTATTGTTTTAATCAAGAAAAAAGATGGATCCCTGAGACTGTGTGTGGACTATAGGCGTTTGAATGCTGTCTCGGAAACAGATGCTTATCCAATGCCACGTATTGATGATCTAATTGATCAGTTGGGGAAAGCAACCGTTTTTTCTACCATAGACTTGACAAAGGGATATTGGCAGGTGCCTGTTGCTAAAGAAGCCCGATCTAAGACAGCATTTGCAACACCTTTTGGACTTTACCAGTTCAATGTGATGCCATTTGGTCTGCAGGGTGCACCAGCAACTTTCCAGCGACTAATGAATAGAGTACTTAGTGGGTTAGAGGAATTTTCAGGAGCTTATCTGGATGATTTGATTATTTTTAGCAGAACATGGGATGAGCACCTTCGTCATCTGTCTGCTGTGCTGGACCGAATTAGAGCAGCCGGACTGACAGCAAAGATGAAGAAATGTCAGTTCGGAACATCTCAATGCCTATATCTAGGACACATTGTTGGAGGTGGAAATGTTTCTCCAGATCTGTCAAAGATGGAAGCAGTGTCAGCAATGGGAGTTCCAAAGACTAAGAAGCAAGTGAGGACCTTCCTTGGGTTAACAGGGTATTACCGCCGGTTCATACCTAACTATTCCTCCATTGCAGCCCCACTTACTGACCTGACAAGAAAGTCAGCGCCAAATCAAGTCACATGGAATGAAGGATGTGAAAAAGCCTTCCATAGCTTAAAGAAAGTGCTATGCAGTTCACCTATTCTATGTAGTCCTGACTTCAACAAACCATTCTTCCTGCAAACAGATGCTTCAGAACGCGGGGTTGGAGCTGTTCTCAGTCAGAGGGATGATGATGGTTATGATCACCCCATATCTTATTTCAGTCGAAAGCTCTTACCTAGGGAACAGCGATATTCTACTGTCGAGAAAGAGTGCCTAGCCATAAAACTTGGGGTACAAGCTTTTAAAGTGTATCTACTTGGAAGAAAATTTACTATCCAGACGGATCATCGCTCCCTCGTCTGGCTTGATCGGTTAAAGGAAGGTAACTCTCGACTAACAAGATGGAGTTTGGCACTTCAACCATATGACTTTGAAGTCACCCACCGTGCTGGTAATACAAACCAAAATGCAGATGCTCTATCTAGAATACAACAAACTGAGTTTGTTGCTGGAGAGGGGGAAAGGAGTGTAATGGATTAAGAACTATCGTATTAGGTAAATCATCTTATTGTGTCTCATGTGTTAGTCTTATTTTATTAATGGTGATTTATTTTAGTGTAATTATGATTTCTCACTTAGTCACTTTACCTTTGTGTTACCATATTTAGTTTCTGTTAATTTTGTGTATCTACACTATGCCAGGTGTAACTTTATTTTGCTGTATATTTAGTTTGTGTTAATCAGTAAGAATGTAATCTTAGTTGCTAATATATATATGTGTGTGTGTAAGTAAAAGATTATTAGAGTCAAAAAGAAAAAGTTATTCAAGTGAAGACGTATACCCAGTAGATCCATCACATTTGCTTTATAGCGGTGTAAGTATACTTATGTAGGGTTATATGGAAGTAGTTTGTTTAATTTAGGGTCCCACCTAATCTTGTTCGCATGCTTTTTGGGTTTTGACATTCCTACACATTCTTTGGAAATGTTTTTTATTATTTTTGTTTTCATTGTTTTTTCTCTGAATGGTGTGAATATTTTTCGTGGATTGCAGAAATACTGGTATAAGTTATATAATTATCATATAAAATCATTCAATCATAAATGCATTAAAGGTTGTTCATCAATGACTGTCAGTCTTTTGTATATATCCAGTGCTCAAAACAGCATCCAGCAACTGGCCATTTTCTGGCCATTTCACTGCTTTGTCTGGACAAAATTGCATTTAACTGGAGAAATTGTCTGATTAGTTATAGAAAATGAGTACATTAATCTCACAGTAAAGAGAAATTATTAGTCAAGAGTAGTCATAGCCTAGTGGATTACTTTTATATCTCATAAGACATAAATGGGTACAATACAGATTTGCGAGTCTTGCTGGTCCAGACAAAATTCACAACTTGCTGGTCAAATATTGTTTTGTCTTGGTGTTTCTGCTGGACACTTTCAAAAATTATTTCGAGCACTGTATATCAATTATTTATGAATTGATTATCATTCTCTTTCACTTTAATACAGATGATGTCTATTCTCTATTTCACTTACACAACTGTGTGCAGTCCTACAAGAAGTAGTGTCAGTCAATGTGTCAACAATTCAATATTATACCATTTTGTATTGGAAGTCAACAAAATTAGTTAACCATAGCTCTTGGTGGGTACTTAATATCTGTACAAAATGGTGGAATATAGTGAGTAATTAAGGGTAAGGGTTTGATCAAAAATATTTTGCAGGTGGATGTTAATTATTATTATCATACTCTACTCTTACATGACAGAAGAAGTCAAAGCTACTCTGCCAGCCTTTCATACATGTAACATTCTAATGCACTAAGTGTCTGTGAGGGTGGACTCAATAAATGTCCAAGCTGTACGAGCAAACAAAGTGAGTGCATTATGTAATCTTGACATTTATTGAACTTCACCCTTGTGCCATATTACAATACTTAATGCACTGTGAAACAGGGTTTTATACACTAGGAGGGGATATCCCCTGCCCCTGCTAGATTTCAGACCAGATTTATTTCAATATGCAATAACATCATAGCTTTAGAAGACTGAGCTTGTTTTTCAAAATTCTTTCCATTTCTTTGCTGAGTATATCTTGGCCACAGTTCACTTTCTCTGTCCCAAACTTGGCCCTTTTTCCGACATGGAGTACTTCCTCTACCAACTTGCTTACCAGGACTCAAAAGTCCCCAAGCATTTCGTAGGACTAATTCAAATGCAGTGTTCTCTCTCTCTTGACTGCAACTGGGGCAAACAAAATGACCCCACTACATGAAGACAAAGTAGGTATGTACTTATGTAGGGTTATATGGAATTGGTATCGTAATATCGTAAGCAGCTTGCTGTAGTGGCTGAACGTATTCGCTATATAGGTCAAGAAACAGAACAGTAAGACAATACTTTGATGGAATTTAACTATAAATAAATTTATATTTGTGCTAGAACTACTTTTATAGCTTCAGAAATGTAGAAATGTATTATGTAATTATAATATGATGAACATTCAGCCAGTTTCGCCGCTCGCCGGTTCTCTACTTTAAAAACGTTCTCTGGCCATCTAGAAGATATTGTTAGTCATAAAAACACTCGATATCAAAAGGTATGTGTGTATTTAAACTTATCTGTATTATATTAGCAGAGATTTCAGCTCCTTAGTTGCAATTGAAATGTATGGGCGGCCATTTTTTTTCGGTGCCATCCCTACATAGAGAGTACTACCGTACTTTCTGATAAACCAGTATTGGATTATAATTATACTAATTATAATTTTTATTGCCTGTAGGGCCATCTCTATAATTGCTTTCCCACAGGTTCGAACTATATAATATATAAAATATTTGTGTTTGTGTGACTGCATTGTATACGTAGTTAAGGAAGTTACGTCATTCCGGTTTGGTCAATTAATGGGTGTGGCATGTAAAAAAAAATGCATTCGAGCATAGATAATAAAGTAAAGGGATTGGAAACGGGTGTTCATGGGTGAAATATGCTACTTGGGGTCGTATTACATTTATTGTACACATGATTAGAAAATTATTTAGAATTGTTATTGAAAATGGCAAATCGATGGATAAAGTATAGAAAGTGCAGTAAATGAAGGTAAGTTAGTAGCTAATGTTTTAATACTGTAAGTTTAAATTGTGGTTTGTCTCATGACCCAATCATTCTGCAATTATGTAATGGGTCTAAATCACCATTTAAGCTATTGCTGTGAATATTACAGGTACAGCCGATCTAGGTACCAGTTGAGCAGATTTCGACGAGTAGAGAGATTATTATTTGTATTAGTATAAGGATAATGTAGGACTCTTTAAAAAGTAAATATAATAAGTTGTTGAGTTTGTACACAGAAAGGTAGAGACACTAGTGCCATCAGCAATGATTGATACATAGTCATCATAAAGCAATTATAGGGATACATTTTTCTCAATATATCTTGTTAATTTTAATAATTACTGTTAATCTCTCGCCTCCTGTTTCATCATCAATTGTAGATTCTATAACATTATCAGTTTCTACAGAGAATAAGAGTAATAATAATGTTTGAATCTCAAAACCTAGAACATATTAGCAATAGTCTCACATAGCCAGACCTAACTGAAGGATCTGGAGACAAACCACTATACAGTACACTTTAAATTCATACCTTCTGGAGGTAATAGCACTGAGAATTCATTGTCACCAAATTCACTATCAGCTCCTACCAAATTAAATTTCAATTTGACAGTACTAGGAGATGAATCAGATTGCCAAATAAATTTGTAAGTACAGTTTGGAATATAAAAATTATTCTTTGGATTGTAGCATTCTATCACTGTCCTTTCAATCTAATCACATAAAATATAAACTGCAATTGAATTTTGTCTAAAGCAAATATATACCTGGAATGAAACTTCTTTATAGCCACTCCAAGGACTGATCGAATAGCTTTCTGGTATTATTTGCAGATATGTTGCATTTTCCTGGAGTTGTAACTGGAAATCTTCATCTAGATGATAGTCATGGAATTGCTATGCTAATATGAAAGAATTGTGCTTTAAAAACAAACATTGAACACAATATCAGAACAACCTTGATAAAGGAGGGGTCATCTTTTGTTATTGCAAAAACAAATTTCCACTTTTTGACTGAATTGGATACTGATTTGTATAACACTTGAAAAAGATATCGTTGCATGGGATGTGTGATTTTTCCAGTTGCAAAGCAGCCAAAATGATATATATCAATGGTAGCAGATTTGCTAAAAGGAGTGGAAGTACCACCTGCCATCTCTTTAAACTCATATGGTGGACCACTGGAACTGTCAGCTGTGTAAAATCTAAAATGTGAAGCTTCTTCTTCTGACTTAATAATGGCGACATGAGGAAGACAAAGAGTAACATTCTTTTTAAACTGTTCATAACTGCTAATTTGGTATATACCACTCACAAGATAACAATCAGGAGGTAGTATAAAATCGCCTGCAATGATAGCCTTTACATGTAGTTCTGTTCTATGTCCAGCTGGTAGAGATTCTTCAGGTACTTCTATATGTAACTGAAATTTAACCCAATCCAAGTTGCATTTATTGTCGCCTCCAGTTACTGCAAGATATGTCTGATCAATCACCTGCATGCCATCTTGAAAATGGCAGGATAATAATAATTGTAATAATAATAATTATTAGATCTTTTCGCTGAAGAGGCAAGAGAATCATTAACCCATAATGAATGTTTATGTCGTCTTCGGAATACATGCTTTCAACATTTTAGGATTGTTAATCATATAGGATACTACGCTGCCCAGGCACAACTCCCTTTGCACAGGGTGGTATCTGTCTTATACCATGGTGACCTGAAAGATTATAGGCCTATAATTCCCACAGTACATCAAAGCTTACCATAGTAAACACCCACTCACCATAGTATAACATATAATTAATTCAATAGGTAATGCCAGGTCATGTGATTTGTATTGCTATTCTAGTTTTCAGCAACTAGAGGTTTTAGTTAGGCGATTTCATTGGCTCTTTCTCACACACTGTAAAGTTTATAGGTTAATTTAATCCGCCATTTGGTTACATGAGTTGCAATACTCAAAATAATATCCTCCTGTGGCTGGTTTCTTTTCTTGCTACAAAACATTTACAAGTAGTAACTCATTTTTATTTGATCTTGATCTATGTTGACTAGTACAATTATAAAGTACAAGCTAGAATTATAAAATGCAAATGCACTTCAAACATATATAAACAGATGATATATGTATTTAAATTGTAAATATATCATCTGTCACCAAATTAGCAAACAATGTTGAAATGTTCAAAATCAGTACTATAATTATTCAACAGTGAAACGAGACTTAGCATGGAGCTATATATGCTATATGCCCAGTAGAGGAAAAAAATGAGGATATAGTAGTTCAAGTGTAAACGGTGATTAGTATTGATTCTTGTAAGTGTTTTCTAACTTATAGTATTCCGTAACCACATGATGAATATAGCTGCTGATTTCAACTCAAAATGGCAAAAGAGATATACCAGAGGTGAAATTGCATATCATTAAGACTATTTACTTGAGTGAAAAGCTCTGTTATGATTATAACGACAATTATAATATTTTAACAATAATTTATATAAATACTGATTATACTAAATGTACTTAGACAAACATCAGCTACATCTGTTATTCCCTACAAGTATAATTCATGAAAGAATATCATGCTGGTTCATTCACCTAGGCTACTAAAGTGTGCAGGTACTCCAAAGAAAGCTCTGGTATCTTGTCAAAGTCATGATAACAGTATAAGTAGGTCAATATAAAGTTGCAAATTATTTATTCTGTATACATCTCATATAAATCTGTTTTCTCTTATTCTAATATTTAAAGTAAAGAGAATTGATTATAATTATATACCTGAATATATCCAATACCACTTAATGATGAAGGAAAATGTAATGAGCATTGCAAGCAAGAGAACAGTTGCCGATATTGCAATTCCAAACCATCCTGTGTAAATACATACGAAACATGTATAATAACTAATAACTAAATTTAATATAATTTATAATTATAAAATTATGCATTGGCTTTCAAGTTAAAATCACATAATCCTATTAACCCAAAAATATAGGGAGTAAGTAAGTCTATGAATAATTGAAATGGCTCAGGACCATACTGGACTAACTTAAAATAAACTACTGGAAATTGTCCATTTTGCAATAAAAATTACACGTACTTCAATGCCAAATATGAAATATTTATGATTTCTTTAATTTTTATCTGCTCCTGAAACACATTTTAAGGTTTTCTTGTTAACCTGTGAATGCTATTGTTTTATGGGTTAGTCCACTATGGTTCTTAGCTGCATATGCTGCTTTTATTATTTTCACTTGAAGCTACTGTACTAGACTATACTATACAATTAGTAATGATACATGTAGATGTGGCCAACAGAATCTATTAAGTGAACACTCTGATTGAGTGAGTAAACTGAAAATTAAGAGCATAAAGTGACTTCTGTTGTTCTCAATTTGATGATAATTCAGCTGTACAAGAAACCTATAGCTTTACACCTTCCATAGGTTTATAAGATTTTAACAATACTAAGTTAGATTCACCCACGTGTAAAGCAATCATTAGAATGGCCCTTGATGTCATGAAAAGCTTGGACAAACTTCTATTTATACAATCTGACACAAAATAGTGCTACTTCAACAATTGTGTAGCCGTTGAAATATAATACCATAATTCATTAATAATTATAAGATACATGCTTGCATACCCAAGATAATTCGGTTGCTATAAAGCCTACTGCTATCTGCAAAATGTTACTATGTCACTACTATGTCCATATAGTACATAATCTCTGTATCACAGGAAATTTTATCACACAAAGAAAGCACAGTTGTACATTATTATTTCATGTATTAACGTTTGTTAATCTACATTTGTATCATCTTCATTGTAGCATACTGAAGTTGCACTGATTGAACAGTGGTTTGGGAAAACTAATAGAATCAATAATAATAGTATAAATTCTGAGGGAAAAATTGTAATATTTGTTCCAGTTCCAGTCTGAGTGCAGTCCAAGTTCCAGCATCAATATGTACCTGACCACCACTCTACATAGTCTGGGCAGAACACTGAAAAGGCTATACTTGTTTAAATATAAAGATTGTGATATTGATACACCTACTTTTTATGGCCCACAGGACATCCCTGATTGCTTTCCACACGGTTGAATCTATATGCTTGTGCCATACCAGGGGGGTTGTTCAATTAATGGGCGTGGCACGCAATAGAACATGCAGTCTAGCTCTACAGACCAGTAGGAAGTATTCTGCTAGTAGCTTACATAGAAACTGTAACTACCAACTATTCTACCTGAAACATGTTCCTAAAGCTTACAAAAAAATTCACTCACCTGTTTCTTTTGCTACAGGTAATTCCATTTAATGAAACTTTGTTGGTTTGTTATCGATTCTTGCCTTGAGGGGTCGATTAGGACATTCTTCCTCTTCATGAAATTTTAAAGAATAGTGATGGTAGTATTTACCACATCCATATCGGCATTTCTCTATAACATATTGGCACTTGTCGCTCAGATGTCTATGAAGTTCTCCCAGTTTTCCTTTCCAAACGCAATCATGATTCTCACAACGAACTTGCAAATTATAAAGATCGTTATGCTGTGTCTTTTTATCGAGAATGGTTGTGAAATTATCACGACAACAAGGACAAGTCTGTTGACTGGCATCAATACCACGTTCAATACAAACCTAATAGGAAACAATGTAACATTGAGAAACAAGATATATAGTATACCTATAACTGCTTTGTGGTGTCAAGCCTTGAGCATTCAGTGATCATGGCTGATTGTATTATGCCTGATAATATAGTTATTATTTTGGTGATCTAATCTCCTTACCTTTTAAATGACCTTGTAGAACTTCAGAAATATATTTCAGGTAGAATAGCTAGCTATTAGTTCTTGTTTGTACATAAGCTTTCTTTCTGCAAAGCTCGAGCACGTGTTCAATTACGCACCATACCCATTAATTGACCAAGCCTTAAGCCGCTCGGAATGACGCAACTTCCATAACTATGTTTTCAATGCATACTGCATAAGTGAATGAGGCAGTGCAGAACCCTCACCACAAGTGTGATTTGGGAAACAACTTGAGAATGTTTCGGCCACTGACAAGGAAATAACCGCAAGCAATATTAGACTGTAATAATAATTATTACAATTATTATAATGAGATTATATTATATGTGCATTACAACTTACACTCCAAGTCCTACTAGCTATAACTATAGTATACGATTACAAGTGTAGTGTTAAAATCTAGACTTGAAAACATTCAATCACGTGGATGAATTAAACAGGTGGAGCTAGAAATTGCAGAAAACTTAGAATTAGCTTGAAGTTGTAGCAGCCACTACTTCAATTGTACGTCATTTCAAGCTGTGATTTGACAGCGATAGGCTTCGAGCTATGTTTCAGTGAACTCTTTTTCTACCAGATGTCATCTGAAAGTTGTTAAATGGCGACCATGAGTTACAAAAATTGTCATAACTTTGAAACAGAAAGGTTTTAGCAAAAGTCTGTTGTTACTTTTGATCCTTGTATGATTTGACGCCTGCTGGTAGTATTTTCAAAGTGCATGCCAATATTCGTAGGTTTACTGGAATTTTGCCAACAGACAACAGTAACCTTCCATTCGGCCTATGTGGGGTGAGGGTTAATTATAATTATATACATTAAATCCATGGAAGCAATCATAGAGATGACCCAATGGGCCATAAAAAAGTATCCCTATGATTGCTTTGTGGTGACTATCACTCATTGCTGATGGCACTAGTGTCTCAATCTTTTTATGTACTCTGAACACTAGATCCTTGATGAAATTGTACTATACTCTTTCAAGGTTCCAATGAAAATCATTGCTAATGATGTCTGAAATTCTTGCGTCATTTTTATAATGTCTCTTTGCTGCAGCAGCTTTTTGTCGCAGTTTTCACAACCTGCCTTTTTGCTGGTAGTTCCTATGTAGTCTATAGCCTTCTTCTATTTGCCAAATGTATTAATTGACCAAGCCTCCTGGAATGACACAACTTTCTTTCAAAGTGATTATAACATCATTAATTCCTTTTATGATACTCATAATAATGTATTGACAAAATGCACAATTTCAGAAGTAGATATAATATTAGATTGGTATCTTAAAGGATTTATTGTTATGGCCCGTAGGGCCATCCCTATGATTGCTTTCCCACGGGTTCGAACTATATATATATATATATATATATATATATGTATATGTGACCGGCTCTGTGAAAACCAGTCTTATGGATCAAAATTTCAAGATTGATTTTTTGTATTACCTGAATAGAGCATTAAATTAGCTCTAGAATGGTATATTATACGTCCCAATCGTGTAAAAGACAAAGCTACAGTGAGTTTATTTGGAGAAAAACGCAATTAAATTAATTTTTTAACCATCATAGTTAAAATTAATGATTAGCAATTTATTTAGCAGTGGCTAGTGAAGCACAGAGAGGTCTCTAAGACTTGCTAAGGGTATCAGAAGACAGGTAAGACATTTGTGAAGCTTTTTATGTAATAAAACAGGCTTTATATTACTACGAACCTGGATTTATACGATACATTTCTCATTAGAGTGTCTTAGAATGGAATTAATCACATAATAGATTTTTTTGGCAAGAGACACTCAATTATTGTTAATTGAACGCAATGTCATATTTGGAGTACATTCTTGCACCATCTTGGTATAGTTTTGCATTGCTGTCAATGAAATTAAAACGTGTTTCTGATTTGATATTATGCTGTATCTCTATCGTATAATCCATTAAAGCAAATATGAATTGAAATATCAAATTTCATGTTACAGGACAGTTGTTCAATGTTGTAGGAGGGAAAAGACAGAAGATTGACCAACTTGCATAGGTGTTGTTGTTTTCGTCACGACATGCTATTAGGTCATGAACATTTGCACAGCAACACCAATTTCTGATCAACACCAATTTCTGATCAGCACAATAACCGTTCTCTGCTCATCTTGCAAAACAAAACTAACAATGAGTCCTTTCACAGCTCACAGCTATTTCGCACTTCTAGTCATAAAGAGAAGTAAACAACTATTCTGCAGCACAACATTTGATCTTTCAGTTGATAATTATATTATAAGAATATACAGACAATATATTGCATCATAAACAGGTGTTATTTCCATTGCTAGCAATACAAAACTCCTTAAAAATGGCAAATGAACGTACTGTAGGTTTAACAACATGTATTCATTGAAGGACTACAACATTCCAGTGATTTGAGTGAATAGGACCATTGATTTGTTTTGTAATATAAGTATTATGTAGATAATGTACATTGTATGTCATGTAAACTCACCTTAGCAGCGCACTCCTCATCTTTAGTTCCTAATTGTAACAGGTCAGAAGATAGTTCTATGGTCACTCCTTCATTCTCCAGTTGTTTTTTTTACAAGAGGATCTTCTAAATCTCTGAAAACAGAAGAAATGAAAAGTGGGAGAACAGCATAAGTAAGAACAATGCAGTTCCTTTCTATGCTCTCAATAATCAAACTTGGTAGCGAAGTAGACGTAGACACCTTCTGAAAGACTTCGACCCAATCAAAAACTCTTCTGCCCAACCATGGTTTTTGGAGTCAGACTTTGAAATTTGGTAGGCCGATAACGACGGATGCTGGAGCTAGACTACGATGTTGTTTAAAAGCATTGAGAATAGCATTAAAACTGAAAAGCTTTAGAAATGCAATATGATTTTTCTCATATTCTTCAATTTTTTTTTCCAATTGATCACTTTTCAGAACCTTCTGAAATGCTTTGATCAATTCAAAATTGAGGTACCCAACGTATCTCCCGATGATGAGAAAATAAAGAACACTGTTGGAACATTTAATTTGTTGTAATTTTGATTTGGTTCTTATAATTAGAATATAGTCTGTTATCACATTGAAAAAAAGGGTGAAAAATTGTTCATACTGTCATGCAGTCCTAGATCCTCTAGACACATCAACAGCTAAGGAAATATTATAGAATCTTACATGGTCCGCCGAACCGGATAGCTGTTGAGGAAGGTGTACGCAGGATCAAATCAGATTAGAATCTTCGAACAGACATACAAAGATGGCGACCAACGAAGAAATATCAAGGAAAAGAAAGGTGCGAGGTGCACATCGATCGTCGGTCACCCGAATACTCTCTAACATTAGTGAATTGTTACCAGGATCAACAGAGAAACTAGAACTAACCAATCTAAGGCAAAAGAAATCCGCACTCTCAGAAAAGAGTCAAATATTGAAGCGTCTGGACGAAGAATTACTGATCATCATACCAGACGATGAGCTTGAAGGTGAAGTTGAACAAGCAGACCTAATTCAAGAAAGAATACAGTTGGCCATATTGGAGATAGATGACGCGTTGAGTGGGGAAGAGATGTCTAGTCACGAACCCCAGGCTTCTCTTGAGCCGTCGACAGACAAAGAGCAACTACCCTCAGGAATTTCTCCATCTCCAAGAGGAGATACGATGGCCACCTCAGACACAATAATCACTACACTTTCTATCCCTACTGAAGACACTACCGAGACAGCACTGAAGCCTAGTGAGGATACCGGTTTCTCCAGACCTGACACTGTCCCCAAATCAGAATCACCCAAGGTAAAATTGCCGAAAATAGACCTAAAACGGTTCAATGGAGATTTGACCCACTGGACATCGTTCTGGGAGTCATTCGAGTCAGCTGTCGATAAAAATTCCTCATTATCGAATGTAGACAAGTTCAATTATTTGAACTCACTCTTGGAACGATCAGCAGCTGATGCCGTGGCTGGACTTGCACTAACCTCCGCCAATTACATGGAAGCCATTGCCATTTTGAAAAAGAGGTACGGAAATAAACAATTAATAATAAACCGTCACATGGAAATACTTTTGAAACTGGAGCCTGTCACCTCACCGACAAACTTGAGGGCACTCCGAACCTTGTATGACAGGGTGGAGTCACATGTGAGAGGACTTAAGTCGTTGGGAGTCAGTGCAGGATCTTATGGTAGCCTTCTGTCATCTGTACTAATGGAGAAGCTACCATCCGAGCTCCGCCTGATTATAAGTCGAGCCATAACGGAAGACCAATGGGATTTAGAGACCCTCCTGCAAATAGTGGAACGAGAAATTGACGCTAGAGAAAGATCGGCTGGAATCGTTCACAGTCACACCGCTCAACAACGAAGGATGAGCAAGGAACAACCCACTACCTCCACTCTAATAAGCGCTCAAGGTATGACTTGTGTATACTGTAATGAGTCACATGTTCCCTCCTTATGTAGAAAAATAGTGACAGTGGAAGCCAGAAAGGAGTCCCTGAGGAGTGGAGGGCGTTGTTACATCTGCCTGAGACGGGGTCACCTCGCAAAACGGTGTCGATCAAGACTTAATTGTAATCATTGCCAAGCCCGTCACCACAGTAGTATTTGTAATCAAGGAAACTCATTGCCAAGAAGGACACAACCCACAACTCTGCCGGACTCAACTCAAACCAGTAACAGTCCCCCTACCACTTCCATGTATATTGACTCAAGGAAACCAGTACTGTTACAGACGGCCAGTGTCGTAGTGTTTAACACCGATGATCCAACCAAGACATCAAGAATTCGATTGATACTTGACTCTGGAAGTCAGCGATCCTATATCACCACCAGAATAAAGGATACCCTAAACCTGGCACCTGTAACCACAGAGAAGCTGTCAATCAAGACCTTTGGCTCTACCAAGGAGACCCAGCAAGTATGTGAGACAGTTGTTCTCGGAATTAAAACAAAAAACCATTCATCAGAACAGTTTCCAGTACTGGTAGTAACAACAATCTGTGGTGCACTTGATTACCAGCCTACACATCACTCGAGCGAGTCATACGACCACTTGAAGGGTCTTGATCTAGCTGATCCTTTGAAGGAAGACGATGAGTCATTGACAGTGGACTTGTTAATTGGGTCTGATGTATACTGGAGACTTGTCACTGGGGAAGTCAGACGTGGAACATCAGGGCCAGTCGCCATTGCTACAAAGATTGGTTGGGTTCTTTCCGGCCCAACTAACATCCAGGAAACATCCTTCAATTTTTTGTTGACAGAGTCAGTTCACTCACTCCATGTCACATCTCATTACTCCTCCACTCTTGAGTCTCAGTTGGAGAAATTTTGGGATCTTGAAACCATGGGGATCACCAAGGAAGAGCCATCCATCATTCAGGATAAATTTTGCAACTCATTAAAATTCCAGAACAATCGATACGAAGCACGACTACCGTGGAAGAGTGACCATCCTGAACTCGAGGACAATCTCAAGTTGAGTAAACAACGACTGATTGGACTTTTGTCTAGGCTACGTCGTAACCCTGCTCTTATCAAGGAGTACAACGCAATCATTCAAGAGCAGTTACACCGTGGGATTGTTCAACCAGTGACCGACCATGAAACAAGTAATCGTGTTCACTACATTCCACACCATGCAGTAATCCGCAAGGACAAGTCTACCACAAAGGTGCGAATTGTATATGACGCATCGGCCAAGGGCACAAATGGAATCTCACTCAATGATTGCTTGGAAAGGGGCCCAAAGTTTGACCAGTGCATCATGGAAATTTTGTTAAGATTTCGAATCCACAGAGTGGCACTCACCGCTGATATTGAAAAGGCCTTTTTGATGGTCTCTATTGCCAAACAAGATCAAGACGTTTTACGATTTTTGTGGATAGACAGTGTTGAGAGTCTCACCCCTCGGATTATCCCCTTGAAGTTTACACGAGTTGTCTTTGGTCTCACCTCTAGCCCGTTTCTCCTCAACGCCACCTTGGACCATCACGTCACAAAATACCAAGAAGAGGACCCAGAATATGTGAACAAATTTAAGAAGTCGATTTATGTGGATGACTTGGTTTCAGGAGCAGGAAGCATTGAAGAAGCCTATCGATTTTACAATAAGTCAAAGATCAGACTAAGGGATGGAGGATTCACACTACGAAAATTTGTGACAAACTCGATCAAACTGAACGAACTCATTCAAGTGGCAGAAATGAAGCCTTCTGCAAGTGCCCAGCTAACGGAAGTGACCCAAGATGACCAAGGATATGCCAAGACCATCCTAGGTGGTGAGAACCAAACATCCAACGAAGAATGCCAAGTGCTGGGAGTAGCATGGGACAAGAGCAAAGACAAGCTCATTTTTGACTTAAAACCGGTGGCCTCCCTAGCTCGAGAAATAGAACCCACTCGCCGTAATGTGGTGTGTCTTGCTGCTAAGGTTTATGATCCCTTGGGATTGATTTCTCCCATAACCACCAAGGTGAAAACTCTCTTTCAGTCATTGTGTAAGGCCAAACTACATTGGGACCACTCCCTCACAGGAGATTTTCTAAAGGCCTGGACGGAACTAACCACAGCCTTGTCAATCGCGAAACCAATTGTAATTGATCGACAGTATCTGCCAAGTCCCCTGAACAGCACCAGTAGTCAAAGGTTTTCCCTACATGGGTTTGTGACGCTTCAAAGGTAGCATATGCAGCTGTCGTGTACCTCAGAGTGGAGACAGATTCTGGAACTCGTGTGAATATTCTCTCATCCAAGACTCGAGTTGCCCCTCTATCATCTACACAAACAATTCCAAGACTCGAATTACTCTCTGCCGTGTTGTTAGCTCGTTTAATCAAGACAGTTTCGTCAGCTCTGGAATCTGAGATTTCTTGGGAGAGCATCACATGTTACACTGACTCCAGAGTAGCTTTAGCTTGGATAAGGGGAGTGACAAAACAGTGGAAACAATTTGTTGAAAATCGTGTTATAGAAATTTGACGATTAACACCCACCTCAGCTTGGAACCACTGTCCTGGAAAGGAAAACCCCGCTGACCTCCCAGCAAAAGGTTTAGATCCCGAGGAACTGAGGAGGAACACCCTATGGTGGAGTGGACCGGCCTGGCTGACCACAGGCGAACCAACTAATTTACCAGCCTTAGAAGGTGACCCACTAGAATGTTTGTCGGAATTGAAGGGACCTGTTGTTCCCATGTTGCTTGTCAGTGAAGGTCAAACTACAAGCCGCATGAAAATCAGTAACATCATTGAAGCAAGGAAATTTACCTCACTCTCAAGATTGTATAGAGTGACAGCCAATGTACTGAAGTTTGTAAGACGGTCAAAGAAAATCACAGTATCAACCAATGAGAAGTATGAAGGAAGGAAAGAAGCTGAAAAGGTATGGTTACACGATTGTCAGTCCTACCTGTCACAAGAGCCCAACTACCAAACATGGCAGACACAATTTGGGTTTTTCAAGGATGACTCTGACCTTATTCGTTGCGGTGGAAGATTGGAAAATGCAGACATTCCATTTGAAACCAAACATCCACTAATGCTATCTCCCCATCACCCGTTGTGTGAACTAATCATCAAGGAATGTCATGAAAAAGTTAAACATAATGGAGTCAGAGAAACACTTGCCCAATTCAGAAGCAAGTTCTGGGTAGTCCGAGCTAGATCACTGATTCGAAAAGTTATATATCAGTGCGTTGTTTGCCGTAAGCTAGAAGGACAATCATATGGGATGCCTCCACCACCTCCTCTACCACACTATCGAGTCAATGAAGCCCAACCGTTCCAACACACTGGACTGGACTTTGCTGGACCCCTATTCATAAGAGCAGGAAACAAGGAATCGGAGAAGGTGTGGATTTGCCTTTACACATGCTGGTGACCAGAGCAATACATTTAGACCTCGTGGTGGACCTTCACACAGGAACCTTTCTCAACTGTTTCAGAAGATTTGTGGGCAGAAGAGGATTGCCAATGCACTTGGTCTCCGATAATGGCAAGACGTTCAAGGCTGCTGCAGCTATTATTAAGAAGATTTGGACCAACCCTGATGTCCAAACTCATTTTGCCGGTATGTGTGTCAAGTGGACCTTCAATCTTGAGAGAGCCCCCTGGTGGGGTGGATTCTTTGAACGCATGGTCAAATCTGTGAAGAGATGTCTGAGGAAGACGTTGGGAAACTCCTGTTTGACTTACGATGAACTATTGACTGCCTTGATAGAGGTAGAAGCTGTGATCAACTCAAGGCCACTGACGATTGTCTCCTCAAGTGACACAGAAGAGCCATTAACCCCATCTCACCTACTAACCGGCCATCGAATCCTCACATTGCCATTCATTCACTCCCCCCCCGGACCAAGACTTCAATCCTTCTGCCCAAGGTATTAACTTTAATAAGAGAATGGGACACTTACGCAAGGTACTTGACAGGTTCTGGAAACG
This sequence comes from Petrosia ficiformis, assembly GCA_947044365.1. NCBI lineage: Eukaryota > Metazoa > Porifera > Demospongiae > Haplosclerida > Petrosiidae > Petrosia > Petrosia ficiformis. The sequence goes on from OX345638.1 coordinate 6,901,363, forward strand.
GTGGCAAGCTGAGTACCTAGTTGAGTTGAGGGAATGTCATCGTCATCATGGTAATCGAAGCAAGAACACCTCTCACCCGCATATCGGAGATGTAGTCTTAGTCCAGGAGCAGGACCGTCCTCGGGGGCTGTGGAAATTAGCTGTTGTCAAGGAAGTAATGGTTGGTAGTGATGGACACACCCGAGGTGCGATTGTAAGAGTACATGACAAAAGTGGCCGAATCATTTCCTTACGTAGATCAGTTCGTCAGTTGTATCCATTGGAGTCAAGAATCGAAGAGAATGCCAGTGAAGATTTAGCTTCAGTACCAGTCACTACTGATCCCTCCACAACAGTAAAAACACCTGGAAATCGGACAAGAAGAGCTGCGGCAATTCGAGCAATACAAACAGTACATGAAAGACTGAATGAAGTGGAATCAGAAGAAGATGATTGACTACATGTAACTAAACCGGACTCTTTATGTTTGAATCATTATTTAACCGTGTAAAATTTTGGTGCATACCTTGCTGTTGACGATATGTCAACAGGGGGGAGGATGTTGGAACATTTAATTTGTTGTAATTTTGATTTGGTTCTTATAATTAGAATATAGTCTGTTATCACGTTGAAAAAAGGGTGAAAAATTAAATTGTTCATACTGTCATGCAGTCCTAGATCCTCTAGACACATCAACAGCTAAGGAAATATTATAGAATCTTACAAACACTTTGTGGAGTCGTCATTGACTGTAACGTATTAGAGATATCTCGAATTTGAAGAGAGCTTATAGTTTCATATTGAAAAAATATTGCGATTTCCAATTTCAAATCATTCAAGTCTACTCCGCCTATTGACTTGAGAATATAGCACAACAGTTCCTCAAAATGTTGTTTCAACTTTTCAGCTTCTGTAACAGGATCAAGTTCATCTACCTTGACACTTGTTTCAGTATTATCTAATAAAAACATAATTAATTTAATTAGTTAATACTACCAGTTTATAATTTACCTGATATTAGCATTTCTTCCCCTTCCCAGTTCTCCATTTGCTCTACAATATCTACCAAAGATTAGTGTTCTTTCATAGCTTTTAAAATAGTTGGTAGAATGCAAGGTTTACTTTCGACTTTCATCCCTGGGTTCAGTAAACCCCTCTAATAGGTGTGACCATTTTGTACAATGTGGAATTAAACTAACTAAACTACACAAAATTGTTTGTTTTGCAGGGGAAGGAGAAAAAAAGGAAACAGCGGAAACGGCGTTGTGGTTCATTTAGGGTAGAGTTAGGGTTTCCTTGTGGTTAGGGTTCAATCAGTATCAAGACCAAGATCACTTTGATACTGATTGAACCCCAACCACAAGGGAACCCTAACCCTAAACAATTCGTGTTCTTTCATAGCTTCTAAAACAGTTGGTAGAATGCGAGGTTTACTTTCGACTTTCATCTCTACATGATCCAGTAGAGCGTCTGCTCCTTCATATCCTCCTTTGGATATTACTGAAATCTTAGTAGGCCTGTCAATAACATGCTTTGAATACAGCATTTCAGTAAGTGAAATCAAGGTATGTCTAGAAACACTCAATACACTACAAAATTACAAATGGCATTGTGATGAGATACTAAAACACAGCTTGCTACTCACTCTTTGCTTGTTGCCATCACTCCTACCCTTAGGCTAGTAGTCAGTTCCATAGGGGCGTGACAGTCTGGAGATAGGCCTGTCCCATTTTTTCTTCATCTCCTATAAACGAGTACCTGGATACAAAGAAACAGATCCAGATTCCAGACATTCAGTTCGTAGATAATTATCTGGGTAATTAGGTATCCATTCCAGCCCTAGTTTAAGTGTTATTTAATGTGATTATCACGTATAGCATTATTTGTTCAATAAATTTTAAAATTTTAAAATTTTAAATATGATATATAATATATATAGTATAATTATGTATACAATTATTGTATAATGATTTTATGATCACACTATAGAGACTTATATGAGACGTGTTGTTAAACCATTAGAAGCATTACTAACTTCACACAAGAGAAAGACAGTGCTGTAAGTAATACTGTTACTATTAACAGTCTGTGATAATCTTGCTATTATTAGTAGTACATGTATGTGGTGATGTTATTATTAATAGTGTATGTTAATGTTACTATTTAATATTTATAGCCTATTGTACTATATATTAGGCTATAAATAGTAACATTATACAATAGACTATATATAGTAAGATTATACAATAGACTATATATAGTAAGATTATACAATAGACTATAAATATTAACATTATACAATTGGCTGTAAATAGTAACTTCATACAATAGGCTATAAATAGTAGCACTACACAATAGGCTATAAATAGTAACATTATACAATGGGCTATAAATAGTAGCACTACACAATAGACTATAAATAGTAACATTATACAATAGACTATAAATAGTAACATTATACAATATGCTATAAATAGTAACATTATACAATGGGCTATAAATAGTAGCACTACACAATAGACTATAAATAGTAACATTATACAATAGACTATAAATAGTAACATTATACAATATGCTATAAATAGTGACATTATACACTAGACTATAATTAGTAACATTATACAATAGACTATAAATAGTAACATTATACAATAGACTATAAATAGTAACATTATACAATATGCTATAAATAGTAACATTATACAATAGAGTGAATAGACTATAAATAGTAACATTATACAATAGGCTATAAATAGTAACATTATACAATAGAGTGAATAGACTATAAAATTAATAGTAACATTATACAATAGGCTATAAATAGTAACATTATACAATAGACTATAAATAGTAGCATTACACAATTTGCACTATTTATAGTGTATTGTATAATGTTACTATTTATATAGTATACTGTTATAGTGTATAATAGTGTTACTATTTATGTTTTATTATCTGATGTTAGCTTGATGCACCTTCTAATTATACACACACACATGCATACATACTTACATACTTACACACCCACACAAACATTTATATACATGTATATACATACATATGAAGGTAAATGCTGTTTGTTATGGTGCTAAGATTCTTATTCCTGGTGTTTTAAGGTTTGATGAAGGTTTTGATCCTGGAATGGATATTGTTATAATGACGGCAAAAGGAGAGGCAGTAGCACTAGGTAAGAGAGAGATTAGACATGGTGAAAGGTTTTTCATTGATGGTTGCTTAAAAATATAATAGTATCATTATTATTTTTTATACTGGACATATCAACAAATTTTAGTGTAATTAAAATCAATAATGGATATCAAATTTATTGATACTACTTTCATTTCCTCCTTCTCTTTTTCATCCTCCTCCTACTCCTCTTACTCATCCTCGTCATTTTTTTCTTCTCTTTTTCATCCTTCTACCCACCTTCTCCTCTCCTCCCTCTCTTCTCTTCAGCTATTGCTATCATGTCAACAGCTGAGATGGTAACTTGTGATCATGGATTCTGTGCTAAGATTAAAAGAGTTATTATGAGTAGAGATGTGTATCCTCGTAAATGGGGTCTAGGTCCAAAGGTAAATGAATGTAGAAAATTAACTTAAATAGTTTGTTTTTTTAAGGAGGCTGTGTGGCATAGTAGTTAGAACTTGAACTTGAGCCTTCTGATCGATTGGTCAGTGGTTCAAATTCAGCTATGGTCATGCTGTTTCCTGGAAAGAGGGTGTCTGTTTTTATGTGGAGTTCATTGCTAATGAGTAGATCTTCTTTGCCAAACTAGTTTAAGTTTTTTTTAAATTGTTGAATGAAGTATTTTTTATTTAATGTTGACTAATATGTGATGTATGTTATTTGGACAAACACAAATACTCTCAGAATATGAGAGTCCGTGATACAAATTATAATTTAGTTTCATTAGGAAGTAAGCCTACATCATTTGGATATTAATCAAGGCATCATTGCTCACCAATGTACATCTATATGGCTAGAGATGTAGTGCTTATTAGTCTAACTTAGGTTTCCCATAGTTCATCCTGGTACATGTATAATACATGTAGCCTACTATTCTAAACTACAAGTAGATTGTTGTAGTATAAGGATGATAGAAGTTAGGAGGAGAAAACAAAATGACTTTTCCTTCCAGTGTTTCCTATGTGATGGGGAGTGCATCAGTGGTACATGATGTTTGGTCAACAATGTTCAATTGGTGTTATGTAACAGTGTTTTTCAGCATAAACTTTAAGATTAAATGGTGGTGGAGCAAGACTAAAGGGTGAGGGAGTGCCATGTTACCACCCATAATTTAAAAGCCTGAATATGAGGCTATATAAACCTCTATATGGCTGGAGATGTAGTGTTCATTAGTCTAATTTAAGTTTCCCAGTTCATCCCGGTACATGTAGCTCACTTCAGCTTACTATTCTATACTACTAGTTGATTGTTGTAGTGTCAGTCAGAATACCTATTCATTGAATGGTTTATATAGCCTCGTATTCAGGCTTTTAAGATATGGTCAATAAATTAATGGTGTAATTTAGAATAATATATCCAAGATCTGCTCTTGGTTTGTAACAAGATCAGGAGATCCAAGGTATACAGAAAAAGAGATCACTTGATCAAACTTGATTATACTACATGTACTTATTTTCATTTTATGAGAAATGAAAAGTCACTTAGCGCATTCACAAACAGCTGAATCTAGTCTCTTTTGATCCACCATTTTAAGAGACTGCATGTGTTTTGGCTATCTTTATTACATGCCTACTAAAAGATGGTAGAGGTTATTCAAAGCCTAAAGAAAGACAGTGTTTCCCCCAAAGGGTGGTAACATGGCACTCCCGCAATATGCTGAAAAACACTGTTTTATAACACCAATTGAACATTGTAGACCAAATGTCATCTACCACTGATGGACTCCCCACACTTAGGAAACACTGGAAGGAGAAGTCCTTTTGTTTTCCTCTTCCTCCTAAATTCTGTCATTCTTCATTCATATTCTCTTTGACCTTTCCATGTTTATTCTTTATATTCTTTTGTCACTTTCTGCTTTCTCATTTGCAGGCTCTTCGGAAAAAGCAATTAATAGTTGAGGGTAAACTAGGAAAGTATGGTAAGATACGAAAAGAATTTGGAAAGTAAGATGATCATGAGATATAATTATGTGTTGGCAAGGAGCCCTTTTTAGTCTGTTTATAATAACCTCTTCAAACAATGTTTACCATGTAAACAACTAATCAATACATTTTCAATTAGACATTGAAATCACACACTGTGATAATATTTTCCAGTATTTTACCTGAGTCACATGACCAGAAGTTTTATTGCATAGAAAATCACCTGACTGGAAATCAGTATTGCCATTCATCCCTCAGACTTGTGGCAAAGCTGTATCAAACTCCTGGTATCCGTGTGATATATTAATATTATGTATTAATATGTGGCCCAATTTGTGACAACCTCACTTGTGGCACTGAATAGATGCTTACCTTGCCTTTCAGCCATTTTGTTGTATCACATATACGAGGAGCATTAACTGGTTTTCCTGGATACCAAATTTCATTGGCTTCTTGTTCAAAATGGCTAAGTATTTAAAAATTAACATTATGTGACTGAAGTGTGGTTTTCACAAATTATTTCAGAGGTTTTGAAGCATGATCCAAGTTAGTTAAATAACAGTTAAATACTGTAGCCATTGTAAAACCCTTTGAACCAACTAACAAAGAGTTAATACTGTTAATGACCAGGCATGGTGTCAAGTACTTTTGTAAGGACTTAAGTAAAGTACAAGTACTTCAAAAAAATTTTAAGTACAAGTACATGTTGTACTTTCGAGAATGTACTTAAGTGCAAGTATAAGTACTTTTTAAAGTACTTAAGTACAAGTGTAAGTACACATTCATCTATTTAAACAGCACTGTATTTTACTCTTTAAATTATTATTACATCTTATGAACATCAATATTTGAAGTCGACTGTCACTAAGTCTACATCTCTCCGGGCGAGAGGATGATGGTACTGCAAGGACTTCTTTTGTTAGCTTAGCAAGAAATGGCCACTTTCTCTCATTTTCTCTCCAAATGTTTGATGGATTATGTCTGGAACAATGAAGTGTTCCAATACAGCTGGAGATTTTCTTGCAGTAGCCATGACATACTGACAGTAAGACAGCTGCATAAGTTGTACATGTGCTGCGCTTAGCTTGTGCACATGATTACACTTTGACATAATTTTACACCTGCTGTCATGCATGACAAGTTAGCACTAATACTTTGACATAAGACTATAATGACTTCAAAATACTTCAAAGTACTTCAATGTACTTATAAGTATTTAAGTATTTGCAAGTACTAATCTTAGGACTTAGGTACAAGTACAAGTACATGTGCATTAATAAAAAAAAGACTTAAGTATAAGTACAAGTACTTTTGAAGCTGTACTTAAAGTACTTAAGTACAAGTACCAAAGTACTTGGCCCCATGCCATGTACACTGCATATGTTATACAACTAGCCAGCTAGTGAAGATAACAGATTTTAATTGTTTCTATAAGTCTTTAGAAAACTTTAGGAAGTATAGAAACTTACACCTCAATCACTGAATGTATCTGTTAAGATGAACAACTTTGTTTACTAAGATACATGTACAGTATAAATCATTAAAGAGTCACTGTACTGTATAGTAATTACTCAGGAGTTTCATTTTCAGACTACAATGAAGTAATGAGACCGTACATGTACTTACTGTACTATACTTTACTGACAATACAACTAAGTTACTATTTGGTGACTTTCTATTGATATGTGAATAGATGTGAGAAGGATTCTCTAGAAATGCCTGTGAAGTCTCCTAAAGCTAAAGATGAGACAGAAGTAGGTGTGGCCAAAATGAAAAAAGGTGAAAAAGAAAATTCAAAGAGAACCAGAGAGCTCTGGAGGATCAGAACAGGTACGAGGACATTGTCATGTGACTTATAAATATCAGTCATGTGACTTAAAATATTAGTCATGTGACTGATACTAACAAGGTAAATGTTAGCTATTATGCTGGTTTGTATAGGAAGCCAAACTTTGACATACATTTATATGCATTTTGTATATGGCTGGGACGAATGCTGAAAAACAGCCTTTGAAGCTGCATAAGCAAAAAATCAACAAAGGTTTTTATCAATGTTGGTCTTACTTTGATTGGCCATAGAAAGCCTTCAAATCTGGATTATTGCTTTATAACTAGTACTAGTGTTGTTCCTGGACTGAGAAACAAAACAAAAACAGCCAGCAACTGAGCCTCAACATTCCTGGAACACACTCACTTTGTTAACCACATGTTTAGATTGTAGAAGTTCAAACATTAAAATGGGTGTGGCAGTGAAGCTTCGAAGGTAGAAATAAGGTAGAAATTTAGCTTCGAATGTGCAGCAAACGAACAAAGGTTCGAAACTTCGGTACTTTTTCCTAGCCCTTATTGTATTTAACAATTTTGTTAGCTTATATGATGTGGGAAATACATGTAACATCACTGTGAGTGAATACATTAGCTAAATTCATCATTATTTCTCTACAGGAAGAATGTACTGAAGAATCTAAAACGTATGTTAATAAATTATTTATAGTTACTGTAATGTGACTTTATTATTGACACGTGAACACTATATTCCAGATGTGAGGAGGGTTCTTCTATAAAATCTCCTAAAGTTAAAGTTGACACAGAAGTAGATGTGGCCAAGAAAGAAAAAAAGCTGAAAAAGAAAATTAAAAGAGAACGAGAGACCTCTGGAGGATCAGAACAGGTATGGGAATATTGTCATGTGACTGATACTAGCAAGGTAATTCCCTCTTTGTATAGCAAGCCAAAAAACTTGCATGTAATATGGAATTATTATTTATCTTGCATAACAATTTTTCAAAAAGCACTGCATTGTGATGAAGTACTGTTTTACTAGAGTTTATAAATAGCTCTTGTGAATATTAATTTTGATTTATTCATTTGTTCGTACATTGATTGATTAATTGATTGATTGATTCATTCATTATTTATTTACAGGAAGAATGTAGTAAAGAGTCTAAACAGCACAAAAAGAAGAAAAAGAAACACAAGAAAGATGATTAAAACTCTTATCTCTATATACTTTGTTATCTCCTGAAGAACATTGTCTTTTCAATATTTTTGTTGAAATTTTTGATTGTCTCTAATTTTTGGAATTGTGAATTTCCACAGGTTGGAGCTTCTGGTGTGAGAATTAGTTTCAAGCTGTATTAGATGGCTGAAAAAACTCCAAATTCTTTTCCATCCATTATGTGTGTGTGTGTGCAGTTAGAATACAATACAGTCTTAATTTGTTCATTGTATTTGAACCTGTAAATACTAGTCATACATGCTAGGTGTATATGTACGCATACTTTGTACATGTCAGTCATTCAGTGATACATATAATATTAGCCATTAAATACTAGCCAAAATAATTTAATGCTAGCTTTTTGGCTAGTATATATTAACATGCATTTTGGATTTGTGACATTGGTGGTGATGGTTGTATTGGTTTTAGTTGTATTAATTTTGGCCTAATGCTTGTATTTTAGGTGTTGCTTGTATTGATTTTACTATATGTCTTGATATTGTACAAGGAGCTCCACAATTAATTACTTTTTCATCCACTAATCTTGATATAATTAAATCTCGCCTGCCACACTACACATACACACACACCTGTTTTACATGTTTTAATATCTAAATTTGGTTACTTTGGACTGAGATGGAAATTCTAATTTTCATCTATGTCTCCTCTGTCTTACACATACTGGCATGATATACTCTTTTACTTTTCTTCTCTTATGAGACTCAACAATATCTTCATGAAGTCTCTTCATAGATAATATATAAGTGTAATAGACAAACAAGAGTTTAGCATGTGATTAAATTGCATATAATAATATAGTGTTTGATCAATAAAATCATTAACTCAACATGTAATCATGGAGTTCTTAACTTTCTTCTTGTCAAAATTGTAAACTATTTTACAGCAAGAAATCAGGTTTACCCACAGGTCTTTGTTCCAGACTATTGCGGAAATTACATTTGTAAACACAGTTCTTAAATCCCTTGCTCTTTAATATGTGATTCAGCAAATTGTATATCTTCAAAACATAAATGTATGGTGACATGTATTATGTAGGTCAGAAAGTATTATAATCATTACTTCTATCATGGTAATCAGCATATTGCACTATTTCAGTTTGCCACAAGTATAACACATGCACAAACTCTGGCAAAACGTGAGTAATATATTATCCATCTTTCAAATAGAGAAAAATATTGAATTATGATAATATTAATGCTAGTGTCAAATGAATATTATTATTAACTAGAGCTGTGACCAGTTATAGAAAAACCAGTTAGCTGACTGGTTTCACAAATAATTTAGGCTATCAGTTGAATAACTGGCTAATTAAGTGTGTGTGTGTACTCGTAATTATTACAGCCATGTGAATGATAAGAAAATAGAGGAAGAGATCTGCTCACCTGGTGGTCATTCGTCTTCATTCGTTTGGAGGTAGTTTGGCTTCAAAAAAGATAGGGGTGGATGGTTACATAAGGGAGAGTGTGCATTCTGTGAACTTTGTAGGCAGAAAGTTGGTCATGGTGGTGGAACAACTCATATAATATTGTTACTTGCAATCATTAAATTTCATTATTGTTAAATTGGTAATTAATATTTAACTTCCATAGATGATAGCCAATTAACTGGTTAACTGCCAGTTATTGATGAACTAGTAACTAATTATACTTATTGTATGAGGTTCACAGTTCTACCATAGAAGTAAACTTAATGCTTCACTATCAGCAGAATAATGAACTCAGGAAAGGAACCCAAAATGCAATGAAGAATTTGGAAATAAAATAAAGCGGGAAGAAGAGGTTTACTACATGCACTCTAAACTTAACTAGACCTATGCATATGGTTGCTGAAACATGATTCCAAGACCCTATGGAAAGTCAAATTTGGTCTCCTAGACTCTATGGCTTAAAATACTTCTATATTTGTCTCTTTTTGGACGTTAATTAATAATCTAATACACTATAATTTATACACTAATGGAAATTGTTTCTACAAATCTATAGTTCCAGCAGGAAGTATAATCTATTCATATCCAATATATATATCCAATAAAATACCTTAATAAAGGGTCTTTTCAGTTTGGTAGATGAATGTAAAATAATGTTGACTCAGTGCATGAGTGCAAATACTTGGAAGTCTGCTTTTATATATGACCATCTAAAGTTCAAGAATAATCAATAGAGATTGGCCACTCCAAAGATTTAATACTAGCCAAAAGAATTTAATATTAACTTTTTAGTTTAAATATATTAACATGTTATATTAGGTACTATTGTACTGTTATACAGTTTGAATTTGTGACATTAGTAGTGATGGTTGTAATACTTTGTGCTGGTTGTATTAGTTCGTGTCACAAAACTTGATTTGAGTACAGGACAAGACAATTAAACAGACAACATTATATAGGATTACAGAAAGAATAATAATCATGTAATACTTGTTATTTCTGTTTGACAAGTTCATAACAATGTCCATTGTTATATGGCAATCTTTCGAAAAGTGTTTAAAATTATTTATTTTAGAATGTCAATTGATCAGGTTGTCGTACATTACTCCTGAGGCACCCACTCCAACATTGACCACCCCAAGTGATTGTATTCCAGGGATGAAGGAACTTACAAGATTGACCTTTACAAGCAACAGGTAGTTATAACCATACTTTGTCTCCAATATTGTACCTTTTCCAAATACACAAGAATCATAGTGATCCTTTTCACGATTTTGAGGTGCCTTTGTTTTTTCACTGACTGGTCTGAAAATTCTTTCCATCACTTTTCATAGTTTATTCGCATAATGAGAGCGTCTAGCAGGATGATATGGGGTTCTTCCAAACATAACATCCACTGGGAGTCGAATTTTCGTGCTAAACATCAGTTTGAATGGAGTGAAGCCAGTAGTTTCATGAACACTAGCTCAATATGCAAACATGACTGTTCCAATACAATACTTAGCATCATTAGGATTGTCTTGTTCATTCTTTCTACTAGGCTGTCTGACTGGTGATGGTAAAGTGATGTATGTGTTTTCTTTATTTCTAATTTGTCACATATTTCTGAAAAGAGCTGTGACTCAAAATTCCTCCATTGATCTGTATGAATAGCATTGGGAGCACCATAGCGGCAGATCTATTGACCAGCCTCTTGGTTACTCTGGGTGCCTCTTGGTTTGGTATAGCATAGACTTCTGACCAGCGAGTGAAATAGTCACTGTTTCCCACTGTAGTGATTGGTAGAGGCCAACTAGATATCTTGACATAGCATTCGCATTTTGGTGGGACTTCCCTGGACGGTACTCGCATTTGAATTCGAATTCTTGTAACTGTTCGAGCCATCTTGCTAAATGTCGCTTGTGGTGTTTAAATCCCTTCTATAAATTATAGGGCAGCATGATCTGTACGAACTATAAATGGTCTTCCCAGCAAATAGTAACAACAATGTTGCATAAATACACTAGAGCTAGCAACTTCTTTCTTGTCATCGAATAATTTTTCTCGGCTTTTGTTAAAATATGGCTACCATATGCTATCATTTTCTCCTGATCATTTTGGAGTGGTGATAGTACAGCACCTATCAAATTATTACTGGCGTCAGTATCTAAATAGAACTTTCTAGACTGACTGGGAAATCCTAAGACGAAAGCTTTTGTTAATTTCTTTTTGACAGTTTCAAATGATCTGGTGCATTCTTCTGTCCATACCATTTCTTTCTGGAATGAGCCAAGGGTGCAGTAGTTTCAGCAAAAATTTCTATAAAACACTTGCAATATGATGCCCGTCCAAGAACGTTTTTGAGTCCATGGGTATCTGTTGGAATTGGCCAATTGGGAAAGTTGAATTGTTACACCAATAAAAGCCAATGTTGCTTTTCATCATTACTTCATGGTTACATTTTATTCCAGCAATTGATATATTTACTGGAATTACTCCGAGGATGTTGCACAAGGACCATTAGTTTATTGGTCTGTAGTTGTTTAATCTGCTTACTCAGTTGTTCTAACATCTCTGTATTCCTTTGGACAATGTTGTGTTGTAGTTCATGTGACTGCTACTTCACTTCATTGAATCTCTTCTTGATCATTGGTGGATGTAGATAGATTGTATATTCCTGTAGCAGAGAAGTCTGCATGCGTCTATAGCACATCTTGCAGCATCCAACTCCTTTGCTTCTTGGCATGCTTCATTCAGAGAGTTAGTAGTAGTCTTTCCTGGATGAAATCAGTTCTTACGCCTGCAATGAACCAATCCCTGTTTCCAGCTTCTATTTCAGAATGGCCACTGTTCACTAGACTGCATTGACAAACTCATTGAATGATTCAGAAGGTTTTTGGCACCTCTGTCCAAACTGAAAGGAGTTCGGCTTCACCAGTGGTTGCGGCAAACCGTTTTGCCAATGCTCCCACATGATTTAACTCTCAAATTGCACCAGAAGAAATTTCAATGAATCGAAATTTAAAATTTTCCTGGGAGGCATGCCCCAAAACCTTTAATAACCCACATGGCATGGAAGCATGCCTACACTTCCTTGCATGTACCCAAACAGACTGTCTTCAGCTTCACCTACATGTATATGTAAATAATTATAGTAAATAAAATTAATTTCATCTATAATGTTTAATTAAATCTACCAGAGGCAATCCTTGCATGGTGCCCCCTAACTGAAAACCTAAATCTCTGAAAATTAGTAGTTTTACTACATGTATTATTATTCTATGCCAAACACTATTAAAAGAGTGTACTAAACAGCTAACCAGCCAATGTACATTGCCTATATTATATATATATATATATATATTATATAGGCATAAAAGTACATGTACATGTATATGCTACATACATGTACATGATCACACATAACATACATTGTATTTACACAAATACATATATACATTGTACATCATGGTTCTATCTAGAGATTATTGTTTGATGTTGACCACACCCACATTTCATTAAACCACACCCATTTACTTAGTGCAATAATGATTGAGGGTCATGAGAAGTAAAAAGATACGAGTCATTATATCATAAGGAGATTTTGTGTGTCTTCAACTTTGTAATTGTCCACTATTGTTTCCAAAATTTTGGGCGGGAAGCTGGAGAGTTTAGGGGAGAAGCTTCCCCTCCCAAAAGTAGATAAAACCCTGTACATGTACATAACATCTGCAGATACATGTTGCTGTGAAAATTATATTTTGAGAACACGCCCATTTAATTATGAGCAATCTACATGTATTAATTAATTACATGTATATATAGCTAATGAAAATGGCATGCTTTAAATGCTCATCCTACACAAACTATAACAATCTGTGGGTCAAGATTAGTTGCACAACAGCTAGCGAAGGTACTATACTACATGTCCTTAAAACCTAATAAAACTGAAATCTTCATAGCAATTGTTTTCTCTGAATTTTGTGCTATACTGGAAAATAAACTTTTCACTTGCATGGCCACATTTAAGTACTGAAACAATAGTATTCTGTACATGTATATGTTTCACCTGAATATATCCAATACAGAAAGATCATTCCAACAGCAATTGCAATTAATACACAACAAAGCAGTTTCGTTTTCCAATCTACAGGTACAAGATTATGACAAAATTTGTTATTATAATGTTGTAATACGTAAAAGTGAATCTGGTCAAACTCGCATGTTGCATTCGTGTTTAACACGCCACAATTTTTGTGGCGTGTTAACCACAGGCAAAGTGTATAAAGTATGCATTAGTGTTGCAGTCAGAGGGTTTCTCGAGTGGGTGAAATTAATTAAAACTGAGGTGTTGACATACTTTATACACTTTGCCTGTGGTTAACATGCCACAAAAACTGTGGCGTGTTAAACATGAATGCAACATGCAAGTTTGACCAGACTCTTTTCCGTGTAGGTGATAGGCTGGCCTGGCGAGACTAATGCTAATAAACAATTCAACCTCTCAGATCCTGTGTAACAATATGAAAGTGTTGTTATACTAATAAACATTTGTTGGATATCATTCGGAAACATTTTGGTACAACTATATGTATGTTAAATAATCACAACAATATTTAAATACCACTGTTATTACAAACACATTTATAATTTACACATATATACTATTTAATAAAGTATAACATAGTCATGCTTACATGCAGTGGTAACAGGTTTATGGGTAGTGTGACTGGTCTGGTTGGAAACAGGTTCAAAAGAAGTTTTATGTCTTGGTCTGAGTTCTACATTTATAAAATAAGACTAAAAAAATTTAATTAAAATCATTTGCCCGATGTTATGCATACAAACCCCCAAAAAAGTATAATAATTCCATTAAATTATCAACTTGATGAGCGTCTTCAGAAAGCATTCACAATATGAATATTATTGAAGTTAGGCTGTCAAATAAAAAAGGAAACAAGTGTATATAGAGAAAAAAACATCCCTATATTTGCTTTGTGATGACTATGTATTAAGCATTGCTGATGGCACTAGTGTCTCTACCTTTCTGTGTACTCCTGGGGCCTGAAGACGTAAGTGTAAGCCTAATTGCAGTCTAAATACACAGATGTCTGATGAACTGACTGAGGTACTCCTTCAAGGTTCTAAATGATGACTTCCTCGTGTCTGAAACTCAACAACTTATCATACTTACTTATTAAAGATTCTTGCATAATATTTATACTGTTTCTCTGCTATATACAACAGTTATTAGCAGTTTTACATCCTTAATTGACCGAGCCCCCGGGAATGACGCAACTTCCTTAACTACGTATACAACGCATAGTCGCGCAAGTGACACAAGAATATATATTATATATATATATATATATATATAATTATATACATTAAACCCCGTGGAAAGCAATTATAGGGATGGCCCTACGGGCCATAAAAACAAACGAATCATACCTGAGTGTATCTTTTCATCTTTCTTCTGTGAAATGTCGCTTGAGCTTATAGCTTGGACTGCTATGATATATGCATGTAGTGTAAAAATACAACAAATTAATGTTACAGTAGTAAGATACAAATAACATGACAAAACACAATGAGCTCCCATAAAATACTAAAATTGTTGCTTTAACAGTGGAAAATGAGTGATAATACCTGGCTGTTTCTTTTCCTTCTGTTGCAAACGTTACTTGAGCTTGTATCTTGCACTGCTGTTGAACTAATCAAGACAATGGAAGACTACATACAGGTACATGTAGGACGTCTTTGAAAAGACTTTTGCTTTATGTACATGTACGAAATAACTGAATAATAAGAATTAAAGATGTCTCTCACACTAGAGGCTGACCTCATCTGTTTGACCAAAAAACAAAAAGGGTTTACAATGTGGCCTTCAATATACATAACAAGGCTTGCTGTCATTTTAAAACTCTTATATCTCGTACCTTTTTCCAGTGTGGCTTGAAGTTCTAAAATGTTGATATGAAATGTTGTAGGAAGGCCAACCACTCCACTGTCAGGAAGTTGTGTAATACAGCGACATGAAGGACAACTTACACCACATTTGTCCTGCTGTGTTAATGATAACAATTAATATAAATATCTTTATCAGCGTAGCCATAGTAATCAAATACCTTAGTTCTTGTGGTAGATATTGGATACAAGTTGTACAAAATAAATGATGACAAGTTAGCACTTTTGGATTAGTATAATGTATTCAAACAGATACCCAAGTGAGATTATCTTCCAATTGTTGATTGAATTCATTAGTAGTTCGTTCAGCCATCATACAGGTGTGTTATTATTTAAAGAAAGGCACATCTGACATCTACATCTTTACTTTCACTCCTTTCGGTCATGTAACACCACTCCCTCAAAATTATTTCAGTTTTTGTTCAATTAGAATTCTACAGGCTCGAACTATAACGAGCCAGAGGAGTCAAGATACATGTATCTTTAAGATCTTCTTGAGTGGTACGGATTTCTTTGGGGTGTGTTTTTAGCCTCCTCTGTGTTGTTTGGTGTGGATAAAATTGCTCAGTCTTTTTGTGTTACTTTCAAGAGACATTTGAAAAAGAATAATGGATTCTATTGATTTTTCAAAACTTAGGGTGAGTTCATAATATACTAATTATATCTAGAATGTAATTATGTTATAAATGAGATTTTGAGGATCGGTTAGTCTCGCTATCCAGCCCCTCCCACTCTATGCTTGTATTGGTAGATAGATAATGTATTATACTACATAGATAAGCAATTAAGTGCAATTTCTACACAAGATGCTTTCAGCAAATTGTGATTCAATGATTTAATTGTACTTCTCCCAACAAATTCTGTTTTATTGCTAATCTATGTAGTATAATACCTTACCTATCATTCCACCAACTCTTGGGCTGTAGATACTCATATTCAGTGCAAGACGAGCATTTAAGTCAGGCCTATGAATTTTTGCTGCTTCGCCTTTTTAAACACCTACTCAAGTAATGAGGACTGTACTTAAGGACTATCAGATATCTGGTATTTCTCTGAATGAATGCTATGCTTACAGTGTACCACACCCTCCCTGGCTTGTAAAGTGGGAGGGGCTGGCAAGCGAGACTAATTATCAGTCACTTGGGAATAATAAAAGTTTACCTCTGTTACCACTGTTTTGTGATTCCAAGTGGATCAATAGTTCCTCTTCCAAATTTAGTATATTCTGTTGTCTGTTTACACAGAAGGAACCATTCTTGAAAATCTAAGCAGGCGTCAACCCAAAAACAATAGATATGAAATACTGTAAATCGGGAATATTTCGTCTCTAAAATATTTCAAATTTTTATTTTTCATATGTATAAAGTTTCGTACGTGCGTACGTTATTATTTACGAAAACCGTTTTTTTCCGAATACCCGTTTATTTTCGAATTTTTATATTTCGTACGCATACTGTTATATGAAAATTTATATAGTATGAAATTTTCCCGAATTACGGTAGAATACACTACTGTAACAGCTGCGTTAAAATTTAGCAATTCACATACAATGTCTAGCCTTTAAATTTAGCAAAAACCAACAGTGTATAGTCTTAGCTCTTAAATTGTGGTTTCTCTAATTACATGTACATGTATATGTTTAGTATAATATCTAATTATTACATACCGAAACAAGAGCCAATTAAGACACGTGTAGTTTGTTCAAAATTATCATGATACATCTATTGTAAGACCACTTTTCAAAGAACTAGTCAATCATAAAGCTGATCACTGGTCTTCTCTTCACATGTACACATGTTTATATATATTATGACTGTAGATGTGAAAATCAGTCATTTGGCATACCGTAATTGGGGAAATTAATGCACTGTTAAAATAATACGAAGTGCCCAAAATTTATAGGCATTGAAATATTAATGCTTGTTTAAATAATGCGGACACACACACACACACACACACACACACACACAGGCACAAAGTTGACATGGTTCACTTGGCAATTGTATTATGTTGTACCTGCACTAATGTAGTGCATCTATACTGTCTCTCCTAGAGTTGGAAACTCCTTGGCAAAGTGCTTCACTGCTGCTGCATTTCCACACTGAGCAGCATACTTGGCGATTCTTGCTCTAGCTTCTGGTGTGAAGTGAGTATACTTTCGCTTTCTCCCGCTAGCTCTGCTTCTCTCCTCCTCTAAGATTTTCTCCACAGCGTTGTTGACTTCTCTTGTGACAGCATCTGCTAGCTCAGCTTCGTTACTAGTAGGAAGAGACTGCCTCTTGAAATACTTGAATAACGTAGCCATTTCTCTCAATCGATCGAACTAGAAGTGCTAAAACATGCAGCACTGATTTAACGCGTGCAATCTAAATTAACGCGTTGAAAAGAAATATTTTCTTAATATGCGGAAGCCAGTTTACTCGTATTTATAGTATTAATAAGACAGTCGCATTAATTTCCCCAATTACGGTATGTGAAGTTTGTCAAATGCTTGTTATTTAGCCATTTTTATTACAAGAAACTAACTAAATTTGGTATCACGATGGACCAATAGTTGCTCTTCCTGACTACCTGTACAACATAGGTGTCAATACAAATGTTTAGATGATGTATTTGACAAAATTATTATGTGCCAATGACTGATTTTCACATCTGTGGTCACATATGTACATGTACAAACCAATGTCATTAAGAGTCACACTGATCATCTGTTTACATGTACACATGTACTTATACACAACTGTATTTACATGTACATGTACAAATAATGTCATTATGATTCACACTGATCATCTGTGATCTCGACAAAATTTGCCAAAATGTTACAGTTGAACTAACCCTCCAACTCCTGTCCAGTGAGTCTCTATCTTATAGGACTTATAGGACAAAGACAGTGCTTGTCTTGATGTGGCAGCAACTAGCTTTTGGGACTGTCATGGTCAAAGTGCATTCTTTAATGTTAGAGTGTTTAACTCTCTTGCACAAACCCATGTCAGTCAACCTTTAGCTACTTGCTACAGAAAGCACGAACATGAGAAAAGAAGAATTTATGAACAAAGAGTCAGAGATGTTGAGCATGGTTGTTTTTCCCCACTAGTTTTTAATACCTTGATCAGGTGATAATGAGGCTATTACAACTACTGTATACAAGAGAATAGTTTCAATGATATCTGAGAAATATGACCGTCAATACAGTAACACAATAAGATAGATCAGATTAAATTTCTCTCTGCTAAGGTCAACTATTATGTGCTTACGAGGGTCACGGTCCTCTCCTGTAACTGTTCTATATCTCCTGACTCAGACATTGACCTTGCCCTTGCCCTTGCCCTTCATGAGGGGAGTGTCACTTTAAATACTCATAATATTATACCCTTACAGTTTTACTTGTTATTTTTATAGATCATACACAATACTCTCTCTCTCTTTCTCTCTCTCAGTATAAATAGGCATTTCTTCCCGACCCAAAAGTCACAAATATCTCAACTGATTGGAACAATGGATTCAGTTTATCAGTATTGGTAGACAAGCTCCACCCAGGTCTAATTCATGATCATGCTTCTCTAGATCCTAATAATGAATTGGAGAATACTCGATATGCTATGAGTATAGCCAAAAAGAAACTGGCTCTGGTACGTTTCAGACAACATTCGATGGAACAGTATGGCCAATTGACTTTCAGCTTGTGTCTTCTGTTGCACGTGTTTTCAGATATTGTTATCTTTGTATCATAGACTGGAGAATACACCATTGATGTCAAATAGGTTGGCATTCATATTCCTGACAGTCCATTCAAAGACAGTCACAGCTAAAGAGGTATTTCCTCAGCCAACAGCTTGTGTGATTCTAGAGCAACCATTAGGTCATGTGAAAGTGCGGGAGGAGACAGTTGTGAAAGTGGATTGCTCGAGTGCTGGAAAGGGAGAGCTTAGAGCTTTACTAATTACTCCTAAAGTTGAAATGCCAAATCATTGAAGATGACATTTATACTGTTCACACGTGAACTGATACCTGATTCAGTCTCCCATTTTATTCCATGTTAATGACCCAGCACAAACTGGACATCAATCAAATCTCTTCCCAAACCACACCCATGAATAAAATATTCAAACTACATGTTAATACAAAGAGTTGTGATGAAGGTCGCATGACAGCAAAAGCAATGTCTCCTGGAAGCTCCAATTGCAACCTGTCGAGGTGATTTGGATGTTGAGCAGGATACTGCTAAAGGCGGTATTAAGCTAATTTTTGATAATTGTATACATGTATTTATTAGAAAGTATTGGATTTGGTCAAAAATTAAAATCTAAAGAGGAGGAATAGTAGCAAGTTATTTTGTGTGTACAATCATAATAGAGTACATGTACATGTACAGTAGTACTAAACTAAACTAACAGGTATATATACTACATATTTAACCGAATTCCCAATTCATCTCTGACTGACTCTTGTATGGATTTCTTGATCTTGTTAGCTGCATCGACATATGGACCACGTATTTCATAGAAAGCATTGAAGAATCTCACACAATACTCCTCAATCTCTTCTAGGTCATCTTTGAATTCAAAACCAGACAAGAAACAGTTAATAATATTATCACTGGTAGGACTTGTCTGAACATCACGTGTTATTATACCAGCTTCTAATAATTCATCAGCAAACGTTTTCAATGAACCAGTCTTAAATAATCGAGTGAGTTTAGCATGATTCTTCTCCATTACTAGTTCAATACATCTTATAACTTGACTAATATCAATATGAGATCTATCAGTGCCTGTATAAATATAATTACATTAAATACAATTATTTAAAAAGATTTATAATGAGGGTATTGTCATGGCTATAACAGTATGATTAGTGTAAATTTACACCTAGAGTGTAATATATTACCCTTTTAAGAAGTCAAATCTCCAAAATCAAAATTTTCCAAGGTAGCGTGCCCCTAAATGGAGTGTACTATGCATACTGTACTAGTACTTTGCCTCCCATTTTAAAACTCAACCTACATGTACATTTTGCCCACCTCTTGCACAGATTCCTCAAAACATTTCTGATAATGCACAGGCTTTGCTTTGACATTATCTAACCTCAAACTGTTTTAAGCAAACACTTCATACATCAATGATAACTGATGCAACTACTTCACTTTAAATTATTTTTGTATAATAATGCAAATACCATAGTCAGAACTACAACTTAATTTATTATACTATTATATTAAATACTAACCTGTAAGATTAGATGAAGCACCAAAATGTTGTACTGTCCGACAGGTATCTGTCATAAGAGAATTAAGAGTATTATGTGTACATAGAATGTACAATTATTATAATACCTGTAGTTTCTAGGAAGCGAGTTATAAATATCTCTTCAGTTAGAGACACAACCCTTTTTAAAGGCACAGAATAGCTCAAAAGTTTTGCCACCTTCTGTTCATTATCAGCATATACACTCACTAGACAAGATGGAGGGTCTGGAAGACCAAGACTATCACTTCTACCAAACTTATCCATAGACACCTTTGACAACTGTGAAAATCGATAAATACACATTTCTATAAATATTAACATTTGTCAAATCTATAAATAAATTGTGCTGTGAATTACGTATACAGAAATATTACTCTGCAAGGCTTAGTATGAGGACTGATGACCCATTCATTGAAAGGTTTCTCTTGTTTCTTGTCCATTATTAACTCCAGATAATAGCTGTCATAACTGAACTTAAATGACACGCTTTGATCAACTTTAGCTTGTGGATGATGTTTCAATACATACTATAGTACCATGTAATGGAACAATTAACATTATTACAAGTGTAGAACAGTATATTATTTACCTTCGACAGAGCATTCAAATCCTTCACAGCTATGAATCTCATTAACCATCTATTTTTGCCACAACTCTCATAAAATATTTTACCTCCATAATTGATACTGGAAGCTATTATATGAATAATTATATTACAAGTACTTGTATATATAATGATGACTATAGTTTACATAGACAAGTCTACAAATAAAGTACATGTATATATATATATATATATTATAAACATTGACACCAATACATGTATATGTTAAAATGTCTAATTGATGAAATTATTCACTAAAACGCCATTCCTATTACAAAGTGTAATACATTACATGATATCATACATATGTATATTGGTAATGTTATTATAATGAGTATATAGATATAATTATTACTTACTGTTCTTCAGTTTTTGTATTTGTGCATCAGGTGTGTTGATAATATCATCATTAGTAGTAATAACATCATTTTCATCTGCTAAAAAGGAGACAAATAACAGAGTAAAATTAATGATAATTATTAATTATACATCTCTCTTCTTGTATATCAGGTGAAGTGATATTATTTTCAGTACTAATATCATCAATATTTTTATGTTTTACTTCATGTGTTTCTTGGTTATCAGATGAGATATCTTCTCTGTCCTCTATATCATAAGTATTAGATACATTATCAATAGATTGAATATCAACAAAATTAATTTATAATAAAATTAATACAACAAATTGTGATTTGTAGTATAATTATTTTATAATATCATTATACCATATTCCAGATTGTAGATTAGTGGGACAGTTTGAGTATTAGAATCTTCCCGAAATGTAGAATCAGTACTATGTGAAGAAGATCTTTCAGCTAGCACAAAAAAATAGTTTTTATCACATCAGTGTATAAGCATTATTACAAACCTTCGTTTTTACTTTCAGCTTTTCGTTTAGGATAAGGTACTTCTGTAGAATCATCATTTGGTCGTCTTCTGACTATTGAAACTGCTAACGATAAAATAGTAGTACATAATTTCAGCTCATATGAAACATGTGTCAAAAAGTATAAATTATTATACTAGGTTATTCTTCACATAAAACATCAAAAATAAACAATATTTGTAAATATTTATACCTTCTTTAACTTTGTTGATATCAGTCAATACATTAACATTTGTATCTTGTGATTCCACAATACTGGCATCACTATCATTATCTAAGAAATTATGTTCCTTGTTATAGTAACAATACATACCTTCACTGTCATCACTGCTTCTTGTTCTTTTAGCTGAAGGTAGTTCCTCTGACTCTTTGCTATTTCGTTTTCTAACTAATCTCACATCCAGAGTATCTGTATACAAATAAATCATACATAACTTATATCAACACATTAGCTGACAAAGGGGATGCAATTATCTATTCAATGGTGGTTTGTTGTACTTGCACTATTTAAGAAAGATTTTGGGATGGAGCTACATGTATTAGAGAGCACTTAGGTGGGTGAAAAGCAATATTACATATCTACAATATGCTAACTGATAAATACTCATATGCATTATTCAGCCATTTCGTATTTAAAATATAAATCCTGTTCTTTGATATAAGTGCCCAAGTTATATGGCTTTCAGTACAAAACTGATTCATTACAAGCACATGTTTACGTAATGATGACTATAGTATACATAGACAAGTTTACAAATAAACTAGACATTCTTTATGTGTGTATATACTTGTACATTTACTGCATTGTCACCAATATACGTTAAAATGTCAAATGGCTGAAATTATTCATACATCACCATACATAAACCATTCCATTACATGAAGTGTAATACATTACATGATATTATACATGTGTATATATAATTATATATTTATCAGTATATTATCTGATATGAGTATAGATATAATACTTACGTTTCTTTTGTTTTTGTATTTGTTTATCAGGTGTGTTGATAATATCATCATTAGTAGTAATAACATCATTTTCATCTGCTAAAATAAGGCGAATAATAATTATTAAAATAAAATTAATGATAATTATTAATATTACTTTTTTGTTCTTGTATATCAGGTGAGGTGGTACTATTTTCAGTACTAATATCACCAATATTTTTACGTTTCACTTCTTCATATGTTTCTTGGTTATTAGATGAGATATCTTCTGTGTCCTCTATAGTATATATTAGATACAGTATCAGTTAAGTGAACAACATGTAATATATAAAAAATTTTATATAATGTTAATAGCTAATTATAATAATTATTAATATCCTAACCATGTTCAATTGTGGTCTGTATTTCACTACTAGTATCACTAAAAAGATTCTTGTCCTCTGGAGGTAGTGAGTGAGTTGTCTCAGTTGATTGAATGTTAACTAAGAATAATAATTATTATGATAAGTATAATTGCACCAGTAATATCCTAACCATGTCCAGAATCTCCAGATGTGGTCTGTGTCGTATTACTAGTAGGATTCTTGTCCTCTGAAGATGAGTCAGTACTACCAGTTGATTCATCATCAGCTAATAGTATAAAAAATACTAATAAATGATTAATTATATCGTATTAGTAATCTAACCACTGTCATTATCACTACTAGGATCTGAAGGTGACTGTTCCTCTTCATCAGATGTGGTGTGCACACTATCACCATTACTCTTCAAGACTATACCAGTTATAGAAAACTTGGAACGAACTATTTTTCCATACTGACTATCAGTATAGAATTTACCACCCTCTATGAATTGGAACTTGTATGGTGGTACTGACTTTTTTATAGGTGCTATTATGAAACTGAGATATTTCAGTTGTCGTGAACTCTTCAAGGTTACACAGTGCTGTATCTCTAGTTCCACTGGCTGGAGAAAGGTTTCAGGAAACTGTATGACATATAAAGCACTGACAAGCTCAATGTCATCAGGAAACTGGAATTTACCACCAACAAGAGCTTTGATAAGCACTTGTGATGGTGGGAGGGTACCTTCTGGGAAATTCATCTTAAATCCATAATCTCCCCAATCCAGAGTGTTCCTTTTAATATGAAACACCTTCTGTTTAGCTACATGAAGATCAGGATCATCTGTATAATAATATGAGATTTTGATAACAACAGAGATTAGTATATTAATTATATAACATTTTTTACCTGGTATAGAAATGATGTCACTGGAGTTTTGTGGTACAAGTGATGATGTCTTTCTATTTTCCTCTGACTGTTTCATTTCTTGTATAGTAAATTCAAGTTCCCTTATTCTCTCTCTCTGCATTTGTAATTCCTCCAAATGTACTTCATTATTCTCTACCATATTCTGTAGTTCATCTGTTTGTGAAATTTTACCAACCACTGTTGTGTGTAGTGACTTCACTTCTATAATGAAAGAATAAGTTTTGGAGCTCTGTTAATTTCAAGTAGGACATGACTTACGTTCTTGTAGTGATTCTAGTTCTTTCACTATCTCATCCTTCTTCTCCAACATACACTGTAGTTCCTCTACTTGTTCATTCTTACTAATAACTGTTGTTTGTAGTGACTCTATCTCTGATGTAATAAGATAATCAGTGATCACATAATAATACTAGTAATACTCATCTAACCTTCTTCCAATATTAACATCTTATCACTAATATCTAATTTAGGTTTATCCTCATCTACAGGTTTTGATTTCTTCTCTTCTAATGATTCTCTTTCCAGAGTCTTCTCATAATAAACTTCCATTGTCTCTTCATCTAATGAAAACACATAATACTCAATACACATTCAATAGATATGATATGTATTAATATAGACCTGATGAAAGGGTAGATGTGAGTTTAAGTTTCTCTTCCAAATCTGTGATCTGTTGTGTTTTTGCTAATGATGCTTTCTTTTCAATCATCAATAATGTCTGAGAATCTTGCGACTCTAAACGCAAAAATAATGATTTCAAAAATTATATTTACATTTAATACCGATATATGTATTAAAGTTGGTATTGATGCTGATACTGTAATTTTTTATTGTTTCAGTATCGGCAGTGTGAATAACCAATACTGCTCCACATGGCCATTGGGTGTGGTGCCCGTGAGAAGATCAGTGATGGCCGAGAAAACAAGTGGAGTTTGGCAGTACATATTTCTCAGTTTATGCAACAGATAGTAGCAGAGTATGATGTCCTTCATATGCAGAAACTGTATCTACATTTGCACATTTTCACATCAATTAAAATGAGTTAGGCTTGAAATTTTTATTCCCACAAAGCAATTATAAATTGTCAATTGGTAATTATCAGTATCAGCCAAGTTTGCTCATTCAAACAATTGGTATTGGGTAAATATGATATCAGTGGAACCCTATCAATGTTATATAATTTGTGGTTGTATCAGAAGCACTGACGTACATTATCCTTATTGTATGAAAACTCAAGAAGCACAAAATTAAGTTTGAATCATCCACATATCACTATAAATCAGTTAATTATAAAGTGCTTGGTTACTATTGTGCACTCAAGGTGTAGTCTACTGTAACTCGCTTCACTCGTGCTGTATGTTTATATTGACCACACCTCTTATGCTGTAATTTTTATATTATAAGTTACCTCGTCTTGTTGCAATTGACACTTTCTTGTAAATATCATAATATCAAGTATTGAAATCACATATAATAGATTATATTCATTATCTGACCTTTCTCTAGTGTATCTGATTTATCTATTAATGTCGTCTCTCTTGTCTTTAGGTGTGTAATTTCATCGCTCTTCTCTCTCATCTCAACACTTAGTTTCAATAATTCTGATTCTTTCTCAAATATGGACTTCTCCGTTATTCTCTGCTTCTCTTCAACTTCCTCTATTTGACAAGTTTTATCATCAACTCTTCTCTGTAGTGACTTCACTTCTATAGTAACCAAATAAGTTATGAAGTTCAGCTATTTCTGAAAAGGACATGACTTACGTTCTTGTAGTGATTCTAGCTCTTTCGTTTTCATTCTCAATAAAGTCTTTAGTTCCTCTACTTGAGAAGTTTTGTCAAATATTTCTGTCTGTAGTGGCTTGACTTCTATAATTATGTGAAAAGATATTTGAAATTAATTCAACTGTAAAATAAGATATGACTTATGTTCTTGTATTGACTCTAGTTCTTTCACTATCTCATCCTTCTTCTCCAACTTACTCTGTAGTTCCTCTACTTGTTCATTCTTACTGATAACTATTGTTTGTAGTGACTGTATCTCTGATGTAATGAGATAATCATTGATCACATAATAATACTAGTAATACTCATCTAACCTTCTTCCAATATTAACATCTTATCACTAATATCTGATTTAGGTTTATCCTCATCTACAGGTTTTGATTTCTTCTCTTCTAATGGTTCTCTTTCCATTGTCTCCTCATCTAATGAAAACACATAATACTGAATACACATTCAATAGATATGATATATGTATTAATATAGACCTGATGAAAGGGTTGATGTGAGTTTAAGTTTCTCTTCCAAATCTTTGATCTGCTTTTTGGAATAGTCCAGTTCTGAAGGAAAAGAATTTCACCATGACTGTGTGTTAAGAATTAATTGATATTATTATCTCACCTTTGTTTAACATGTCTATTGTGTATTTTAGTGATGATTCACTTGATTGTAATAAAGTAAGTTTCATATCTTTCTCTCTCATATCAACACTCCATTTCTCTTCTTCTTTCTCACGTATCATCACCTCCTGTGTTTTATACCAGTGTCGTTCACTATCCCAAATACGTTTCAGTATGAACTCATCATCTCTATACACTACATGTATATAATATATCAATTGACAACTGTAATGTGTAATATTTATTATATGGTATACATACCTATGAGAAAAACATGCAAATAAAGATAGGTAGATAGATAAAGAGATACATAGATAGATACAATGTTTGTTGAGTCATAATAATGAAGGTGTGTCTTCACAAGTACATGTATCATTGGTTACACAATTGTATGAGTAGTGTAAGACTTATTAGGTTTCAATACAATCATGCACACTGCATTCCTAACATTCCATATAAACCTGCATAAGTACAGCTCTTTGTATTTTGCTTTATAGCAGTGTAAGTACTGATGTAGGGTTATATGGAAGTGGTTTGTTTAATTTTGGGTCTACCTCCTAACCTTGTTCACATGCTTTTTGGGTTTTGATGTCCCTACATCTTCCTTCATTTTTATTGAAAATGTTTGTTTTTTTTATTCTGGTTATATGAGTAGTGTAAAAAGTTAATAATATTCATTATAATATCTATTGATGAACAATAATCAACATGTAATATTATTACTACTACACAATAATATTATAATCACATATTATATACATACTTCCATACATCCATGCATACTAAGATAAATACATATAATACATACACGTATGTCTGTACTAATATAGGCATGCAGGTGTACATGTGTCTATGTAGGTTAATAATGATGACAGTAAGAACAGAAAATGGACTGACACTTTGTCTTTATTTATGAATCATAGGATACTTGAATATCTCAGAATAGGTAACTACAAATGTATCAGTGAATCTACAATTATTGGATTATTATCTTGTATACATGAAGCTAGATTTTCATATAGCTTTAATAATCTTGTATGTCATAGACTGTACACATTCCAGTGAACATGATAATGATCACTAATAATAATATATCACATGATATGTATATTAATTATCATACCTAATTCAATGATCGTTGTAATATTACATCCAATGACTGGTTGACCTTTACCATGATTATCAGACTGATAATATTTACTGTATCCTCCAGTCACTACAATCCAAAATCTTTCTTTTGATATATAGTATGTTGACATGGAGTGGGCAAATCTTGTAGTAACTGAATCAGGAAGATTTATCTGAAGAGATGAATAATTAACATATAAACTATATGTTATAAATGAGGAACACATCATTATAATATTATTAGTACAAGAAAGAGTATGTTTCAGTTAATAAAATATAATTATTTGAAATGTAATGATAACACTTTTAACTCATATTTGTGATATACCAGTATTTTCAATATTAATATTAATTTTGATCATAACAAAACTGATGCCAATAATATATTAATATATGGACAACAATGTGTCATGTGATATACATTACCTGATACCAGATAAAACTGGAGAGATTCATTATCCAGCAGTCCTTCAGTATTTGACTATTACCATCCAATCCTCCCAATACCATGAAATGAGATACATTTGATATAGTAGTGATAATAGTACTGGAATGACAAATTCTTGCCTCAGGCCATTTCAATGCAGTAACAGATGATTTGGCTACTTTCTTAAAATCCTATAGTATTAGTAATACAACATGGGTTCATTATCAATAGGTTTATAAAGATGAGAATGAAATAGTCCCTACTTATAATAATTCATGTATCATTAATAAAAGGTATAGTTTACAAGTGAATTATTTTGAGTGATTATTACTTACTAACAAACAGAACATGTACTCTTTAGTGTAATAATAATTACAACTGAGGAACTCTGCGACATGTTATTGTTAAAATAACAAATTTATTGGTTAGTACAGTTGCAAAATAGCATAAATTTCAATGTACTTTGTCATACCTGTTGTTGTGGCTACTGGCTACATGCATGATGTTACTATGACATTATGTGCACCAAGTATAAAAATGTACACTAGAATAAATTAAGTTATGTTTTTGCAGGTTTCCAAACACTTTTGTTGGCCAGAACTGCCAGATACAATCGTTTTAAGTGGTTGTTGGTTGAAATATGAGTAGACAGCACCCTAAAAGTATACTGCTTTGATCAACTAATTGATTATAATTAGTACAAAGTAGCTATGGCATTATATGTCCTGAACAACCAACTAATTGTTAAATCCTTGCAACTGTACTAACCAATAAAATAGCTTTTTTAACAATTTTGTTTTTGCAATTAATATGTAACTACAGGTATATAAAATTAATGATAGTGTGTTCATTGTAATGAACAAAAATGAATGAACATTCAAAAGTACATGTTAAGTGTCTTATTATGATAATAAAATGAAACCATAGGATTAGAACTGTAGAGAATACAACTGAAAATAATACAAGAGATCAAGAGTGATAAATATAATAGACTAGACAAGAAAAGATAATAAATACAACTATGTAGAAATGTGGAATCTGTTTAATAAACACTCAACAACTCACTATTGTATTCTGAGAGAATGATAACAGAAATAAGTCATTAACACGATGGAATCCAGTCTTATCAATAATAAATCCGCCAAACATTACAGCTCTATTACTAGGAAATGTTTTGATATTGAAACGAGCACATGGTGGTGGACGATCACCTGTTATGATAGGTACTTTCCATTGACCTGAAGAAAAACATGATATTATTATGATGTAATACATAATGTCATTAATGTGAGTCATGTAATACCTGGTGATGAATTGACACACATTGTGTGTATTTCATCTGTAAAGCAATGACTTGGGTTGTTAGGAATAGGAATATTCTTGGAACCAGTGTGAGTAGTGATTGGTGTAAGTGCAATCCCTCCGATAACTAGCAAATTATCTTCTGCATTGATGTTAAAGGATATCATTCCACAACCATGTTTTCTCATTGGTCCTTTACCAGGAGATGTGTTGATAATTTCTTTCCATTCATTAGTAAGACTGTTGAGTTCAAATAAATCATTGTGAAAACAGTCATCAGGTTTACATCTTCCACCAAAATACAATACACTGTCTCTTATGGTAGTACAAGCATAGTTAATCACTCCTGCAGGTGGAGTAGCTGTAGTAGATTTCCTCTCCCACTTCAATGTAGGTAAATGAAATATATCAACAGATGATGTGAACTTCCCCTTCTCATCATTATGATGTACCATAGGAAGGTTCTCCTGCTTTCCTCCCCAGGAATATAATCTGTCATTATTGACTACAGTGGAGTGGCAAGCTCTCCATTTCATCTCATATTGACCTAATGATAAACAACCAATACATGAATGTAATAGTATGACAAGTATTTAGTATTATATATATAGATTATTAGTACACAAATCAGTACTTGTATGTATTTCAAGTTTAATTAAGAGATTATAAATAGTTTATTTATCTGATATATCAAGTTGTTTCCATGTAACAAGAAATGTAAAGATATATATTACAATAACTCACTCACCAGTAGCCATTATTAGAGAAAAAACCGAAGCTAAATTTAGTGAGCCCCACCCTGTATTCTGTGCAAATTCAAACCGTCCACACTGGTTACTAGGATATCACAGGATGTCATGTGATCATATTATGAACAATCTGATAATTCAGCCCCTTGTAACTACCGAAGTGTACGTGATTTAGTCTCGCGTAACCAGACCCTCCCCTCTCTAAACGCCACATGTTTGGCTTTCGTGGGTTTGTAGTTTGGAAAAATGGAGATTTTAGCTCACTTACAGGACAATATAAAGGTGATCAGTGAGATCAGATGATATGAAAGTTGGTATTACACAAAATTAGTGAGATATATATATATATATATACATATATATAATTATATATATATATATATATTATATACATATATATAATTATATATATAATTATTTTAAACTGATTGGAGTCGCATCTGCAAACCCCCTTGTAGCACCTTGAAAGACATACATATAACACTGTTTTACATAAATAGATAGAAAACTATGCAGATATAAATAGATTTTTGTTTTGTCTGAGTTCAAACTGGTTATATCATGACCACTTCAGTAGTACTTCTCTGCATTCGTAGGTATGGTCTGTACAATGTTGATATAAGACACGATTTATGATGTCTATGATAGTGTAAATCTATCATGGTTGTTGGGATTTGCTTCTTACTGTATCGAACTTATGTATTTCACAGGGCTTCCAGTCATTGTCATGGCTACCTCATACTTCTTGGTATTTATAGGTGAGGTTTCTAAAGTGGATTAACTATTGCTAATATAGATACTCTAGTATTAAGTGCAGTTATTACACCAGCCTGTATAAGAGGAGAAAAATACATACATGTATAGTATATTATAGTAGTATTACTATACTACATGTACATAATACATGTATTAGTATTACTGTATTACCATAACACACGTATTATGCATGTATTAGTATTACTATACTACATAATACATGTACTAATATTACTATACTACATAATACATGTATTAGTATTACTATACTACATAATACATGTATTAATATTACTATACTACATAATACATGTATTAGTATTACTATACTACATAATACATGTATTAGTATTACTATACTACATAATACATGTATTAATATTACTATACTACATAATACATGTATTAGTATTACTATACTACATAATACATGTATTAGTATTACTATACTACATAATACATGTATTAGTATTACTATACTTCATAATACATGTATTAGTATTGCTATACTACACAATACATGTATTAGTATTACTATACTTCATAATACATGTATTAGTATTACTATACTACATAATACATGTATTAGTATTACTATACTACATAATACATGTATTAGTATTACTATATTACATATACATGCATGATGTACATATATTAGTTGTAATACATATACAAGTACGTTGTGTATATGTACAATATAACAAGTATAGGTTATACACTGAGGTCTAGATTATTGTATATATTGAGAGCTATAGGCTCGAGGTACATAAATCATAACAACTGTTAACCAACTTATACCATAATCAATCAGATTGGTTAATTTAGTTTCTACAGAGATACATGATGTGTGCTTAATTACTTTTTCATTACAACTGTTTCTTGATACCAACAAAATATGTCTTCTAAATGAACACTTAAAAACTAATTAAATTGCCATAAATCACTGTTATTAATTTGTAAAAGGCACACATCGACAGAAGAGCCATTCCCCACTTTTACCACAATATGCAACGCATGCAATATGCAAGTCAGCCCCTCCTTTCTGTTAGTTCACGATCTCAAGTGCTTAGGCCTCTTAGAGCTCCAAAAAGATATAAAATAGAACACAACTTGTGGCTATATCAGAAACTATATTTGCTTTTCTCTGTTTACTTAAAGTTATAACAGTGTATTAATTTTGGTTTTATCAAATAAACAATAATTATATATTGAGTCATCCATTGCTGGCAAAAAACAGGAGGTGAATAAGGTCTCCTGGAAAGTGTGTAAGTAATTTATTCACCTGATATAAAGCAATCTGATTGGTCAATTTAATATAGCACAGTCTAATACATTTTGCCTAAAGAATGTTACCTTGGCGATAGATATCATCTGTTATTCCATGGCTTCATGAATAGCTGTTCTACACATGTATCTGAATCCAACATCTTATCAAATTCAACAATACAACAAACACTTTGATCAACAAGAACTAAAGCTCCTCCCTCTAATGAAAGAAGGAATATGATACATACACACACACACATACAAACAGACAGAAACACACCTACACAGACAGACAAACCGACAAATAGACATACATGTACACCTAGACAGACATACAAACAGACACAGACACACACAACATACCTATTGTCATCTCTCCACTAATACTCTGGTAGAAAAAGTCATTGAGACAATTTCTGGAAGCCAGAAAGAGCTTGATGAAAAAATGTATAGATGGACATATACATGTACAATGTATACTTGTACATTGATAATTACATATATAGATAAGGATGAATTAACAGACAGATGGATACATGTATAGGTGTAAATAGATAGATACTGAGCTTGTTGAAAGCATGTATAGATAAATGGATAGTTAAATTAATTAAATAATTGATAATTATATGAAAGATGAATTGACTAAATAGATATATTCAAATAATAGAGATGTATTGTATACCCCAGTAACAAGAACATGATCTCCTGGATATGCTAAACGAGTCACTTCCCCTCTGGTAATTACTGTCATTTGACGAGGAATGTTACCCACAGGAACTTGATCATTCTAAAAGAACCAAAGAGGTGAGCAGTACAGACAAACAAACAGATAAATGGACATTCACATTCTTGAATCTTTATTTCCTGGTATTTCATGAAACGTGAACCACACAAGTTTGAAGATTGAGACGATCACCAGATCTTATTAAAAATATGTATAATTATACATGTACATGTACACATATACATACATAAATATATACATACATAGGGGTAGGAACAGATATGAAATTGGGGGGGGGGGGGGGGGCTGAACATATTGATAAAGTAATATATATATAAGTGTTAATGAAATGTACCAAATCCTTCCTTTTGCTGAAAGTCAAGCCAGCCCTTGAGTTAACTTTGCGACAGTAGAAGCAAAAAACAACATTATGTGATTGGCAATAAGATAACCATTTGTGATCAGAAAACCAATGCTTTTGAAATGTATGAGCTTGCCTACCCTGTTTTGTTTCTACTTAGTTCATGCTGAAGTTTTGTCATCAATATCTCGGCAACACTCATTTTCACAGTCACCATTTACAACACCTTCGTATGTTGAGTCATTTAATGAAGCCTCACTAGCCTCTTCCTCCTCATTATCTGTGATCATTTCCAAGTTTCTGCCTGTATCACCAGATCCAATTCCTTCCAATCAGGCCCACTACATTCATAGAATATAATAATTTAAAAAATTAAAACACCTAAGTCAGCCTTACTACATTTCCTTAACTCCAGACTGTGTCCTTACAACCTCATTGTCACCTGCTACATTCTGTACTTTCCGTTTCTTTGCTGTACTCTCATATTCATTAGTAAAAAATGAGTTTAGGCTAGACTGAATTTTAGTTTGACTTTTTGTAGCCAATTTTCACTTGCTGCTGTATCATGTGCTTAATGAATGAAAGCTCTATCTGCAGATTGCAACTTTGGGGGGGTGAGCCCCCCATTCTACAAAGTTGGGGGGGGCTATAGCCCCCAGCCTCCCCTGTTCCTACCCCTATGTATACATATCCACTTCCACCTTTTTTAACTGGTTTTTACCCCTTGTGGTATAACCCATATTAACATGTGGAACCCAGTCAGGATGATCTATTTCTTCAAGCTGAGCTGGTTTACCTGAGTAATAGCATAATATTATAGTGAATAAACTACACGAGCCTTAGGTAACAGCATTTAGTTAAGATTATACCTGATGCAAAATGAGTAGGACAAACTCTACTGTTCTTGGAGGGAACCCAGTTCTTTCTGTTGATGCGATTGATCCGTCTCTTACACAGTAATTCTTTGGTCTGATTTTTTCCTTTAGGGTCTGTGGCACTAGGTATTCTGAAGAAAGAGACTTTATCGCGCCCACCACGCCTGTGGCAGTCCACAACACAACAAGTAAGCACCATAGAAGCAGTCTCAGTAGCTGCAACTGTTCCAGTAATTGCAGGTTGCCTCCCACCATAGTATGACGTTTTTTGACGTCACGCGCACTACCTCTATCTGCGCTGCTAGTGAAAAGTGGGAGTTACCCAAGATTAATTTATGGACCAAATTAGTCTCGCGTAGCCAGACCCAACCCCTCTGCTACGACGACGTAGCAGAGGGGTTGGGTCTGGCTACGCGAGACTAGGACCAAATAGGTGCATGATTATTTTTCTTTTAACTGCAGAAATATATGTACCTATATCTAGATATCAAAAGCTGTAGTGACTGTTAAGCTTAAAGAAGCTTTTAAGGAAAACTATCAAAATCATAATTGAGCATTCACATGGTAACTATATATCACGATCCAAAATTTGTTATAATGATGTGATCGCCAAAAAATATCGCAATAATCGGTATTATTGCTCGGCCCTATTATATACATGTATACAGTACAAGTACATCATGACGTACTATGACAGTCACGCTTGCAGATTTGAGTGGATGCTGTGCTTGCAGTAATTGGTAAGCAAGGTTGAGGTGACTGTTAGATTGCTCCAGGAGGTCCAGAAAGTTGCAAAGACGCTACATTCAGTTGAATCTGTGATGCTGAGCCACACCTCACAGATTATAGGCTTGTCGAGGTGGGTGTGGTTATAATAATTTCGATGGCTACTTCATCGGCATCAATTCGTGTGGAAGAGGACGAGGAAGATGAAGAGGTAAGATGAGCAAACGAAAATCACTACCTCAATAATAATTGTATTACTCACCTCACTTGCAGATATTCCGTAGCCTTCGATCAGTTCCAATCGATTCAATAAACATACTAGTGACGGGAAAGACAGGAACTGGAAAATCATCCTTGGTAAATGCAGTTATCGGAAGTAGTACGGATGGTGCTGAAGAAGGAAAAGATCTAGGAGGTACAACAAAAGTAGTGACTGGTTATAGTGCGACAATAGGTGGTGTACAGTTTAAAATATGGGATGCTCCTGGGATTCAAGATGCCAAACACGATGACGAAGAAATTCTGGACATAATTCGAAAGTCCTTAAGTGAGAGTGAGGTTTCTTCGGTGCATCTTGTTTTGTACTGCATTCGTATGGATCAAGATCGTATAGATAGAGCAGAAATAAATGGCATTAATCTATTATGTCGATTGTTTAATAAAGAGATTTGGAATCACTCAGTTTTTGCCCTTACATTTGCAAATCGTGTTTTACCTCCACCTGAAAAGGACGGTGATGATGATGCTGCTGAGCAGTGGTTTGAAGACCGAATAAAAGAGTTTGAGAACCGGATTCATGAAACTTTAGTAGAGAGTGGTGTGTCAAAAGATATTGCAAAAAAAGTAAAAGCTCTTCCAACAGGTTACCACAAACGCACTAGACGAATACAAGAGCCAAAGAAAATCATTGGTAAACAAGATTGGCTGAGTCCATTCTGGTGTTCATGTGCAGAGCACTTGAAAGAGGAAGCTCTAGTATCACTGTTCATTTCACAAACACCTCGCATTAATCCTAATCAAGATTTAGTAGAAGATACAAGTCCTAAAGAAGAAAATGATCCAGTAAGTCTTAATTCTAAATTGACATTAAATTTTATTTTATTGTCATTTGTAGTTGCCACTAAATATTCCTGAACAGCATACGTTGTGGCAGAAGATAAAAAATAAAAGTTATAGAGTTT
This sequence comes from Petrosia ficiformis, assembly GCA_947044365.1. Classification (NCBI taxonomy): domain Eukaryota; kingdom Metazoa; phylum Porifera; class Demospongiae; order Haplosclerida; family Petrosiidae; genus Petrosia; species Petrosia ficiformis. Next base: position 6,937,710 of record OX345638.1, read on the forward strand.
GGATCTGGCTGATATCGAAGATATTTCATCGTAATGATACATAACATGTATGTGATAACAACAAATACATTTAGTATTATTAATATTCAATTATGCTTTTTGGTATAGATTTAATAAGGTTTTTTTTACATTTTCATTGAGAATAACAAAAATTATACTTTTGTGATTTAATAATTTACATTATGTATGAAGTGACATACATGGTGAAAAGTAATAGGTTGTTAAAATCTTCAGTTTGTTACAGTAGTTTCAATGCAATTATATTTTCCTCCATACGAATTTTTTTTTCCTGCTTGCTAATATCAAGACCTACATTGTATATTGACTAATAACTAATATAAAGTACATGTCATAACAATGCATATGGTAACAGACACAATGTAGCTATATACATAGCATAGTATTATATAGGTACAACCTGTGGTGTATTATCTGTGAAAACAAGAGATGTTACTAGCTCATTCCAGAGTAATTAAATATGCACATGAATTTGTACTTATAATAGCAAACATGTGATATACTCCACAGACATTTGAAAAGTCAGCACAATGGGATGTAATGGGATTTACATGTTTAAAGTACATGTACATTGTATTGCTTTTGTTACACTGTAAAAATTAGTGGGTTAGTATAACCCTCATTTGGTTAAATGAGTTTCAATGCACTATTACTTCTAAGGTATAATTATCGTATTCAATTATCTGTGGAGAACAGAGCTTATTTGTTGACATACATATTCCTGTACTTATAACGAATAACAGAAAACAAATAACAGATGACAAATAACAAACAACAAATAACAAATAGCATAGTATTATATAGGTACAACCTGTGGTGTATTATTAGTATCCCAATTCCAACATCTACATGAACTTGTATTTATAATAGCAAATAATGTGATGTACTCCACAGATATTTGAAAAGTCAGCACATGTATGTACCATTCTTTATTATGGCATGTACTTTATATACTAGTCAATATAGATCCAAATCAAAACATTACTTAGCTAGACCATAAAGCAGCATTGATTTATATAGTCTCATCAGGAATTGAAACTCATGTAACCAAATGAAAGTTAAAATAACCCATTCATTTTTACACAATTTCACTGTGATAATTCACAATATCACCATGCATGTGCATGAGTATAACATAAACATAGTAAATCCCTATAGACATCAACCACTTAAGGCTATGCATGCCATAACTGTCAACCTACAATTTAATTGCGCTAAGTGCAAAGGAGGTAGCTATATAAATTGTATGTAAGGCAGCTTTTCATTCTTCCAGACAATAGTCTAGTCTATGTGAAGAACATTGAGTATGGCTGGGGACAAGACTACATCCACACAGTTAATTGATTAAATTAAGTTTTAGTGACAACACATTCCAAATGTCACTTACTTGAAATTTTTGTTGGATCATTATATATGCATGTGCACACGATCAGTCCGGGGTTGCCAGATTGTGAATGGAATTGATAGATTTGATCTTGTACATGAATAACTGTACTAGTAATTATACCCTTAAATATATGATATCTGTGTGTAAACCACATGTTGTATATATCTATAAGTCATAGATTCAACATGAATGAATAAAAAGTTTTTTTACAGGGGGGGGGCAATGCCCGCAGCATGATTATTCACAATTAATTTAAAGGCGGAGCTTGCTTTACTCGAGGCGCAATGGCAGAGCTGCAAGAAATGAAGGTATATATATATCATTATTTGTAAGTGTTTCAGTCAAATCATTTTGTATAATACTAGGAAGAAAAGCCAATTCATATTCTAGTGATCGGAAAGACCAGAGTAGGAAAATCAGCGTTAATAAATGCTTATGCGGCTACTCAGGATGATGCTAGGAATATGGTTGCAATAGAAGGAAAGAATACAACAGATATATCTAGAACGGTAGAAAGCAGGGAATTAAAGTTCGGCAATACAAAATTCATTATCTGGGAAGCTCCTGGTCTTCAAGACTTCACGGAGAGTGATTCAGCTGTCACTGATAGGCTCAAGAGCACTCTGAAAGGGAGTAAATGTAGCTATATAAATCTGGTTATTTACTGTACACCTATGAATAGAGAGCGATTTGAACAGTCTGAAGTGAATGCTATTAACCACATAACAAAGGCTTTTGGTAATACGATCTGGAGAAATGCCGTGTTTGCATTAACATATGCTAATCGTGTTTTACCTCCAGCAGAATGTGACACAGATGATAAGGAAAAGGAATGGTTTCAATCTCGAATTAAAGAGTTTGAAAATGTCATTACAAGAATATTAGCGGATAGTTTTGATGGAGTTGACCTGGTACCTGACGTATGTGTTTTTCCAGCTGGTTATCATACAGCTACCCGTAGAATACAAAATCCATATGGCTTCTATTGCATAGAAAATTGGTTTTCACAATTTGACAAGCTCACTAAACGAGTAATCAAAAGCAGTCCATTTTTGGTTGAGGATGCTGAAAAGTGTCATGTAGAGAGACAGAAATCAATTTTGGATGACAACAATCCAAATCATCAAGGTAAGTCATTAGAGTGTAGAAGGAACATTTGGTAGTTGTTATCAAAAACAGTCAATGTAAAAACTGAATGTATATGTGAGATATGAATAACAAATTACCATTTCATGAAATGAGCCCACAATAATGTGTTGCAACAAAAGTCCATTTCTTTAGAAAAGGTATGAAACTCTTGGTGAATGGTTGATAATGAGTAACTGTAGGTTATTATAAACTCCTGAGAACATCAGTGCAAAACCAATTCAGTTATTTTTATTGATTCATGTACTGTGGTTATTTCAATACAGTAAACATCCAGAGTGTGAAACAGTTATAGTACAACTCCCACTATAAATTATTTACATACAGAACTGATATCATGCCTAACTTAATTAAGTGTTTGTAGTATATATATACTCTTGCTACTTTATGCATGTTCTTATAGTGGGATGTTATGTGTTGATTGTGTTCATTGTCTTATGTAAATAAATAGTGGGAGAATTACTGACATGTGATTACTGTGGAATCCTGACTTACAAAGCTACCGGATATCATAAAGGTCTTCTTGCATTATCAATTTACATAGCCATAGAATAACAACATTCTAATTTTAGAGCTAAGAATACAAACTAGCCTGACTTACTCTGTGACACCACAATTCAGCAATTAATTGTGTGATTGTGATGTCATGCTAAATTTCAAAAATTGAGGTAACCAATTGAAATATATAACCAAATAATTGGCTGAAATAATTATTATAATTATTATAATAATTATAACCAACCTTTTTTTGTAATTTAAACTTTTTTCCTGATTTACAAGTATTGTATAGTTCTTTTGATTTTGATCTATACTGACTTGTCTAAATTAGCTATAATAAACCATGCTAACAAAAACAATGCATTATACTTTAAGCATACTTAGTATTTAAATTCCAATATAGTATATACATGTATAATTGGGTATACAAATTACTACTCGTATATATAATATATATATATATATGTGTCTACATCACTGTTCTCGGATTATATAACAATGTTTCTTTGACAAATCGAACACACTCAGATACACAAATTTACAAAACTCATGATGATTTATATACAAAACAGGACGGAATATTGTAGAAGGAGAAGCACATGTGCACTGTAAAAGGTAATAGGTTGCTTACAGGAGTTTCAATGCAATTATATTTTCCTCCATGCTGATTTATTTTTCCTGCTGGCAAATATTTACAAGCAGGAGCTCATAAACTGCTGTTACAAGTCATGTACATGAATTTGAACTTATAATAGCGAACATGTGATATGCTCCACAGATACTTGAAAAGTTAGCACATGTATGTAATTATGGGATTTACATGTTTAAAGTACATGTACATTGTATTGCTTTTGTTAATTAATACAATGTAGCTATATATATATATACATAGCATAGTATTATATAGGTACTACTTGTCAATTCCAACATCTGTGAAAACAACAGATGTTGCTAGCTCATTCCAGAGTTATTAATTGATATAAATATGTACATGAAGTTGTACTTATATAATAGCAAATAACATGTGATGTACTCCACAGATATTTGAAAAGTCAGCACATGTATGTACCATTCTTTATTATGGCATGTACTTTACGTACTAGTCAATACAGATCAAAATGAAAAGAAATAAATTACTACTTGTAAACATTACCTAGCTAGACAAGAAAGCAACATTGATTTAAATAGTCTCAGGAGAAATGTAACCAAATGAGAGTTAAAATAGCCCATTCATTACCCTCACTGCAAAGCGTAGGCAAGGAAGGGTATGGTAATCATATTGTGTGTCTGTCTATCTGTCTGTCTGTGTGTTCGCAAACTTTTGGGAAAACTACGAATATTGGTGGCTCCAACAAGCTACTGGCAGACTTCAAATTATACGAGGATCAAAAATAACAAGAGGCTTTTGCTAATAACCTTTCAGTTATCAGTTATCACAATTTTGTATAACTCACGGTTACTGTTTCCAGACTTGAAGAGAAGACTTTTGGGGGCATTTGGACACATCCAAACATAACTACTCCTGTATCATGACTATCGCTAGCAAAGCACTACATAAAAGCCAAAAACATTTGGGTAGTGGTTGCCTATTTCAAATTTTGAAGTCATGTGCTGTGCACGTAATTCGAACGTCAGCAGTTTTGAGGACTTCTCTTTGTAGAACATTTCACAACACACATTGAGGATCTTTCTTTCTTCTTTGCGATAAAACAGAGACTAAAATTTAAGACATATAGTATAGACAAGGAAGTGACTAGTATAGTCATACTAAAATCTTTCAGTTATAAAGTAATAAGTACTGCATGACATGTTAATTATATAACTATTATAATACTATTATACAAACTAACATGCCACTACAATTTTATGTTTTATACACATAAACTAATCCATCTGAAGTAAATGTTTTCATTATTATATGACCATACAAACAAGCAATGATACATAATTATTATAATCTTTTGGCATATTATATTTAGAAAAAATTATAGTTTGTAACTTTGTATTACTTTGCCACATAGGCAAGGGTCCTGTCCCAACACTCGTTTTTACATTGTATCTTGAACAGGCCTAAACTAAAAAGGAAGTGATATTATAATTATCAAATAACCAACAAATTGATGGTTTAACACGGCGAATCACCTTAAACAAGCGATAAATGCTTCATTAGTTAAATTCCACACTAACTCAATGTGAATGGCCTTTACTGTCTACGTAACGAACACACAAATATATGTTTTTACAATGGTGGGTTTACGTATGTAACCATACTTCACATGCATTGGACTAGTGTAATTAATTCCCACTTTCTCAAATATCATGCCTGGTGTTACTTGCTCAATCGGAGGTTGAACCATAATTTGAGGCTGAGGTCTAGCCAAGTATCGGTTGCAAGACACACATGCTTGGATCACGTCACGAATGACCTTCTTGCCACCAAACGATATGGAACTTGATGCCGATGGACGATGCTAACATAGTCGGCCTTACATGTAACAGACATAAATGCTCTGCCCTTACAATCATCTTGGTAATTACCATTGAGTATAATTTGGTGAAGTTGTTCGTATGGGAGATTAGAATCACCAATCCTCCCACTGAGGCATAAAAATGGATGTAAAGTAATCAAACAACTCCTTTTGTGTAGAGTTTTGTTCCTCTTAATCAAGTCGATTTCTTTGGCAAAGCGTGTCTCTTGTACCCAGCCTCATGCAGTATTTGTCAGCTAATTCCAATTTCTTGACTTGTTAACTTGTTGGGTGTCACTCTTGGCATGTCGACAGTTGTTAACAAATCTGAGAATTCATGTTGTGATTCTCTTCAAGTGGTGGAAATCACTATAATGATTCAATGGTTCAGAGAAGTGTACATTGTTCATGAAAGTAATATCCCTCAGTTCTTAAGGAAGAACACGAGGAGTGTAGTGTTGTTTTAGCTAACTATAACTATAACTAAAAGTCTAAAGGTTTTAGTAAGGCTTCATGACTTTTAGTTAACTAAACTACAACTAAATTACAAGTCTACTGTAATAACTATAACTAACTAAAATGAAAATTGACCAATAATGGACACTTTTAGTTATTTAACTAAAAACTAAAACCCTTTTAATAAGCCTAATTAGTCAATTAAACTATAACTAAACTAAAAGTTTGAAAAACTAGTTGTACTATAACTACTAAAAGTAGTCATTATTGTCAAACTAAAACAGCACTAGAGGATGAATAACTTAGGCCATTCTGACATCTTTCGGTAACCAACATGGACCAGTCAACCAGAAATCATGACTAACAAATTCGAAGGGAAGCAACCCCTGTGACGCACAATCAACTCGAATATCTCCACCATCAACATGATTCCATTGGTCAGGAGGTATATGATAAAGGATGTGAGAAACTCGATTTCCCACGAAAGCCTTGAACCTTCTCGGATTACCATTTAACCAATCAATCACGATCGTACTATTGGACCAAGCATATGTGTCACAAATTGGGATATGGAACACTTCCTTCACATGAGATAATAAACCAGCTAACAGATATGTTTCACGTAGTTCTAACCCAGGAATAGTGAGTCATGTAATGGGAACAACCTTCATCTTTGAGGTGATCAGGGATATATAGATATTACCCGAGGTGTCTTCAAATCTGAATTATGTGACAGCCGAGTAGGTTGTCATGCCACAAACACGTTATCGACCACTCACGAGCGCTGTATGCCAAATTTTGTGCTGTGATGTCAAAAGCGCTTCAAGGGCTGCAAAGTGCATTCCAGAACGCTGGTGACGTCACAGCACAATATTTGGCATACAGTGCTCATGAGTGGTCAATAACGTGTCTGTGGCATGACAACTGTTGCCAATCTAAATAAATCACTAATAATTTTGCTGTGATGCAATATTATCATGTCTAAAACACTGGACAATGCCTTTGAAGTTTTATGGTATCATGTCACAAGACTAAATATTTTTTGGGTTTGATTAGACATGTGATGAATGAGTATATAATCAACTGAGTTTTGTATTATACACTTGTAAACAAGATAATGTCTACCTATTTCAAAAAACTTATTTGATTACATGTATTCACAAGTGGGTGTCTAGTTGATTATTCATATTGCAACATCCATACATATAAAAAGCATGTGAACAAGGTTGGGAGGTTAATATAGGACCTAAAATTAAACATACTACTTCCACATAACCCTAATAAATACAGCTCTTTGTATTTTGCTTTAAAGCAGTGTAAGTACTTACGTAGGGTTATATGGTAGTGTTTTGTTTAATTTTAGGTCCTGCGTTAGCGTCCCAACCTTGTTCGCATGATTTTGAGTTTTGACGTCCCTACATCTTCCTTCATTTTTATTGATTTATTATTCTTGTATATAATTATGTAAGTACGGAACTGTTATTTATTATAATTTATCTGCTATGAAGTATAGGTACAGATAGATACACTATAATATTAATGATTTTACAGTAATCTACTCTATTATTTTAGTGAATCCTCCACCTGACAAAGACTTGAATCCTCCTCCTAACCAAGACATGAATCCTCCACCTGACCAAGACATGAATCCTCCTCCAGACCAAAAAATGAATCCTCATCCTGACAAAGACATGAATCCCCCTCCTGACCAAGACATGAATCCTCCACCTGACCAAGACATAAATCCTCCACCTGACCAAGACTTGAATCCTCCTCCTAACCAGGACATGAATCCTCCTCCTAACCAGGACATGAATCCTCCACCTGACCAAGACATGCATCCTCCTCCTGATCAAGAAATGAATCCTCGTCCTCACCAAGACATGAATCCTCCACCTGACCAAGACATAAATCCTCCACCTGACCAAGACTTGAATCCTCCTCCTAACCAGGACATGAATCCTCCTCCTAACCAGGACATGAATCCTCCACCTGACCAAGACATGCATCCTCCTCCTGATCAAGAAATGAATCCTCGTCCTCACCAAGACATGAATCCTCCACCTGACCAAGACTTGAATCCTCCTCCTAACCAGAACATGAATCCTCCACCTGACCAAGACATGAATCCTCCTCCTGATCAAGAAATGAATCCTCGTCCTAACAAAGACATGAATCCTCCTCCTGACCAAGACATGAATTCACCTCCTGACAAAGACATGAATTCTCCTCCTGACAAAGACATGAATCCTCCTCCTGACCAAGACTTGAATCCTCCTCCTGACCAAGACATAAATCCTCCACCTGACCAAGACTTGAATCCTCCTCCTAACCAGGACATGAATCCTCCACCTGACCAAGACATGAATCCTCCTCCTGATCAAGAAATGAATCCTCGTCCTAACAAAGACATGAATCCTCCTCCTGACCAAGACATGAATTCACCTCCTGACAAAGACATGAATTCTCCTCCTGACAAAGACATGAATCCTCCTCCTGACCAAGACTTGAATCCTCCTCCTGACCAAGACATAAATCCTCCATCTGACCAAGACATGAATCCTCCTCCTAACCAAGACTTGAATCCTCCTCCTGACCAAGACATGAATCCTCCATCTGACCAAGACATGAATCCTCCTCCTAACAAAGACTTGAATCCTCCTCCTGACCAAGACATAAATCCTCCTCCTGACAAAGACATGAATTGTCCACCTGACAATGACATGAATCCTCCACCTGACCAAGACATGAATCCTCCTCCTAACCAAGACTTGAATCCTCCTCCTGACCAAGACATGAATCCTCCTCCTGACCAAGACATAAAGCCTCCACCTGACCAAGACATACATCCTCCACCTGACCAAGACTTGAATCCTCCTCCTGACCAAGACATAAATCCTCCACCTGACCAAGACATGAATCCTCCTCCTGACCAAGACATAAATCCTCCGCCTGACCAAGACTTGAATCCTCCTCCTGACCAAGACATGAATCCTCCTCCTGACCAAGACATAAATCCTCCACCTGACCATGACATGAATCCTCCTCCTGACCAAGACATGAATCCTCAACCTGACCAAGACATGAAGCCTCCTCCTGACCAAGACAAGTCAGTAGTGAATGTAAATGGAAATTGCTCTCAAACCTGGTGGGAGAAATTTAAATGTTGGGGGGCTAAACTGAAACAGGGAACACATTAAATTAAAATATTCCTGTCAGATGATATAGAGCATGTGAAAAACCTATTAAGTATGTTTTATTAAAGCTGCATACATCATAGCTACTGTATGCTGAATACTTTATTAATGTTGTTTCGACAAAATTTGTATCATGTATAATTATAAGCAAAGAAAAAGTATGAAATGTGATTAGCTATGTGACAGAAATTAGCTAATAATTACCATTTCACAATACCAGGGTTCTTTGATAGTGGAGTAGAAGGAAGCCATGCAGGTGACTACTGCTGCCCGTCACTTGCTGTGTATACGCAGTTAAGGAAGTTGCGTCATTCCGGGGGCTCGGTCAATTAATGGGCGTGGCAAGTAATAAACGCACGCTCGAGCCATCAGAAAGAAAGCGTATGCAGAAACTGACTACCTAAAATATATTTCTAAAGTTCTACAAGATTCTTTAAAAGGTAAGGAGAGTAGATAATCAAAATATAACTATAACAGGCTGTTGTGTTTCAGGTATGGTAAAGTCAGCCTTGATTACTAAATGCTGGACACAATCATAGGGATACTTCTTTCTTCACTTAAATTTGTAAAGCAATCATAGGGATGTTTTTTTTATTACTAGATACACTTGTTTTTCATATTAATCTTCCTGACAACCTCCAAATGTCTGATTATGTCTTATTTGTTTGCTCATCTGCTCAATCAAGTTCATCCACCAAACTGAAATATAATAATTATTATTGTAACTGTAATGTTTCACGTCTACTACTTGTCAATTTTACATCAATAGCATTGTTCAAGTTTGGAATTCATTCTTACACAATGCACCAACTGCCAAGCAATTGGTGTTAATCCACTTAATTCGAGCACTGCTTATGTCATCCAGCCAATCACTTAATTTAAAATTTATTTGCTTTACCATTAGCTATATTTTTGTCCTTTAGTAACTTGTCATAATTTCTTTCCGGAGCTATTAAATTCAGTCTTTGCTGTAAACTATTAATACAAGAATAATAAAAAAACTTTTCCAATAAAAATGAAAGAAGATGAGGGATGTCAAAACCCAAAAAGCATGCGAACAAAGTTAGGTGGAACCCAAAATTAAATAACCACTACCATATAACCCTACATAAGTACAGTTCTTTGTATTTTGCTTTATAATGGCGTAAGTACTTATGTAGGGTTATATGATAGTGGTTATTTAATTTTGAGTCCCACCTAACCTTGTTCGCATGCTTTTTGGGTTTTGACATCCCTACATCTTCTTTCATTTTTATTGGAAATGTTTTTTTATTATTCTTGTTTCCATTGTTTTTTCCCTGAACGGTGTGAATATTTTTTGTACATTGAAGAAATACTGGTGTAAGTCATATGAAATCATTCAATCATAAATGCATTAATGTTTGTTCATAAAGGAAGGTCAGTCTTTGTGTATGTTAATTATTTATGAATTGATTATCATTCTCTCACTTACTGATGATGCCTATTTTACTTACAGCATTATCTGCAGTCACCCAAGAAGTAGCTAGTGTCAGTCACTATATCAACCAAATGGCATTCCAATGTATATACAATGACTAATAAATATATTCATTATCATTTGCTCACACATTTCTTAGTATACAATTGCGCATGCGCAATTAAATTTCACATTACTTGCATTGATTAATGTATACACCTACGAAAATGGCGTCCAATTCGAGATCAGTTCTTCATAGTCGTTGAGACTCTCTTCTTTCATAGTATCTGAAGATATCATCTTGCTACTTTAAGACCAGAATTTAACTATGAATGCGATTGGAATTGTGCTAGAATCAATGTGAGAGTTCAACAAGCAAAAAAATGATTTGTCTGGAAAATAATAATAATTATTATCAGAGAGTACGGTAGTACTCTCTATGTAGGGATGGCACGGAAAGAAAATGGCCGCCCATGCATTTCAATTGCAAGTGATGAGCTGAAATCTCTGGTAATATATACACATAAGTTTCTATACACACATGCCTGTTTATATCTAGTGTTTTTATGACTACCAATACCTTCTAGATGGCCGAAGATTATTGTTAAGGTAGAGAACTGGCGAGTGGCAAAACTGGCAAAATCTTCATCATATTAATATTTTCCAGACAAATCATTTTTTTGTTTGTTGACCTATCACGATGATTCTAACACCATTCCCGTCGCATTTATAGTAAAATTCTGGTCGTAAAGTATTGAGATGATATCTTCAGATACTATGAAAGAAGACAGTCTCAACGACTACAAAGATTTGATCTGGAATTGGACGCCATTTTCCTAAGTGGAATTTAATTACGCATGCGCATTTGTATACTCTTAACATGGAAGCTGAAAAGGTGGAAGTGTTTGGCATTGTAATAACATTTGTGAGTTTGTGAGCAAATACTAATAATGAATATAATAATTATTAATATTAAAGCAATTGTATAATAATATTGTATACTATGATAAGCATTGGAATACTGAATGGTTGACACAGTGACTGACACTACTTCTTGTAGGACTGCAGACAGTGATGTAAGTGAATAGAGAATATACATCATCTGTAAGTGAAAGAGAATGATAATCAATACATAAACAAAAGACTGACCTTCATTGATGAACAAATTTTAATGCATTTTTGATTGCATGATTTCATAATGATATATAGTATTTCTGCAATCTACAAAAAAACATTCACATCGTTTAGAAAAAAATCAATGAAAACAATTATTATCAGAGAGTACGGTACAGAGGTGTAAGCAGTTATGTAGGGTTATATGGAAGTGGTTTGTTTAATTTTGGGTCCTAAGTTAGCTTCCCAACCTTGTTTGCTTGCTTTTTGGGTTTTGACATCCCTACATCTTCTTTCATTTTTATTGAAAATGTTTTTTATTATTCTTGTGAAGATGATGATTTTGCCAGTTGTGCCACTCGCTGGTTCTCTACCTTAACGGCAATCTTTGGCTATCTAGAGGGTGTTGGTGGTTATAAAAACACAAGATATGAACAGGCATGTGTGTATACAAACTTATGTCTATATATTAACAGAGATTTCAGCTCATGACTTGCAATTCAAATGCATGGGCGGCCATTTTTTTTCCGTGCCATCCCTACATAGAGAGTACTACCGTACTCTCTGATTAAGACTCAATTAGCTGTTTGAATTCGAAACTAGGCAACCTTTTTGGGCTCGCAGCGCCTACGCGTGGGCCAGTCTTTAGTACTTTGGTTGTCATTCTGTCATTCATTCATTCATTCTGTCCCCACTTTTTTAATTTAATTATCGATTTAAAGACTTCATAAAGTAGAGAAAGAATTTTATCAAAATCGTATTGAAAAGAAATTTGCCACAGACATTGTTTTAGCAAGTTATTCATTCATTCCTTCCCAAATTTTTTTACTTTGAACATTTATAACTTCAAACGCATACCTCCTACAGCCGTCAAACTTTCAGATCTGTACAAAAACATGATCTTCTATTGCTCTGTTGTTTTTATAACGAAGTAAACTGTATGAAAAGTAAATTAGAATGGAAATGCTAAACTCACTACACATCCTAGCCAGATGCTTTAAGCGTCGATTTAAAGACTTGATAGAGTAGAGAAAGAAGTTTATCAAAATCGTATTGAAAAGAGATTTGCCACAGACATTGTTTTAGCGAGTTACAGACTCATACATTCTATCTCTCCAGTTTGCCATTTACTTGCAATAACCCACACCCTCAGCCACACCCAATATGATCACGTGAGATCAAACGTGGAGGTCAGTTTACCTTCCTTTGTGAACTTTTGTTTGACTTTCAAATTACATATATTTGAACTATAAGTTCAATGTTTTTGCTTATTGTAGTTGTAACAATGTACAATTCATTATAGGATAATTATCTTTAGTAACTGACAGTTGTGGCATAGATATTTTGGTAATGATGAGGTAATGAATATTTGTTGGAAAAGCCTATATTATGTAATTTGACTGTAAGTAATAAAGTTATACTAGTGCAAAGCAGTATAGCTGATGGAGAATCATTCTTAGTCATCTTCCATGTGTTTTTATATTTATCAGAAATCAGTCTAGCCACAAAAAACTTTCTCAATCAACTTTCAACTTTATATAAACAACAAATTCAAATTTAAGCTTGTTACTTTCTCTCTTGCATCTCATTTATTTAATTGTTGCAATTGCAACCTATCCTTAAGCTACAGCGGCGAGGCCATGCACCAAAGGTGCTTCATTTCATTTCGAAGTTAGCTTCCCAATATCTCAAGATGTGTATATGCCAGTCTAACCAGATATATATATATATATATAAATTATTTATATTTATTTATTTATATATATATATAATAAATTATATATATATATATATATATATATAAAGCCAGAAAACTGGCAAATATATAAATATATAAATTATAATCTATTCAAATCTTTTTAAACTAACATCTGATCAAAATTAATGTGGACACTTGAACATGCAGTCAGATTTTCTTCCCTGGAAGTAACAACAAACCATTTAACCTCTAATGTGTGTGTTACTTCCTCCATTTTTTATAACTGCATAGCAACTATTATTATTATTAATAGAGTTTTTAGTACAGAGAAACAAAACAAGATTGCATGTATATATATAGTAGAATTAAACTCTTCGCAGTAAGGTAGTAGAAATAAAGGTTCTTCGCAGTAAGTGCAACATTTTGTAAGCTTTAGATAGTGTGAAGTCATAATGAGCATTCCATTTAAGAAATAAAGACCCCAACCCATAGGCGCCTGCAGGCCCGGGCCTGCCCTGGCAATGCCTGGGCAGATTTTCAGATCTAAATTAATATACTGGCTGCTTGTGGTTTGTTTAATTCCACGATGACTCAAGAGCGTCTTTTCAACTTAGCACTCCTATACATTGAAAGAGATGTCTCCAGTCAACTTTGGAATTCGCTAGATAGCCTCGTCGTACAGTTTGCAGAGAAGTTCCAGACTTGTATTATGGAACTTTCGTTGAATATTAATAATACCTTTTGTTGTTTTAATTGACCACGCCTTTCATAAAAATTAATTAGGCTAAACATTTTCGGCGCGCTTCACGCGCCATTTTTCTAGCCCGGGTAGATTTCCAATCCTGCAGGTGCCTATGCCCCAACCTCTTTATGCAAGGTCTTGGAGCTATAGGTAAATTATTTATCAGAGAGTACGGTAATACTCTCTATGTAGTGATGCAACGAAAAAATGCCCGCCCATACATTTCAATTGCAAGTGATGAGCTGAAATCTCTGGTAATATGTACATATAAGTTTTAATATACACAGACCTGTTCATATCTAGTGTTTTTATGATTACCAACATCATCTAGATCGCCAAAGATTGCCTTTAAGGTAGAGAACAGGCGAGTAGCAAAACTGGCAAAATCTGCTTCATATTATTATTATTATTATTATTATTTTACAGACAAATCATTTTTTTGTTTGTTGAAATATCACAATGATTCTATATAGCACCATTCCAATCGCATTCATTGTAAAATTCTGGTCTACAAGTATCGAGACGATATCTTCAAATACTATGAAAGAAGACAGTCTCAACTACGGATCTCGAATTGGACGCCATGTTTATAAGTGTATTCATTAATTTAACCACGAGGAATTAATTGCGCGTGCTCATTTACGTAACCAGTTACCTACATTGGAATCATAAGCATAGTAATAAAGTTTGTGAGCAAATACATTCTTAAAATAATGGGCATAATAATTGTTAATATTAATAAAACCATGGTATACTGATAATATAATAAATATTTTACACTATTATAAACACTGGAATGCCGAATGGTTGACACAGAGTCTAGCACTACTTCTTATGGCAAAGCTGTAAATGAAGTAGAAAACAGACAGCATCATCTGTAAGTGAAATGAGAATGATAATCAATTCAGGATATAATTATATAGAAGTCTGACCTTCAATGATGAACAAGCAATCTACATAAAATATTCACAAATCATGTACCATTCAGAAAAATACAAAGGAAACAAGAATAATAAAAACATTTTCAATAAAAAATGAAGGAAGATGTAGGGACGTCAAAACCCAAAAAGCATGCGAACAAGGTTGGGAGGTTAACGTAGGACCTAAAATTGAACAAACCACTTCCATATAACCCTACATAAGTACAGCTCTTCTCATTGTATTTTGCTTTTGAATTTCAACTTTTGCGTCTATAATTAAACTAATTATGAGTTACAAGCACCAAACTTCAACCAAGTTAGACTAAACCTCATCAGTTTTCAGCATCCCAGATGTGGCTCCATGTCAAAAGAATGCTTTAAATGATTACATGTATGGAGCAGGTTGCCTCCATTTCCTGATTTGCATGCCTGTCGAGAGAGATCTAATTCCCATCGGTCTGGAAAAAATTGTAATTTCCTTGGTAGCTAAATCTCCCAATAGGAAAGAATCAAGTTCAATATTCTTGACTGATAGACCTGTATCTTCAACAACTGCTGATAGATTCTTAAACCAGCTATCTTTACCAGAAGAAGCTAAACAGCAAGATAGAATTAGGGTATCTTCTACTGAAACAGAGGCATTCCCTTCACAAATTCTATTCCAAAACTTAACAACTTTCAATTTAGTGGAGACCCAAATTAATATTAAAGCAATTGTATACTATGATAAGTTGAAACAGTAACTGATCATGTACTGCTTCGCAGACAGTGCTGTAGCTAAGTGAAATTGTCTGTGAGTGAAAGAGAATGTTAATCAATTCATAAATAATTGATGGACTGACCTTCATTGATTAATAAGCTTTAAAATGAAATTGTGATTGTATGATTTCATGATATATAACTTACACCAGTATTTCTGAAATCAACCAAAATATTCACACCATTCAGAAAAAAAAACAATGGAAACAAGTATAATAAAAAACATTTTCAATAAAACTGAAAGATGTAAGGATGTCAAAACCCAAAAAGTATGTGAACAATATTAATGTTGGGAGGTTAACGTAGGAACCAAAATAAAACAAACCACTTCTATATAACACTACATAAGTACAGCTCTTTGTATTTTGCTTTATAGTGCAAGTACTTACCCATTTAGGGTTATATGAAAATAGTTTGTTTAATTTTGGTTCCTGCGTTAACCTCCTGACCTTCGCATACTTTTTGGGTTTTAACATCCCTACATCTTCCATTTTTATTTATTATTCTTGTATAAAATTATAACTGCATGACAATCTCATTAATTATTAATAATATCTTAATTATAATCTATACATGCATAATTATACATAGTGCTAATTTATTCATCGATGGTTGCAAACAAAATTTCTAGCAATATTTTTTGCTGTTGTTATAGCAAATGATTCTGAAAGTGCTCTAATTAATCTATTCCAGGTAGGTTCTGGTTCTTTAGTACTCTGTCTTCTCAACCATGAGTCGATCATCTTACACATTTTTTCCCTTACATCATGACAATTAGCCTCTATCGTGTCTATTGTTGTTTTCCTCATTTGTAATTCTGATCCTAGGTACTTCCAGTCACTGCTAAACTCCTTACACACTTTGAAAACTGAATTAAAATCCTCTATATATACCTGTCATGAAATGTAAATATGTGACATTCATAATAATGACTTCAGCAAACTTACTTAGTACACAATAACACACATCACCCAAAAATTCTGTTTCAGTAGACCGAGACGATGAATGGTCTGAAAGGTGATATAATTAATGGATAAAAATTAATATTATAACGTTGTGTAGTAAATACAGAAGGGTTAAGTGATTGGTTCTGTCCGTTTTTCATACAATTAAAATGTATATACCTTTAGTGCTAGCTGCTGTTGTTTCGGGAAAACGGTTTATGTAAATCTCTTGAGCAGTACACTCTATTCCTATCAGAGGAACTGCATAACTCAATTCATCAGTTGTAAGTGTACGGTTAGCAGTTACTGTCACGAGACAAGATGGGAGAATTGGACTCCCTTCAAATTCATTGGAACCAAAGAGATCAACAGTATTCCTTGTGATCTTTGAAAAAGATAATAAATAATATGTACAAACATTATAATGTATATACTCTACAACTAAAATAATGATTATACTTTTAATCTAAAAATACTACCTTGCAAGGTACTATCTGTGGTAAAATGTTCCATCTTCTAAATGAATTGTCTTGTAGCTTGTGGAGTTTGAATTCAATATATTCAAAATCATGTTTGAAAGTAAACAAAATATCTTGGTCAGGTTCAACATTAGAAGGCAAATTTGACTTCACATACTGGATTAGACATTCAATCAATTAATTATAATGATTTATTTATCAGGAGTAAATAAATACCTGTGAAAAAACACTGAGATGTTTTGTTGCTATGAATCTCAATGACCATTGATTTACTGCAATTTTCTCGTAATATGTTGTGACCTTGTATGACAAATTGGCAGAATTCACTGTTTCAGGAATACAATAATTATATTAAACTATAATTGATTTTAATAATAGTTGATAACTTATTACAGACATGAGCAACGATTTAATACATTAGGAACCCTATAGTGTACATGTTAACACACTAACCTCTACTTTGTTCACTACTCACAAACTTCAGAATTCCAATTAAGCATGATGTGACATTGGTTATTTTTATAAACCCATATCGAATTTTAAAAGAAAATTCTCCTCCTTCAATGAGATCAAAATGATGTGGTAGAGGTCCACGCAGTGGTGCTTTTGCAAATACTAGTAGCTGAGCTTGTTGCTCATTCTCCAATGAGACACAATGTTGAATGCCAATTTGAACAGGTTGTAGAATGTCCTTAGAAAAGGACACAGCGTATACAGCACTAACTAGTTCAGTACCTTCTGGGAACTTGAAACATCCACCAACCAGAGCACCAACAACAATATCCATACCACACGGACCCGTTGGTAGAAGAGAATGTTGCTTGAAATTTAGAAGTAAATGACTTTGAAAAATCTCCATGTAAATGAAAGTGCCTTTGTTGTGCAATATGAATACCACTAAGATGATCTATACAATAATAATACTACAGTTAGTTATAAATTTTAGTGTTCAAGTTTAATGAATGAAATTTGAATGAAAATGAGGAAATTTTGGGAATTTCCTCAATGGCTATTATCAGGAGCGCATGAACCGAAGGGCTCATGTGCTCCTGCTGTTGTATAGTAGGTGACCATGCATGCAACTCAGGTGCAGTTCCACTGTAATAATAAATGATGAACACTATTTATCATGTTTGTTTCTGGTTTTGGAGCCACAAAGCAATTATAAATTGTTAACTGCTAATTATCAATTGTTCATTCTGCATTGGCCTGAGGATCTGACAAACACTGTTTCATTTTCCTAAACACACACACACACTCCTGTTTTACTAGTTATATCATCAGTAGGGGTAGTGGCTATACAAGGAACCAAAATCAAACAATATGCTATCAACTGAAATGTGTATGTAATTATATGCTTACCTGCTTCAGGGGTGATGTTGATCTGTGAACTCAATATTCGTTGGTTAAGGACTCAATTAGGTATTGTATCTCAAGAACCTATTCTATTTGATACTAGCATATCTGATAATATAAGATATGGTGCTAATCTTCGTGAGGTATCTGATGAAGATTCTGCAAAGGCTGCTAATATTCATGATTGTATACAATCATTACCACAGCCTAGACAGGTAGGTATATATTATCCTTCTGTTCATATCTATCTATCTGTTCATATTATCAATCTATCCATCTATATGTTATTACCATTTATCTATCTATATGTTCGTAACATCTATCTGTCTATATGTCCATACTATCTATCTATTATAAGTACGAAAATAAAAAAATATATGTATTTGTCATTTTGTCCCCATACATGCATTCATCCATCCATTCAATCAATCTATCTATCCATTCACCCGTACA
Source organism: Petrosia ficiformis (assembly GCA_947044365.1). NCBI lineage: Eukaryota > Metazoa > Porifera > Demospongiae > Haplosclerida > Petrosiidae > Petrosia > Petrosia ficiformis. The sequence goes on from OX345638.1 coordinate 6,956,783, forward strand.
TCAATTCATCCATCCATTCATCAGTCCATCTGTCTATTCATCCGTCCATCCATCCATCTATCTATTCATCTATTATCTATTCATTCATTCAGGGTTATAGTACTAATGCTGGTGATAAAGGCATTCAGCTAAGTGGAGGACAAACATAAAGCATTACCATAGCCCATGCTCTGATTAGAAACCTATAAATACTTCTTCTAGATGAAGTAACATCAGCCCTGGATAGTGAATTAGTGATAGTGAGACAATAGTCCAGAAAGCTCTCAAGGGAGGGTTGTACCGGGATATATACTGTTATGGATTATCTATTGTATATAGTGTTGATTGTATTGTTGAGTATGGTTCACACACTGAACTGTTAGCTAAGGGAGGTGTAGATTATCAGTTACATCAACATCAACATCAACACTTGATGAGAAGAAATAATAATCAATTTGAATTAGGAACTTTATAATTACATAATTATTATTATATTGTTTGAACTTTTGAACACTTCATTATTTCACTTGCTGCCTTTAAAAATGATTTGCCATTTCGTTATAATTATTGTTTGAGAATTAATTTTTCATATTAACATAATAAGTGGTGGTGATAAAAAGATGATGATAAAAGTACCACTGTTCATCACTGTATATACACTTAGCTAACCTCATTATTGAAAAACATCCACCACGCCAGCCACATCTATTCTGGCTGGTGTACTAGAAATATGGTAATTTGTGTTTGATAGTCTCAATTTATTGGGCTGCCTTGTCTACACATGGTGTTGCTGGATGTTGTAGTCTAGATACCCATGTTAAGAAATGTTTCTAAAATTCTTCCCATTTCAAAACACTGGCATCTCTATTGCATATATTTTGGTCACCGTTCATTTCTCTACCCCAAACTTGTCTCCTTTTCCAACATGGAGTACTACTTCTACCAACTTGCTTACTGGGACTCGAAAGTCCCAAAGCGCTTCGTAGAATAAAACCAAATTATGCAGTACTCTTCCTTTTTTGACTGGAACTGGAGCAAACAAAATGACCCCACTGCATGTTGGCACCAGCTACACCCACAATTTTGGGGGAAATGCCTAAAATTGGAGAATGCTAAAACCATAATTATAATACTTTAAGAATTATGAACAAAAATGCAGGTTAATTTATGCTTGTGTGTACAGTGAGATTATACAAATATAATCAATTATTATTATGCAAATTCAATCTACAATACAACAACAACAACAAATTGCAAAAATATTAAATAAAGTAACTATTAATGCATTAAATTCTTTCCTTCGTACTACTCTCTCTTTTCATCTTCTTGACGATTCCATCAAGGAATTGTTCATTTTCCAAAGCTTGCTGTATGATATCCAGGAGTTCAGGACTGTGTTCAATCTTCATTTGTACATGAGTAAATAATATGTCAGCACCAGTAAATCCCCCTTTTTTGAGAACATCAATCTTTGTAGAGATGTCAATGATTCCTTTAGCATACAGCTCAACTGTTAATGATAACAGAGTTGATTCGCTGCCATTTAGTAGTCTACACAGTTCAGCATGATTTAATCTCAATACATTGGGGCTTATCATTGGATGTCTGCTATCAGTAGAGTATATTTCTATTATTGGATATGATTGTATTATTATAATTACATTCAACATTATTATATTTTATGTCCCAGTAAATTAACATATAAATTTCCACAATTTGTATAACATTTCAGGTGTATCTTAACCACATGCATTATGTGCATGCGCATAATAAAGTATCAGTATTCGGGCTGGGAATCGACTGAGATTTTGAAATTGATCCCTAACTTCAAATCAATTGATAATCGAATAAAATCAGTGGAAGTAATTAGATCAATTAAGTTAATTAATACAGGAAACTCCTCCCATTTGAGATCAAGAGGCTTCCTATCACTTACATATTGTACTGTTGCATGCTTGAAAACTATGTCTTTTGGAATAATTAGCATAATTGATTTAATCATAAGAATTTTAAATATCAATTGATTAATTGATGAATCGATTAATCATCCCAGCCCTAATCAGTATAGTACTCGATAACATCGATTACTATTCCCAAACTAATCAGTATCGTATCGAAATGAAAATTATTGATGTAATCAAGTATCCTAGCAACATTCAATGTATCTTAGCAACCACCTACACACTTGATATAAACCAATTATAACACCCCCAGTTGTGCTGTATCTGATTTATAATCACTCCGCCCTTGGGCGTCGTGCTTATAAATCAGACACAGCCTGCCTGGTCATGTTATAACTATTAAATACATATCAGGAGTGCAGCAATTAGTTATAATAAAAAGGCTCAAGTGCTCTTGTTTTAAAATCTACTGATATAAAATGTAATAACTCATAGATATAATCGAACACTTGTGTAGCAAAAGGGTAGTATTTATGATTAATATAAATTCTTTACATGTGAAAAAATGTGTAATAGTTCTTATACGTTGAGAATATTATTAATTATTAACCTGTTTTTTCAGTCTGTGAAACTGATCTATCAATCTCTGTTTGATGAACTGCACCTTGATCTGAAATGTATACAATAATTAATTGATTATAATGTAAATAAGTAAATGATGGGTATAGGAAAGTATGACGAACTAGCTGTAACAATGTAAATTAAGGATGAGTTATTTTGCCAGTATTATAATTATTGTAGTATTATAATAACCAAGTTACTATTTACATATCAATCTAGATATTTAAACATGATATAATATTATATAGAGAAAAAAGTATCCCTATGACTGCTTTGTGGTGTCCAACATTCAGTAATCATGGCTGACTTTATCATGCCTGAAACATAGTCTCGCCAGGCCAGCACCTCACACGCTATGTGGGAAGAGGGTCTGGTCAAACTCGCATGTTGCATTCGTGTTTAACACGCCGCAGTTCCTGTGGCGTGTTAACCACAGGCTAAGTGTATAAAGTATGTCAACACCTCAGTTTTAATTAATTTCACCCACTTAAGAAACCTGCCCCAGCTGCTGACTGCAACACGAATGCAACAGGTGTTGACAACTTGACACTTAGCCTGTAGTTAACATGTCACAAAAACTGTGGCATGTTAAACACGAATGCAACATGCAAGTTTGACCAGACCTGCTTCCCGGGTAGCATGTGAGGGGCTGGCCTGGCGAGACTACCTGAAACACAACAGCCTACTATAGTTATTATTTCGATTATCCACTCTCCTTACCTTTGAAAGACCTTCTAGAACTATATTTCAGGAAGAACAGCCAGTTATTAGTTCCAGTGTTTACATAAGCTAGTAAAGCTACAAGCAGCTTTTGCTCTGTACTGTCATACTAGCTTGAGCACATGTTCTATTACATGTCATGCCCATTAATTGACCGAGCCCCCGGGAATGATGTAACTTCCTTAACTACATATACAACACATACTCGAGTAAGTGACATAAGAATATACGTAAATTTATATATATATATATATAGTTTGAACCCGTGGGAAAGCAATCATAGGGATGGCTACGGGCCATAAAAATTAATGTTTCTCTGAATACAATAGTAATTATATTACATCAGAGAGTAATAGATAATTATACCTATACCAAGAGTACATAAGAGATGGAGAGTGTTGAATGATGCTTACAGCCATTAAATACTGTGTAAAGTAATGTGACTTTCTTTCATATCACAATTATGATGTGTACTGAATTTACATCACGAAGCATACTGAAATAATTTATATAAAATTAATGTTACACGCCTGTCATACTGCTTCTCACACAGATTTGAATACATGTAGCTGTATGCATCCTTCAACACTTCTTATGATCTCTCATTCTTATGATCATGTATCTATCATGTGACTTGCATGGTCTGCATTGAGCCTGGGCAAAGATAGCTAGAGCACAGAGTGGCAAATATAGAGTATGTTAACGCACTCAAGCTAGAGGATAAAAGTAATTCATTACCAAATGATTGAAATTTTTCTGACTTCTTTTACGCTATTAAAACTGAAGAAACATTCAACTAGTAACCATGGTAACATACTCCTCCAACAACAGGGATTTTCCACATTTATACGAAATAAATATGGATTATGGAAAATTACACTGAGAGTACAGATAGTACATGTGCTCTGACTAAAAACATGAAGTGCCTTTCAGTAATACTAGCTCAGCATCTAGTAAAGCCTCTAGTAGTGAGTCTACAGCTAGGAATGTAAACTGTGTTACAGTTAGTGATACTGATGTCAGTGTACCTACCAGAAAGAAGACTATGCGCTAGATGTTGGACAGACTAATTTAGTCTGGCCACATCCAGGCTTCTAACTGCATATTTTTACAGAACAAATCAAACATTGAGAATGTTATTAGTTATTAACCTGTTGTTTCTAGAGTCTGTGAAACCGAGCTTTTGATCTCTGTTTGATGAACAGCATCTTGATCTGCGAAATATATATATACAAGAATGAATTATTGATCATTACACTATACATGTAATTAAATTAAGTAAATGTTGGCCATAGCACAATATGATATAAAGAAGTAAGTTTCAACTAGCTTGATTTAAGGATGAGTTATGTTGCCAGTATAATAATTATTATAGTAATAACTATTTACAGTTCAGCCTAATTCAATATATATTTCTATAATACATATACCTATACCAAAAGTACATAAGAGATGGAGAGTGTCTAATGATGCATGTAGCTGTTATATGTAAAGTAATGTGGGTTTCTTTCGTATCGTGTTTAAGATGCCATTATGCAAAGCATGTGACAATAGTATTGAAGTAACTGAATTTAATAACGTCAAAAAATATACCGTTAGTTTACACACAGTATTTCAATGGCTGTATGGATCCTTCGACACTCTCCTTCTCTTATGTACTTTTGGTGTAGGTATATCTATTTAATAACTAAACACACTGGATATCTTTGTGATATTTTAAGATAGCTAGGAATATTTCTCTGCTAAATGACAAATCACATCTACTAGTGGATGAAACAAAGATTATAAAAAAATCAGTTTGTAGATGATATATACCATAATAATTATTATTTTGAAAATGAATTACGTATAATCTCGTAGAGTCTATATCTATTACTGGATATGAACATAGTAAATGTAGTTACATAGATATTATACATGCCTGGTTTTGACAGTCCATGTGAACTAGGTGGAACAGTTTCCTGAATGTCTAACTTTAGACTGAGTTGGGACTCATAATTGTCTTCCAGACGTCTCTTCTCTCCTACACACTCCGGAGTGATATGCTGATCTTCTTTTCTTTTCATATTAAACTCAATAATGTCTTCATTTGGTCTCTTCATTGAGAATCTGTAATTATAATTATAGCTCACAAACTATAGAGTTTTGTACATCACAAATTCATGTAATATAAATATGTCTGAATTAGTTTACTTATAGGCCTTTTTTACACACTACGGTGGAAATTAATTGTGTAAACAAAGATGTCAAATCACTTACTCTATATCCAATTTGGTAAATGCTTGAGCAGATTGTACATCTTCACAACCTAATGTATGATGAAATGTATATTTGGTATAGTGATGCATATACCTGTTATATGTGTAAAGTAACATGAGACTTTCTTTGATATCATGATTATGTGACCCCATTATACAATACATGTGGCTATAATATTACGTAACTGATACCACAAAGTATATACTGAAATAATTTATGCAAACATGTTATATATGTGGCTGTCACATTACTTTACACACAGTATTTCAATGGGTATATGCTTCCTTTGACATCCTCCTTCTCTTAAGGGTTCTCTATGCACTGACATTATAAAATATAAAAAATGACTAAGCACACTGGAAATGTCTGTGATATTAAAAGAGAGTCATATTTCACTACAAAACGACAAATCACAAAATAACATCTACATTTTATATATTAGTGGATGAAACAATTTGAAAACTTAGTTGCTATATGTGTTCTGGTATGCCTTTATCACAAGGAGGTTAATTATAATTATCCAGGTAATATGCATGACTATCAAAATGAAATTACTATTAACTAACCTTTGAACCAATGCTCTCTCTCTTTACTTACACAATATTTCATATTAGTACGAAGACACTTGATCTTCATTTCTTTACGATCAGCTTCAGCACAGTGTTTCTCGTCCTGTGCACATTCAGGGAGACTACAGTAGAAACCATACTTTTGAGCACAAAACGATTCATCATACCGCAGACTCTTGCAAACATTATTGATGCCTTCTTCAAGATTTTTACAAATATTATAACAGTCCGCAGTGTGATCTACTTTAATATATACTTCCAAGCATTTGTCTGTAGCTTTCAGAGTAACAGGACAATTGTCATCTTTGCTGTTAGTGTAAAAGGATGCTTGATTACGAAAAAGAAGGGGTGAGCCTCTGCGATACGCAATTCTCCATTCCAACTCACGTACTAAGTATGCAAGTAGTGCGCTAAAAATTCCTTTGGGAACAAATCCTCCCTTAAACAACACTAAAAGAGGATCTGAGTGGATTTCAGTAGGATCTGGATCATCTGGTGCATGAACCAAAGCACAAGGAAGAAAATAATCATAATCGGGATCATGTACACGACCAAGAATGTTGAGATATTTAAGAAGAGCAAGAAATGCATCACAAGATATTTGAAGCTTATCTTGATGCTTCTTGAAAATGCTTTTAAGAGTATCCCTTTTGAACAAACCTAAAGTTTCAAAGGTCTTTATTTCTGGTCTGTCAACATTCCTTTGGGTGAATGTGTTGGTAATTAACTCTGATACTGCCTCAAAGATAACACTTGGTTGTATGATGATAGTGTTCTCGAGCTCTTCAATTCTATGATAGTAACGAATCGTGCCAGTTTGGTGATGAAGAAACAACAAACAAGCTCGTAAATCTTCCTCAGAGATACAACATTTCTTAGCTATCTGTATACATTCTCCATATGTCATAGTTGACTGATTCATATTTCTTAACCACAACTCAAATGCTAACCAATTGACAGGAAAAACAACTTTGTATGGAGTTTCTCCGTCTTTCTCTTTTCTAATTATATTTTCCACTACCTTTTTAACAGAGGTACTATCATTTTTTTCATCGTAGTTATCCACTGGTATAACAAGTTGATCTTTCGCATCAGGAGAATATTCAATGCACCCATCATCGAAAAGCGAGGTTGGTTCAACAGCTTCTTTCAGCTCCTTATCAATCTCGATCATCTCTTCGTTTGTGACTAAATCTTTGTGTGTTGCTACTACCAAGACAGAAAGAGGAGGGACACGGCATTTGGAATTGCGAAGTGCAACATCTTGCGATAATGCATTGTGATAACTTGCAATGCTGGAAAGGCACTGCATAAAGACATTCTTAACAGTGAAAGAACTCTCATAAGGATTACTTTCCTTATCAGATGTACGGTAGGTGACGGTATACCTAGCTCCTAGACCTTTAGCCAAATTAAATATTAAAACAAAAATCGTTGGACCGGCGACTAGAGCAGGTAGCACCTCTTGAAACTCTGGCTGACCTCCAGTATCAGTATAAAAGATGGTCAAGGTGTCCTTAAAAAGCTTTTCAACTTTACTCATATCTTTGTGTTTGATAGATTCTAACAACTCATGGAGTAGATTAGAACCAGTGTCTGTTCTATGAGTAACAGAACGAGGATTTGTTTCTGTGGCTCTAATAGGATCACCATAGTGACTGTTAATATTCTCATCAGGATTTGGTTGAGAAATGAAGTCATTAGTATGAGTGTTTGTAGGTGTATACATGTATGACTTAGCTACATCTACATGTTCTGTTGGCTCATTAACATCTGATGGAATGATACGATCAGCACTATTAACTGAAACTGGCTTGTTAACATCTGGTGGAATGATACGATCAACATTAGGTTCATCAACATCTGATGAAATGATAAGATCAACACTATTAACTAAAACTGCTGTTTCTTCTTCAAGATTTTCTACCTCTCTCCAATTGCCATCTTCTGCTATAACAGTAGAGTATATAACCTTCCTCTTATCCAAGGCAATCGTGCTATTTGGTGCGCTGCCTGGTGCATCACGTGTAGCTGGTGTTCCTTCGACAGGTTTGTTTACAAGCCGATTGAGGAGACACGTTTTACCAACACGAGGTGGTCCAAATGGCATGCATTGAGCCATATACATTGGAAGGGATCCCTGATTCCTGACTGCATCTTGAAAAGCCTGAATAACTTTCTCAGTTTCTGCATCTTCAAAAGTCTCTGTAAAGAAAATATAAAAAAAGAGCATTTCATATACAGACATAATAGTGGATTAGAAAATAGAATATACATATTTAGCACACTTCCATTGTTGCTCCTAGAAGGGTGGCTTAGTGTATAATACCAAATTGTTCAGATTTATAACCCAAATGAATAATATATACACATGGTACATGTATACAGAACCCTCACCACTATAGTATATACTTTGGTGAATAGAAGTGAACTGAGATAAACCGAGTATTTTGTCTATGCTGTGTTAAATAACACATTTCATATCTTATCCACATACTATTATATTCTAATTTTGCTGAAGCAAATTTATACAGTCTTTATGTAGTTAAGTAGGAGTGGTAGCTATGCAAGGAAGCCAAGTCAAACAGGAAAAACTTCATACCAGGCCAAACGAGGTAAACTATGATAACTCACCTGTTGAATTAAACCAAGATAGATGACGGAACATGTCAGCCTTGCATGTAATATCACTTCCACTGCAAGTAAGTATTGGTTTAGTTTTATACGGCTCACAGAAATGGCTCGGTGCAATCCGCAATTTTACATTGAAAAATTTCCTGTGCAAAGGATAGCGATTCATCCCAGCCAAATTTGCATACAACGAATTTCATTCCCTTACAAATGACAGAACGAACATTAATGTAAAGTCTATTAATAATGTATGGCCCAAAAATTATTTTGAACCTATGACAAACTGTTTAACTTACCTGATGAATCAAACCAAGATAGATGACGGTACGTACATGTATCAGCCTTGCGTGTAGTATCACTTTCACTGCAAATAAGTTTTGCTTTAGTTTTATCCACCTCACAGAGATGGAATGATGGCTTAGTGCATTTCGCAATTTTACATTGAAACATTTCTTGTGCAAGAGATAGCGACTCAACCCAGCCAAATCTACGTACAACAGATTTTATGCCATTACGAACGATACGACGAACACTGCAGCAATTATCAGCCGGACCGAAGTAGCGTATAGCTACCCATTCTACTTGGTCAAGTAAATGCATAGTACCACCGAAATCTTGACACCTCAAGACCACTTTGTTGCGATAAATATCACTTCCCAATTTAAATTTAGTTGAAGAATCAAGCTCGAGAAGGAACACAACAAGTGCTGTAAAAAGACCATTTGGAATCAACTGATCATCCCATGTGAGAAAAAGAGGCTCGACATTCTCATCAGGATGATTTTCAAATGGATCATCAATTGTATCCAGGACACATGGAATAAAATACTTTGTGTCGGGAGGGATCTTCGAGATGATCAGTAAGCCTTGCATTAGCTTGAGGAAATCGTCAGACGAGACACCATCTTCCTGTAAATTTATGATATCTAGTAACTCTCGATTGAATATACCCTTATACTTGAGATTTTCAATTGTGGCAACATCGTAGCGGTCACCTCCATATGAGACAGCAATTAACTGAGAGAGCATATCAAATAGTACTTGAGGGTCAAGAAACACAACTTTAGGTAGAATATCGGCGAAGTAGAGAAATACAGTCAAATTATGGAAGTACCACAAAGCAGCTTTTACCTCACTTTCTGGCATACCAATAGATTTTCCAATTTCAAGGCACTCACGAAGGCTTATTACTCTGCGGCTTTTTGATTTTGACTTGAGCTCTAACTGGAAGAAGAACCATCGTGCTGGAACTTCAGCTGTAATGTAAGACTGGTTGGCAATCTTACGGATTCGTTTTGCAATATAAAGTTCATGCCTTTTTCTACTTGTCGTGTCAATAGGAAAGATTACATCTTTTTCTTCAATGTAGTCAATTCGAACATCTTTATACCTTTTAAGCTCACTACGAAGACGATGATTTTTTTCATCAAGGCTCTCTTCAAGCTGGTTACCTTGTTGAAGCATTTCATACTTATCATAACAAGTACCAACTACTATATAATTTGGCTTTCCCTGCTGTTGAACATTCTCAACTCCTTGCAAAAGAGGAGGACGAAGCTGCGATTTGCATTGAAAAAAGCCTTTCGTCAGCTGCAGAGTGCTCATCTGCCTTTTCTCACCTTTGCCAACTCTTCTCCCACGTACCGAAAAAAAGAAATTTGCTTTGTCATCAAGCTTTTCGTCAAGCCTTAGGACAATCATGTTGAGAAAATTAAAACGCAATAGAGCTGGAGCGATATCAAGGAAAGCAGCCTGGCCTCCTGAGTCCAGACCATACATCATATGAGCATTGTACAACTCATCAGACTTCTCTACCTTAGACAACAATTCCAGAAATTCATCGTAAGTAGAAATAGAGTGTTGAGGTTTGGTGATTGGTGTCGAAATGGAAGTAAGTTGTGATGGTTTAACTAATTCTATGTCAGGAATTCTTTTCTTTACGTGGAGTTGATCTTCCATTAATTGTGATGGTGGTTCAGCTTTACTACGAACACAATGTTTTAAGGCCTGGATGAATTTGATCTTCACTTCCTCTGCATCTGCAGACACCCAGTAGCAATTTCCATCAGCAATGATAATATTCCTTCCAAATTCCGTGACTGCGGTGTCACCACTCTCCTGGCTTTTATCAGATGAAGATGTACCCTCATCCTCATCATCATTATTTGCAACTTCCCTCACTAAACATACAGCAGGAGATTTGACAACAGGAGTGCTGTCATGATCCAGTACTGGTTTTTTTCGTAATAGGAGGTTTAACAAGGAAGTTTTCCCGACACCAGATGCTCCAAATATTGAAAAACTTGTCCACTTAATGTACACGAAACCTTCCTTTCTTGCTTTTTCTAGTATCTGTAAAAAGTCTGTAAAGAAATGGGAAATAAAAGGTTATCTACTCTCAGTAAATAAACTGAGGATATACAGAATATATATAATTATTAGTAGTATAGCTATTCACTAATAAGATAATCAAGAAAATATTACGATGCTGCATATACAGAGAAATAGTCTCACTGATTATAGCTAAATGTATGACACATCTGAGAAAACTGTGACAGAACTTGTGACAAGAATACAAGAATTTTCAATTAATTGATGGATTACTAAACATTTTTACTTGTTTACAGCAGCAGCAGGATTTTGTAATCACACTTTATATGTATATTATATCCTTCCAATTTGATTGCTGAATATTCTAACCTACTTTATTGCATAGAAGACATCCTAAAAAGTCAAATACCAGAATGATTGTTCATTCTAGCAGAAATATTAAGGACAGAGTTAGAAAGTTTTCTAATTGTCAGTTACACTGTAATCAAATGTTTGTGGTGAAATTGACATGATCTACTGATTTTGTTGGTTATACAGAAATTCTTCCAGACGTTCACAAATTCTGACACATTTTCCCCATATATTTCCTCCTTTTAGAAATAGCTCAGATACATGAGGCTAACAGTTTATGAGGAGATGACATAAGTTTACAATAGTAAATTGAAACTGAAAAAATATGAAGAGAGAGATTCATGTCCAGGAAAGATTTGATCCAGTTGGTGTTGGAACCCAAGACCTTCTGATTGATGGACAAATGCTCTATCATCTGAGTTACTGAAGAGCATTTCATAGTCAAATGTTTACTACTTAGGTCAGGCAAATTCAGCTGTATGTGTCTCTCTCTACTTGGTATCACCAGGGTTCGAATTTAGCACTTGTCCACTTGTCCTGACAAGTGAAAAATGCTTTGGGACAAGTGAAAAATGATTCAAATTGTCCCTTGGACAATGTTTCTAAATTTAATTATATTCATTGCAATGATTGTGGGTGTAGCCACACCTTTGTTTACATAACGTGGTTACTGTATCAGCTGTTACTGTGAGGTAGTCTACTGAAGTCAAAGACTCTGAACAGTGAGTTTCCTGTGGACCACACACAATAAGCACGCATTTTTCAGACCACATGGTTAAAAAGTTTCGATGGCTACGGTATGGTGATGTAATGTTCTGTACCATTTGTTGATGTAATAAGGATGCAGCAGACATTACACGTACCTTTGTTATAGTATAATTAGTAATTAATTTGGACACACCCCTCATGAATATTAATAAATTGTCTGGGACAAGCGATTTTTGTGCCTACTTGTCCTATGGACAAGTGGATTAGAAAGTTAAATTCGAACTCTGGGTATCACTAGTCTACTACCACAACTACTATGCATGTGCTGTCAGAACTTCTTGTAGGTCGACAGGTAAGACCAATTCCTTTGAACTGGACCCATACAAAGCAACATATCGTGGGGGCATCGTCACCAAATGTACAGTTGTTTTCAATTGCATAAATGGACTAATTTGTAATTAAACTATTTAAATCACTAGGTTTGATGAGAGAATATAAACTGTGAAATGCTTTTCCTCAACCTGGCTCCAGTAGCTCAAATGATAGAACATCTGACTAGCAATCAGAAGGTCTTGGTTTCAAACCTCTGATGGTTCAGAAGTTTTATGGACATGTGTATCTCCCTCTTTATATTCTATCATTATGCATACCTAGTCATTTAAATACGTTAAATATAATATGAACTATAACAAAATTCCCAATTATGCTACACAATGAATTCTCTGCAATCAGTATTATTTAAGCTGAGGCTATCAAGTTTCTATACATTCAGAGGAACTCAACACAAGACCTGTTACAGCTAAAATATTTATGATAAAGCCATTGAAATTGTACATTAGTCAGTATACCTTGCTGGGTTGTGCCCTGTTTCTTGGTGTCACTAGAGCTCATATCTGTAAAGAGGAGGAAAAATGAGCTTTGCATGTCATTTGATAATTAACATTAGTACACAATTCCCACCAAATTAACTTAGTAAAGGAGTTTATTCATGATCATCATCACAATTACTATGAAATAATTATCATGGTAAACAGGTATATAGATATAATTGCATGTGGACTGGAAAATTAGTGAAAAAAATTTCCACAAAGTGGGAAATCTACTCTCAATTTCTTCAAATCATAAATATTGAAGCATTCAAACATATACGCTTTATAGACAACTATATAGTGTACAATATGGAAGTGACAGGAAGCTTTTTTTGATCATCAAATGGGAGGAGTTACATGCATTTTGACTGAATTGGCCCAATTACATCCACTAATTTTAATTGATTATCAATCAATTTGTTGTAGCTTATGTAGAAACTGGAACTAATAGCTAGCTATTCTGCCTGAAATATATTCCTAAAGTTCTACAAGGTCCTTTGAAAGGTCAGGAGAGTAGATAATCAAAATAATAAGCTGTTGTCTTTCATGCTTGATAAAGTCAGCCATGATTACCGAATGCTGGAGACCACAAAGCAGTCACAGAGATATGTTTATCTTTGCTTAAATTTGTAAAGCAATCATAGGGATGTTTTTTTTCTCTATATACACTTGTTATGTAGTAAAACAGTAATCACCCGAGTAAGCCATAACTGTCTATTTTCACTCATATCTCAAAATTAATAATTATCCCAGAAGCCTGATTTTCGCAAATTCGGTCACATATATATATAATATTATATATATATAGTTTGAACCCGTGGGAAAGCAATCATAGGGATGGCCCTACGGGCCATAACAAACAAAAACAGTCCAGCACAATTAGCAGCAATCTGTTTTACTGTTTTACACTGTGTGGTTTATTTGTATTCGAAGTACGTTGTTAAAAATGCAATAAATTACTGCTTTAGGCAGGACATTGACTTTTCAGTTCAAGTGGGGATCATTACCTGATTTAAGCCTAGCTAGAACACTGCTGACATGTTACATGTATATACCTTAAATTCCATGACCTCGTTGGTGATACAAATGATACAAATATAAATCATGTTACGTAGTTATTACATACTATATGAGACCTAATTTTGAGAAAACCACACTTTTGTGCATGCATAATAATATTGAACAAACGCTTACTTCTAAAAGCTTTTGAGCATTTTTGTAGAGGAAGCCAATACAATTTGGTATCCAGGAAGACTGGTTAATGCTCCTCCTGGATACCAAACGTACAATTTGGGAATTTGACAAGTAAGTAAGTGTTTGTTTAAAATTATTATGCACCATAATTCTCACATGTATATTACCTGATATAGAGCTCTGCTTTTTCAGATTTTCCAACATATTCTTATCATCACCTTGTATTACTTTATGTGATATATCTGTTGATTGAGATGACATTTCAATATACAATAATTGGTTGGAACTTGGAAGTACATGTATAGCTACAGACCCACTGAGAGGAGGGGGATAACCCAGATCTGTTTGGAGAAGCCAAAAGTTTATTATTAGTAAACAATCATGTTATAAAAAGAAGAGGAAAAAAATAACAGCACACAATTCTAAACAAACACTTAAGTTAACACAAGAAATTTTGACGGAAGCACTAAAATTGAATGTTTACCCCAGGCCCAACCTGTTCTCTCATTGGCCTTGTATAGCTATTATGCTATATATCATTATAGAGTGCCTGGAGTACATCAACTATACATTCAGTTCAATATGAAAACTTACCTATCTGATTCAATATAGTATCTGCTACTCCATTGAGAGCTGGATCATCTTGTTCCTTTAATATATAGCAAAATGACTTCAGCATTTTAGGCTCACTAGACAACTCAAGGACATGTTGAACTTCATTCAACAGTCTACTAGTTTTTTCAAACCGGCTAAGAGATGGTTCGTTCACCATTTCATCTTTGATCTTTTCAGATATTAATCCATACGATGAGAGCTGCTTTGCTAATTTATCTGGGTTGGGTATTAGACCTAGGAGATGTGGTACGTGGGGCTTCAATATGTTGTGTGGTAGGTTGGTGCGAGATATAGTTGTTGCTGTCATTCCTATGACACAAATGGAAATAAAACGATGGTCTCTAATCTGTGATGAATTATTCATTTATTAACACTTATAGTATGAGTTTACACTAATCACTCTGGTTAAAGCTCATTCTCACCTACATGTACTATTACAATAATCATCACAATCATGCTCACTGATTTATATGAAGTAGAAATTAGGGTTCCACCCAAACCACATTATACCAATATTTCCGATACATATTCTAGATATAAACTGATACTGATATGAGAAACCTAATATTATGTAGATTATTCATGTTTAATTACAGTCCCACCCAACTCTTTTCGCTACAGTTGCATTTAGACATTTTGGCTGGACAAGTCAATTTCAGACTCTCAGCCAATTCCCAGTCCAGATATTATTCATACCAAATGATTTACTGCTAACAACAAAAGACATGCTATTTTGTAAAGTCAGTATTAGGAAATCCAAAATTATCTTCATAGGTTATACGGTAAATTTAAATCCAACCTTTTTTTTTTAAACGATCACCAAATAATTGTATATAATATCATATTAGAACAGATACATAGTATGGTTTTGAGGTGTGTATTAGCAATATCAGACCTGAACCATAAGATACTAAATATTACTCCAGATAACAGACTAACCTACCTAATTTACTGGATTTACATATAAAATGGCTAAAAATATTTGTCCAGTTAAAATGTAAACTTTGTAAAGAGAGGTACATGTACATGTGTAAGCATCTTCAATCATTAAATACATGATTCATAAATCACTAATCACAATAGAAAATATTTTCACCTTGTTCTTCTTCTGATATATCTTCCGTAGGCTTGACTTTCAGTGGCTCTGGTTGTCTGGACTGCAAGAAATAGTATATAATTATTACATTCTTCTTAATTATTAGTATGAGCATTATTATTATTACTACTATTAATGTGATGTCTAAGTTTATCTGGTGAAAAATTATAATTACTTTTGTTTTTATAAAAAATACTTTGTATTTACAATAAATCATAACGATAATATGAAAAACCCATAATAACTGTTTTCATATTCTTCTACTGGATTTAGTGCAATACGCAAAATTTTCAACCTAACAACATGTAGTTTAAGATACATGTACTTAATCCTTTCACAGTTGAATTATTAACTGACAATGTGGATGTTAATAACCATACGTTATGTTATTGTTAATATAACATACCATAGTTGTTTGTAAAGTATCGTGCAGTGTTTTGTCACCGACGTTTTCATCTGTAAATAAATGATAATGGATAAGTAGCATGAGTCTTTAGATTTGAACAAATTACATACAAATGCATTTTTATGAAAAGACAATTATATCTACAAGGCAGTGCTGCATACAGAAAATGAAGCTGGGGGGGGCAATATGAGACTTTAGAGAACGTAGGGCGGGCAACGATGTTACCATGTGCCGTAAACACATATTGGTGTGACATTTTGGGAAACACTCGTGTATTTTTCTGTAACAGTTGAAATTTTGGCCATGCATTTCCTGATTAACTACTCTAGAGTCATTCTGTATGACGAAAACTACAGCAATGTCAGCACACAGTTCAGCATTGCACCATTTAACAATTAGACTACATGTATACAGATATAACATGAAAAAATCTCACATGTACTACATGTACAATGTAACATGTAGTATTTACTTTTACGTCACACTCATGAAAGTCTAGGGGGGGGGCAGGAGCTCCCCTTGAGGGGGCAAATGCCCCCCCCCCCCACCCTCTCTAAATGCAGCCCTGAAAACCCAGTATATACACATGTGTATCATGATTAAAATATCTAGCAGCATCTCTGTGTGTCAGTGAAGATATTCATGAAGTTTAAAATTCATGTCTGACAGAAACTGACACAATTTTCAGTATTCACTTGAAAACGTAGCTTCTGTTGTTCTGTTGTATATTTACACATATAAATGTATATGTATGTAAAATGATTGATTGCTTTCCCATGGGTTCAAACTATACATGTATATTTATATTCTTGCATCACCTACGTGAAGCAAGTATGCATTGTATACATAGTTAAGGAAGTTGCCTCATTCTGGGGGGCTCTATCAATTAATGGCACGGCATGTAATAGAATGCGTGCTCGAGCTCTACACAGTACTGACCAGCAAGAAGAAAGAAAGCTGCTTGGAGCTTACATAGAAACTGAAACTAATAGCTAGCTATTCGACCTAAAAAATAATCCTAAAGTTCTACAAGATCCTTTAACCCTTAGAGCACTGAGCCTGTATTTCAAAATTCTTCCCATTTCCAACACTGGCGACTCTATTGCATATAATGTGGCCATCGTTCACTTTCTCTACCGAAAAACCATCAACTTTTTTTGCCACATTCAGCAGCTTGTGCCTGACGCCAATTACAAGCATTTGGACAGCTTCGTGTAGCTAGGAACAGACGGCGAACCACGTAGGGGTGAAATGTCACATATATGTGACATCAGTGCTCTAAGGGTTAAAAGGTAAGGAGAGTAGATATCATAATAATAACTGCAATAGGCTGTTGTGTTTCAGGCATGATAAAGTTAGCCATGATTACTGAATGCTGGACAACACAAAGCAATCATAGGATACCTTTTTCTCTACATATCTTGTTTCTAGTGTTATGAATAACCTCCTGAAAAAAATACTGTTTACTGTTCTATTTTTGCGATATGAACAGGGTTGTATCTTCATCTACCATTCAAAATGCATAATACCAAACAAATGACTGTAACTTTATGTACAAAATAGCTGAATAATGAACATTAAAGTATCAATGCAGGGATGGATCCAGAATGGAATTATGGGGTGTGCTAAGAGGTGTGGGTTGAACGTAAATGGCAGTAGAACTTGAGGGAAACAGAAAAGTGTTTAAAACTACTGGTCTAGGGACGGAAAACAAGAATTACATTATAAGTTATTTTCTTGTTTAAGTATACTTACTACCTGTATAGCAGGAATGGCCAAAAAAGGGGGTAGGGCTATAGCTAAATCCACCTCTGCAATGACTATAGAGACTCCTTGACAAAAAAAGTGAAAGGGTTTACAATATGCCTTCATTATAAGGTCAACTTGCTGTCACCTTTAACATCTTGCATTTCATACCTTTTTCCAATGTTGCCTGAAGTTCTAAAATGTTGTTGATATGAAATGCTGTAGGAAGGCCAACTACTCCACTGTCAGGAAGTTGTGTAATACAGTGACATGAAGGACACTTTACAACATATCTGTCCTGCTGTGTTAATGATAACATAAATATCTTTAGCAGTGTAGCCATAGTAATCACATACCTCTAGTTCTTGTGGTAATTGTTCAATACAAGTTGTACAAAATGAATGATGACAAATTAGCACTTTTGGATTAATATATCTCTGCAAACAGACACCGCAGGTTATATTCTCTTCCAATTTCCGTTTGAATCCTGTAGTAGGAGTTTGTTCAGCCATCAATCCAGGTGTGTACACCGTTTGGCTTTGGAAAGGGGTGGCAAACTGGCAATATGCAGCGCCCGCGCGCGCGCAGTGCTGTAGACACCACGCCCTCAAAATTATTTCCTTAAAAGATACGGTAAGTTGACACTTGTGACATGACAATGTGATCATGGACTATGTATCAATGGCTGTTTATAAACAAGAAGCGTTCCTCTCGAACTAAAGACAGGGAGCCAAAGGAGTCCAGATATCTGTAAGATCTTCTTGAGTAGCAAAGATTTCTTGGGGTGTGTTTATAGCCTCCTCTGTGTTTGGGGTGGTCTTTTTTGTGTCACTTTCAAGAGCCATTTGAAAAAATAATGGATTCTATTGATTTGTCAAAACTTAGGGTGAGTTCATAATACTATGTTAAACTAGAATGTATGTAATTATAAATTATATAATAAGTAGTAATACACTAATAATGAGATGTTTTGAGTTATCGAATAATAATATGATCATAATTAACCTCTAAACACTCATTGTTTTGCTATTTTCTACAAAATATGTACTAAATTTGTATTTAAATTCGTAGCTTCTCTTCATGGATGCCAAATTTAGTATAAAAATAAAATAAAATTTTAAAAATTTAGTATATTATGTTATCTGTTTATGGAAGAATTTGGAACCATTCTTAAAAATCTGAGCAGCTACCATTCTAATAGACCACACCCACTAATTAAAATATAGAACTTATAATTATGTCAACACATACGAAAATTGAACATTTAAGGAAGTATTTTTCAATCAAGTGTTCACTATTTGGGTGTTTTGTACAGGAATCCAATGAAATCCACCATCTTAGAACCCGACTTGTCATTGCTATTCATGAATACCAAATTTCGGTACAAAACAATTAACTACACTATATATGTAGCAACTGTTTATACCAGGGCTACAATGAAGCTTTTTTCAGTATTTCTTTGCTTAAAAATGAATATTCTCACGTGGTTTTAGATAAAATATTAATTATTAGTTCACCATTCACTGTAACTAACTACTATATACTGTATATTTATGACACCAGCGTTATTAACACCTTGCCAACATAGGCAGAGGTTACTGTAATAATTATTAAGTTTCAAACTAGCTTTGAAACTCATACAATGTTATACTCCTTTGCCATTGTAAGGAGTCTGGTGGCTCAGATTGTAAGAGCAGAAACAAAACACATGTAACTTTTAAGAAAATTAAATGGTAGCAGAAGAGGTTTCTTGGCTTGTAGATCATAGAACGTATAATATGGTGGTATAATTTCCCTGGTTGTAGGTGGTCTGGGGGCATGCCCCCACAGTAAAATTTTGATTTGGACCCAAAAAATGGCAATCTGGGAGTTATTATAGTCATACCAGCTCTTTAACTACATATATAAAGTACTACTTGATACTATGTATAAATGAATACCTTTCTTGCCAAAACTGGAAGTAAGCCATCAAACAGTCATTACCATGTTGGTATGTGTAATTTAGGGAGGGCGCCGACTCACCTATCTAATTATCACTGTGCCACTGGGATTCAGTTGATAATTGGGTGTGGCTCATATACACAGAACAAGAAAATTGGTTATCCATACAAAAGTCACTAATAATATTGTACTATTAATAATTAACCTCTTTTGTTATTACATGATTGTATTAAAATGTTTAAAATCTTTATTACAGATGTGAGAAGGATTCTCCAGTGATTCTATTTACTCCTGTAAAATCTGAACAATCTCCTAAGAATGAAAAGGAGACAGATGTGGGTGTGACAACAAAAAGAAATAAACAGATAAAAGATCTCTAGAGGATTACAACAGGTATGAGAATATTGTCATGTGACATACATGTACATGTATAGTATCAGTCATGTGACTTGTAGTATCAAATGTCTATAATATGCTGTTATAGTTATTTGTATTGTTGCTTTATCACATTCAAAAAACCATACCCATTTTAATGTGTGTGTGGGAAGCCAACAAACTGTCTGGAGTAAAATGTTTATGATCTTGTACAAAATGGCAAATGGCAACCTTTTGAATAACAAAAGTACCAGTTTTCCCAGAGCTAGTTAAACAAGATATATGGAAAAAATAGTATCCCTATGACTGCTTTGTGGTGTTCACCTGTCCGGCATTCAGTAATCATGGCTGACTTTATCATGCCTGAAACACAACAGCCTATTATAGTTATTATTTTGATTATTACCTTTTAAAAGACCTTGTAGAACTTTAGGAATATATTTCAGGTAGAATAGCTAGCTATTAGTTTCAGTTTCTACATTTCTTTCTTCCTTTCTGCTGGTCTGTAAGCTCAAGCACATTCTACATGTATTGCACACCATCCACACTAATTGACAAAGCCCCCTGAAATGACACAAGTTTCTTAAGTATGTATACAACGCATACTTGTGTAAGCGACACTAGAATATAAATAAATAAATATATAATTATGTATGTATACATTAAACCCTGTGCAACGCATTTATAAGGATGGCCCTACGGGTCACAAAAATTCGAATTTTTGAATCTTTACTATTTCTCTACAGGAAGAATGTAGTGAAGAGTCTAAACAGCACAAAAAGAAGAAAAAGAAACACAAGAAAAATGATGATGATTAAAACTCTTATTTCTAAACACTTTATTAATCATCTCCTAAAGAACATCGTCTCTTTTCAATATTTTTAGAGTCTAATTTCAGAATATTATTTTGTAAGGAATATATAATGAATTTCCACAGACTAGTGCTATGTTGTGCACTGGATAAAGATATATTCAATTTTGTTTCTGGGTGGAGCAATAACACATCTTCAATATGATTGAAACTTTCTCTAAAACGCGAGCAAAACCATTTTGTAAAAATTGTAAATCTTCTCCCTGCTCAGCTATTGTCTTGGTTTTTGAAATAATTATTGTTAAGAAAAAGAATTATCATAAAATTAATAATAGAAAAAATAGTTTGCTATCGGCCTATCACTAGTCGCCTAAAGGTATAAAATCCGGCTTCTGTATATACTGGTCAATCACTTCTTGCTTTTTAAGGTACTCTTGAACATTCACAGCAATGTTTTTCAATTGCATTTTTTTTAATATGTGTATCACGTTTTCCCATGTTACTGGTGAACTATGTGACTCAATCCACGTCTTCAAAACAGTCTCCAATCTTTCCCAATTTTCTAAACTGTTATTATGTTTTAAAGATTCACGTGTATTATCATCAATGTTCAATTCCATTGCAAATCGATCCCATCTTGGACAGTAATCTCTAACTAAATCAAAAACATCCTTGCGTTCAGGAGACTTTTGTAGTATTCGAATGTTGCCTGGTCGATCTGAAAAAAATTGGTTGAGAAAATACTATTATAGCATTCTCATCTGCAAACTATTTTAGTCAATACCCATGGAGTGCTATTGGGGTCAAAATAGTATTTAAAATGTTTGCGTTATGTGGTGAATATATAAATCAACGTATTTATAAATTACATTGACGTATTTAATAAACATGTTGACTTATTTGTAAATACATCGACGTACTTATATATACTGCAACGTACTTATAAATCTCTCCCGACACAAACAACATGGATGATAACCCTAACAATCCCAGGGCCTAAACTGGGGGGGTGAAGCCCCACCAGACGCCCACAGTTTGTAAATAGTAAATACGTTGCGGTATATATAAGTACGTCGATGTATTTACAAATAAGTCAACGTATTTATTAAATACTATTTTGACCTCAATGGCACTCCATAAATACCTACATGTATAGGTGTGCATCAATGAAAACAATGAAGTGTAGGAACATGCAACTCCCACGTAAATAATTAACAAGAAAAATGTGTCTATAATGCTTTGTGATTACTATGTGTATCAAATATTGCTGATGGCACTGGTATCTACCTTTCTGTGTACTCAAATACTGGGGTCTGAAGAGCTACATGTAAGTGTAACTCCAGTCTAGGTACACAGATCTTTGATGAAACTGAAGTACTCTTTCAAGGTTCTAAATGATGACCTCCTCGTGTCTGTAACTCTTGCATTAATTGACCAAACCCCTTGGAATGACGTAACTTATATGTGACCAAAAAACCACACTTGTGACACATAATCAAACACTTGTTATTCAGCCATTTTATAAAGGACACCAATGATATTTGGTATCTAGGAGAAGCACTAATTGGTTTTCCTGTTTGCCATATTTCATTGGCTTCATGTAAAAATGGCTGAATAGCAAGTGTTTGAAGGTAAGCATTTGTTATTATGCGCCACAAGTGTGGTTTTCCAAAATTGGGTCACATATATAAATACCGTAGAATCTCGAATATAGGCGGGATCCGACTATAAGTGTATACTTTCTTACAAGTGCATATCAGCTTCCTTTATTTAACACTTGAATAAAAGCGGATTGAGCCGACCATAGCGACCGATAGCTCGATATTATCCTACAATTGGAGACCAGACTAACTTGTATACATGATGTCCTCTTACTACACCAGAAAAAAACGAAGCTCTCATCCTCCTTACCCGGTATTCTAACAGTGTTTCCCCAGGATAAATACTAAGGATGGGGGAGTGCATCAGTGGTACATCATTGATTAGTTATATACAAATTTATGTATTATACTAATACATTCGTTATGTTGTATAACAAGGAAGTTACATGACAAGGAGAAACAGTGGAATTACAGAATTACAGAATTGGCAGAAATGATTACATTGTACATTACATATCCAACTGTCATTTCCACAATTCTGCTATTTCTAATTCTGCTGTTTCTCCTTCCCCAAAGTTACAGGTATAGAGGAATAAATATTAATTATGCTTCTATCTTATGCTTCTATCTGTGCCACTATATTAGTCAATACCGCCCACCCCTACTCCACTGCTAGCTTACATATTACATGATTAGCAGTTACCCCTTCATAGCAAAATCAAAGAAATGGCTCAATATGTTTTGATATTGAAAGTAACTTATCACAGCCACAAGAAATTCTACTACACTAATCAAAGTAACATACATTTTAGCCTTACTCAATCAATATATATCGAAAAAACATAAAATTAATATATGACAAGGCTGGCTCTAAGTATTCCTGTCATGGAAGTCACTTCAATTTAATTATATACATGTTTGTAATTACATAATTATATGATAATAACCTGGTGAATACACAATTACACAGGTATCACTTCTCTACATAATAACAAATCACACAAAATTGTCTATTGGTGGATGAAACAGAGATGTGAAAAAAACCTCTGCCATGGGAATTAAAATTACTAAAAAAATAATTATTCTGAACATAGTCACAATATTAACAGTGATCAAACTGAAATGTTACCTGATAAAGGTTTGTCATCCACTAATGTTCCAATTGCTATCTGTGGTGAGTTATCTGTGAAATGAACACAATTCTAAAAACAGACACACACAAACATACAACACTAGGTTTTAATTAAACGCCCACTGGAGGTTAATTAGGAGACCACAGCACATGGTAGGTACATGTTTAAAAGGACGAATAAGAATGGGCCGTTATTTAACTTGAAGGTTTTGTAAGTAAGTTATTATTACATGTATTTACTGATGCATTGGTGAACAGGACTCTATAAGCATTTTCCAGCAAAGATGCCTTTAACCCTAGTTCTGGTTCCCAAGGCCAGACTATCCATGTCAAATGGTCCTGTAACACCAAAGCATCAAAGCATATGTGAATATGTTAAAAGTTAAATACTATTCGTGACACTGCTTTAGCGTTTTGACCAATTAACAAAACTCTGAACCATAGGTAAAATACCAGGCTGGTCATCTTTCTAAAGCTCAAAGGAAAATCACCATTTCTGTGACATGACAGAAACTTTACACCGTTGGTGCTAGAACTGTGCACTAACACACACACACACACGCGCGCGCGCACACACATGTATAGACACACACACACAAACACAAACACACACACACACACACACGCACACACACACACAGACACACACACAGACACACACACGCACACAGACACACACACACACACACAGCATCTGTGGTCTTACAGTAATTTTAATTATTAATTAACAAACGCCCACCTAAGGTTAATTAATAGACCACATGTGTAAAAGCACATGATTTTCAAGGGAATTAGATCTTCTGTAATCCAATGGGAATGGGCCATTATTTAACTTCAAGATTGTGAAAGTAAGTGATTATTACATGTATTTACTGATGCATTGGTAAACAGGACTCTGAGCATTTCCAGATACGGATAGAGAGGGAGGGTTGGGATCCCACCAAAGATGTCTTTAACCCCCAGTTCTGGACTACCCCTGTCAGGAGTCCAATAACACCAAAGTATCAAAGCATATTAAAGTCAAGATTGTTAAATACTGTTTGTGATACTGCATGCTTTTGACCAATAAAGTCCCAAATATAGAAAAGCTCTGAACCATGAGTGAAATACTGGGTTGTCTGACTAAAGCTCAGAGGAGAAACTTTACACTGTTGGTGTTGGAATTGGGCACTACCTGCCTCAGTGGTTCAGCTAGCTTGCCCTTTCCACCCAACATGTAAATACACACCAACACACACACACACACACACACACACACACACACACACACACACACACACACACACACACACATTTTATTTGTTGTATCATCAGTAGGAGAGTAGCATACAAGAAAACAAATGTTACCAACTAAATTGCATGCAATTATATACTCACCTCTTTCAGGAACAGCTCCATACCAGGCCAAACGAGGCTGCCCTTCAGTATCTTCTACTATCTCATTAGTTGCACAGCACTGAAGCTGAGTAGGATGATCCTGTGCAACTACAGCTATATGGTTAAGTGGTTCACAAGGACAAGGACAGAAGAAACCTGGCTCAGGTTTGACATTCCCTTTTACAGCAGCCTCTACCGATTCATGGATGGCACACCTCACTTTTTCTATGTCATCAGGAATTTCGCTAAGTAACTGGATGTAATATGGAGTTTCCATGATGGCAAATTTTCCTATCCTCTGGAGTGGTTGAATAATCATAAAGTTCGAATAATTTAATGCATTTCGATTACAAATTATTGACCATTTGTGGGAAAGGAGATGGACAATTATGGAACAGAAAAGCCCCATTGGTAAACCTTTTTTGAAGTAAAAAAGCATTGGTGGAATAGTGGATTCAGGAAAGGGATTGATATGTGTAGTATCACATACTGGTAGTAGTGCGGGAATGAAGTATTGATCTTCATTTTTTTCGACCTTTACTGCAATAAGAAGATGTTGAAAAATGGCTAGCAATTTCTCCACAAACTGAGGGAAACTTTTCAATATGTTTGAACACGTCTCCATCGTTTTGATGAAATCAATGGTAGCAATACCTTCCATAGCTAACAGCTTAATATCTAAATTGGGGTACTTGTTCACATTGCGTGCGTTACAAATAGTAACCATCAACTCATTGATAATATCAATAAGGCAGTGAATGTTGGCAAATACTATATCATCAGCTCCTGAATCAGGATAGTACAGCATGGAATTGAAAATATGGAAAAACTTGATAGCACTGACTACTTCTTCATCACTCATACCTAGCTTATGACCGAAAACCTTGCATAGTGACATATTGAGGACACCACAGCGATTCAAAGCTGCTTTTTGGATGAGAATTTGAAAGCAGTGCCACTTCAAAGGTACTTTGACAATGTATGCTTGCTCTCGAAGCTTAAGTGCTATTTCTTCTACAACTGGATCATCGAAATTACCTTCCTTTGCTTTTCTGCCATCAACTTCATGCAAGATTTTGCATTGAGCTTTGTTTTGGTAACAGATTTTTCCTTCCACTGATTTCAAGATATTTACGAGCTTCTCTTCTTTGTCTTCGATACTTTCTGTGTTTCCATCATACTCATCTCGATGTGTAGCTATGGCCATAATGCTTAGACTATCAGGAGGCGTGATATATTTGGAGAGAATGCGATCATTTTCGATGATTGCTTTCTGTTGCTGTGAACTGGAATTGACCATTACCAGGAGCTGCTTCAGCATTTCCTCCACTTTAGGCGAATGCTCAGTAAAATTGATTTGTCCAGTCTCCAAACACATTTCTGTTGAAGCTGGCCCAGAGAGATCTTCTGCTAGATTAATCACTAACATGAGGGCTGATGCACACGATAGAAAAGCTGGAAGTAATTTCTGAAATTGAATTTGCCCTCCACAATCTGTAAAATACAGCCAGCGCTCATGAAGACTCAACTCTTGAGCTTTGATACCTGTACTACACCTGTGATATAGCTCTTGTATAAGAGCAACAGCTTTTTCCACATCCTCGGTCTGACCAGGTGTCACTGGGAATTCACTACTAACATCGATATCATTTTGCGATATTTCTTCATCATCTTCATTTAAACGTGCAGATGCTACTGACAAAGCAATCATTTGTAATTCTGCTAGAATTTTTTCTTCCATGTCTTGATTGTTGACACAAGTCCAGCATTTCCCTGATTTGCCAAATCGGCCTACGGACAAAGTGCCAACAGCAATATCTGGAGCTTGAATACAGGGAGTACTGAGTTCCTTGTATGGAAGTGATAAAATGAGGGATTTGAGGGATGTTTTACCAGCACGGGCTGCTCCTTGTATGACAGCCTTGGTTATATGTGACTCGACAAAGCCATCTTCCATAGCTTTAACAAAATGCTGTCGATCTATTGCATCAAAATTATAAAATTAATGAAAAAATATTAATTATGCAGTATATAAAATTATATACATACATGTATTGCCTTAGACAAAGTTACACATTCCACTAAATTTTAGTTAACATTTCTCCAGTATGAGCTTGCAGCATACTACATATGATTAGAAGTTACCCAACAAAATAGAAATCCAAGAATTGGGTCAATATGTTTTGATATTGGAAGCAAATTATCAAACCGAAAAATTGAAAAGAAATTCTACTTCACTAATCGAAGTAACATGTATTTTAACCTTACTATAAATTAAAAGAAAAAGTTTATTCCAGCAAAAATGAGCTAAATGCATGAAAAGGCTCCTCCAATACTTATTAAGACCAACCACTTTACACTCAAATCTTCCTCCCTCCCCTCTCCTCCAATCTTCTAATAGCCACAAACAAGAACATTATTGCATTACTGTTAATAGCAATGATTTATGATGTAATCTAGCATAAAGGACTAACCTATTTCTTTAAAAGGAATAGAGGGTGGAGTTGATTCAGACTGTACAATGCCTTGAGCAGATTCTAAAAAACATAAAAATTAGCTATTAAAAAGGATTAATGATAATTAAAATTATAAAATTATGCATCCCCTCATATAGAAAACATACATGTATACTCCCAATCTTTATACATAATTATTGCAACAAGATATATTGAGAAAACAATTGTATATAGAGAAAAAAACATCCCTATGATTGCTTTATAAATTTAAGTGAAGATAAACGTATCCCTATGACTGCTTTGTGGTGTCCAGAATTCAGTAATCATGGCTGACTTTATCAAGCCTGAAACACATCAGCCTATTATAGTTATTATTTTGATTATCTACTCTGTTTACCTTTCAAAGAACCTTGTAGAACTTTAGGAATATATTTCAGGTAGAATAGCAAGCTATTACTTTCCAGCTTCCAGGCCCATAGCCAGACTTCCGAAATGGGGGGTGCTAAATTGGGGTACCAACTACCAAGGCTATGAGATGCACAATCAACAATGAAGTGTTAAGCTAATACCCTATTGTCACCATAGTTGCAATAAGCTGTCATGTGGTTGTCTTGCTCAGCATCAGTTATCAGTGTGACTATGTCCCAACATGTAGCTGACAACCACAAAGAATGCTCTAGTGAAGGGTGTCATGGCTCCTTATTCATAGAATCTATGTTTGAAAGGGGGGGTGCTCGTGCACACCCCTGCACACCCCCCCCCCCCCCCCCTTTAATGAAGCTTTTTATGTAGTAAAACAGTAATCACCCGAGTAAGCCATAACTGTCTATTTTCACTCATATCTCAAAATTAATAATTATCCCAGAAGCCTGATTTTTGCAAATTCGGTCACATATAATATTATATATATATAGTTCGAACCCGTGGGAAAGCAATCATAGGGATGGCCCTACGGGCCATAACAAACAAAAACAGTCCAGCACAATTAGCAGCAATCTGTTTTACTGTTTTACACTGTGTGGTTTATTTGTATTCGAAGTACGTTGTTAAAAATGCAATAAATTACTGCTTTAGGCAGGACATTGACTTTTCAGTTCAAGTGGGGATCATCACCTGATTTAAGCCTAGCTAGAACACTGCTGACATGTTACATGTATATACCTTAAATTCCATGACCTCGTTGGTCATACAAATGATACAAATATAAATCATGTTACGTAGTTATTACATACTATATGAGACCTAATTTTGAGAAAACCACACTTTTGTGCATGCATAATAATATTGAACAAACGCTTACTTCTAAAAGCTTTTGAGCATTTTTGTAGAGGAAGCCAATACAATTTGGTATCCAGGAAGACTGGTTAATGCTCCTCCTGGATACCAAACGTACAATTTGGGAATTTGACAAGTAAGTAAGTGTTTGTTTAAAATTATTATGCACCATAATTCTCACATGTATATTACCTGATATAGAGCTCTGCTTTTTCAGATTTTCCAACATATTCTTATCATCACCTTGTATTACTTTATGTGATATATCTGTTGATTGAGATGACATTTCAATATACAATAATTGGTTGGAACTTGGAAGTACATGTATAGCTACAGACCCACTGAGAGGAGGGGGATAACCCAGATCTGTTTGGAGAAGCCAAAAGTTTATTATTAGTAAACAATCATGTTATAAAAAGAAGAGGAAAAAAATAACAGCACACAATTCTAAACAAACGAGTTCAAACACTTAAGTTAACACAAGAAATTTTGACGGAAGCACTAAAATTGAATAGTGATGTGCGATACGTATCGATATATCGAAATATCGATATTTTCATTGAATATCGTGATACAATATTAGCTTTTGGGTGTATCGATACACTGGAATGGACAGTTTAGTAAATATGGTTTTTCTAATTTGTCTAATTTGATACCTAAAAGTAATTATAACAAGCTAGTGCGCATAACTTTCATTGATTTCTTTTACCATTTCTTGACAAATACATCCAAATAGGACATTTATTTACATTTTATAAGTGTTTCAATATTATTTCAAATATCGTGATACTGTATCGTATCGTGATATTTTTGGTAGCGATACGCAATACTATTATTTAGTTGTATCGCACATCACTAAAATTGAATGTTTACCCCAGGCCCAACCTGTTCTCTCATTGGCCTTGTATAGCTATTATGCTATATATCATTATAGAGTGCCTGGAGTACATCAACTATACATTCAGTTCAATATGAAAACTTACCTATCTGATTCAATATAGTATCTGCTACTCCATTGAGAGCTGGATCATCTTGTTCCTTTAATATATAGCAAAATGACTTCAGCATTTTAGGCTTACTAGACAACTCAAGGACATGTTGAACTTCATTCAACAGTCTACTAGCTTTTTCAAACCGGCTAAGAGATGGTTCATTCAACATTTCATCTTTGATCTTTTCAGATATTAATCCATACGATGAGAGCTGCTTTGCTAATTTATCTGGGTTGGGTATTAGACCTAGGAGATGTGGTACGTGGGGCTTCAATATGTTGTGTGGTAGGTTGGTGCGAGATATAGTTGTTGCTGTCATTCCTATGACACAAATGGAAATAAAACGATGGTCTCTAATCTGTGATGAATTATTCATTTATTAACTCTTATAGTATGGGTTTACACTAATCACTCTGGTTAAAGCTCATTCTCACCTACATGTACTATTACAATAATCATCACAATCATGTCCACTGATTTATATGAAGTAGAAATTAGAGTTCCACCAAAACCACATTATACCAATATTTCCGATACATATTCTAGATATAAACTGATACTGATATGAGAAACCTAATATTATGTAGATTATTCATGTTTAATTACAGTCCCACCCAACTCTTTTCGCTACAGTTGCATTTAGACATTTTGGCTGGACAAGTCAATTTCAGACTCTCAGCCAATTCCCAGTCCAAGATATTATTCATACCAAATGATTTACTGCTAACAACAAAAGACATGCTATTTTGTAAAGTCAGTATTAGGAAATCCAAAATTATCTTCATAGGTTATACGGTAAATTTAAATCCAACCTTTTTTTTTAAACGATCACTAAATAATTGTATATAATATCATATTAGAACAGATACATAGTATGGTTTTGAGATGTGTATTAGCAATATCAGACCTGAACCATAAGATACTAAATATTACTCCAGATAACAGACTAACCTACCTAATTTACTGGATTTACATATAAAATGGCTAAAAATATTTGTCCAGTTAAAATGTAAACTTTGTAAAGAGAGGTACATGTACATGTGTAAGCATCTTCAATCATTAAATACATGATTCATAAATCACTAATCACAATAGAAAATATTTTCACCTTGTTCTTCTTCTGATATATCTTCCGTAGGCTTGACTTTCAGTGGCTCTGGTTGTCTGGACTGCAAGAAATAGTATATAATTATTACATTCTTCTTAATTATTAGTATGAGCATTATTATTATTACTACTATTAATGTGATGTCTAAGTTTATCTGGTGAAAAATTATAATTACTTTTGTTTTTATAAAAAATACTTTGTATTTACAATAAATCATAACGATAATATGAACAAGATATATAGAGAAAAAAACATCCCTATATTTGCTTTGTGATGACTATGTATTAAGCATTGCTGATGGCACTAGTGTCTCTACCTTTCTGTGTACTCCTGGGGCCTGAAGACGTAAGTGTAAGCCTAATTGCAGTCTAAATACACAGATGTCTGATGAACTGACTGAGGTACTCCTTCAAGGTTCTAAATGATGACTTCCTTGTGTCTGAAACTCAACAACTTATCATACTTACTTGTTAAAGATTCTTGCATAATATCTATACTGTTTCTCTGCTATATACAACAGTTATTAGCAGTTTTACATCCATTCTGAATCTTCCTGGCTGGTCTGTAGCTCAAACGCGCGTTCTTTTACGTGCCACGCCCATTAATTGACTGAGCCCCCCCCCCCCCCCCCCCGGGAATGACGCAACTTCCTTAACTACGTATACAACGCATAGTCGCGCAAGTGACACAAGAATATATATATATATATATATATATATACATTAAACCCCGTGGAAAGCAATTATAGGGATGGCCCTACCCATAATAACTGTTTTCATATTCTTCTACTGGATTTAGTGTAATACGCAAAATTTTCAACCTAACAACATGTAGTTTAAGATACATGTACTTAATCCTTTCACAGTTGAATTATTAACTGACAATGTGGATGTTAATAACCATACGTTATGTTATTGTTAATATAACATACCATAGTTGTTTGTAAAGTATCGTGCAGTGTTTTGTCACCGACGTTTTCATCTGTAAATAAATGATAATGGATAAGTAGCATGAGTCTTTAGATTTGAACAAATTACATACAAATGCATTTTTATGAAAAGACAATTATATCTACAAGGCAGTGCTGCATACAGAAAATGAAGCTAGGGGGGAGGGGGGGGGGGGGCAATATGAGACTTTAGAGAACATAGGGTGGGCAACGATGTTACCATGTGCCGTAAACACATATTGGCAAACTAAGGGACTTTGTGTGACATTTTGGGAAACACTTGTGTATTTTTCTGTAACAGTTGAAATTTTGGCCATGCATTTCCTGATTAACTACTCTAGAGTCATTCTGTATGACGAAAACTACAGCAATGTCAGCACACAGTTCAGCATTGCACCATTTAACAATTAGACTACATGTATACAGATATAACATGAAAAATTTCACATGTACTACATGTACAATGTAACATGTAGTATTTACTTTTACGTCACACTCATGAAAGTCTAGGGGGGGGCAGGAGCTCCCCTCGAAGGGGCAAATGCCCCCCCCCCCCCCACCCTCTCTAAATGCAGCCCTGAAAACCCAGTATATACACATGTGTATCATGATTAAAATATCTAGCAGCATCTCTGTGTGTCAGTGAAGATATTCATGAAGTTTAAAATTCATGTCTGACAGAAACTGACACAATTTTCAGTATTCACTTGAAAACGTAGCTTCTGTTGTTCTGTTGTATATTTACACATATAAATGTATATGTATGTAAAATGATTGATTGCTTTCCCATGGGTTCAAACTATACATGTATATTTATATTCTTGCATCACCTACGTGAAGCAAGTATGCATTGTATACATAGTTAAGGAAGATGCATCATTCTGGCTCTATCAATTAATGGCATGGCATGTAATAGAATGCGTGCTCGAGCTCTACACAGTACTGACCAGCAAGAAGAAAGAAAGCTGCTTGGAGCTTACATAGAAACTGAAACTAATAGCTAGCTATTCGACCTAAAAAATAATCCTAAAGCACTGAGCCTGTATTTCAAAATTCTTCCCATTTCCAACACTGGCGACTCTATTGCATATAATGTGGCCATCGTTCACTTTCTCTACCGAAAAACCATCAACTTTTTTTGCCACATTCAGCAGCTGGTGCCTGACGCCAATTACAAGCATTTGGACAGCTTCATGTAGCTAGGAACAGACGGCGAACCACGTAGGGGTGAAATGTCACATATATGTGACATCAGTGCTCTAAGGGTTAAAAGGTAAGGAGAGTAGATATCATAATAATAACTGCAATAGGTTATTGTGTATCTGGCATGATAAAGTTAGCCATGATTACTGAATGCTGGACAACACAAAGCAATCATAGGATACCTTTTTCTTTATATATCTTGTTTCTAGTGTTATGAATAACCTCCTGAAAAAAATACTGTTTACTGTTCTATTTTTGCGATATGAACAGGGTTGTTCAAAATGCATAATACCAAACAAATGACTGTAACTTTATGTACAAAATAGCTGAATAATGAACATTAAAGTATCAATGCAGGGATGGATCCAGAATGGAATTATGGGGTGTGCTAAGAGGTGTGGGTTGAAAGTAAATGGCAGTGTATAGAACTTGAGGGAAACAGAAAGGTATTTAAAACTACTGGTCTAGGGACGGAAAACAAGAATTACATTATAAGTTATTTTCTTGTTTAAGTATACTTACTACTACCTGTATAGCAGGAATGGCCAAAAAAGGGGGTACGGCTATAGCTAAATCCACCTCTGCAATGACTATAGAGACTCATCGAAAAAAAAAGTGAAAGGGTTTACAACATGCCTTCATTATAAGGTCAACTTGCTGTCACCATTAACATCTTGCATTTCATACCTTTTTCCGGTGTGGCTTGAAGTTCTAAAATGTTGTTAATATGAAATGCTGTAGGAAGGCCAACCACTCCACTGTCAGGAAGTTGTGTAATACAGCGACATGAAGGACACATTACAACATATCTGTCCTGCTGTGTTAATGATAACATAAATATCTTTAGCAGTGTAGCTATAGTAATCACATACCTCTAGTTCTTGTGGTAATTGTTCAATACAAGTTGTACAAAATGAATGATGACAAATTAGCACTTTTGGATTAGTATATCTCTGCAAACAGACACCGCAGGTTATATTCTCTTCCAATTTCTGATTGAATCCAGTAATAGGAGTTTGTTCAGCCATCACTCCAGGTGTGTACACCCTTTGGCTTAGTATCGAGTATCGAATGAATGCATTAACGAGTAATCGATACCAAACCACGCCCTTAATTTAATTATGTGCGGTTAATAAACTTTAATAACATTTGATTATAATTAATTTTTTTGAAGTCCTCAGGCCAGTGTAGAGAACTGCGCATGCTCAGTAACACGTGGCAGTGGCCACGTGTTACTGAACATGCGCAATTTTCCAGTACTCGATACTATCGATACTCAATCCCAAACTACTTGGTATCGTATCGAAATGGAAATTTCTGGTATCGCCCATCACTACAAAGTGGCAATATGCAGCGCCCGCGCGCGCGCAGTGCTGTAGACACCACGCCCTCAAAATTATTTCCTTAAAAGATACGACGGTACGTTGACACTTGTGACATGACAATGTGATCATGGACTATGTATCAATGGCTGTTTATAAACAAGAAGCGTTCCTCTCGAACTAAAGACAGGGAGCCAAAGGAGTCCAGATATCTGTAAGATCTTCTTGAGTAGCAAAGATTTCTTGGGGTGTGTTTATAGCCTCCTCTGTGTTTGGGGTGGTCTTTTTTGTGTCACTTTCAAGAGCCATTTGAAAAAATAATGGATTCTATTGATTTGTCAAAACTTAGGGTGAGTTCATAATACTATGTTAAACTAGAATGTATGTAATTATAAATAGTAATACACTATAATGAGATGTTTTGAGTTATCGAATAATAATATGATCATAATTAACCTCTAAACACTCATTGTTTTGCTATTTTCTACAAAATATGTACTAAATTTGTATTTAAATTCGTAGCTTCTCTTCTGGATGCCAAATTTAGTATAAAAATAAAATAAAATTTTAAAAATTTAGTATAATATTATGTTATCTGTTTATGGAAGAATTTGGAACCATTCTTAAAAATCTGAGCAGCTACCATTCTAATAGACCACACCCACTAATTAAAATATAGAACTTATAATTATGTCAACACATACGAAAATTGAACATTTAAGTAAGTATTTTTCAATCAAGTGTTCACTATTTGGGTGTTTTGTACAGGAATCCAATGAAATCCACCATCTTAGAACCTGACTTGTCATTGCTATTCATAAATACCAAATTTCTGTACAAAACAATTAACTACACTATATATATAGCAACTGTTTATACCAGGGCTACAATGAAGCTTTTTTTGGCATTTCAATATTCACTTTGCTAAAAAATGAATATTCAAATTCAGCTTGGTCACGTGGTTTTAGATAAAATATTAATTATTAGTTCACCATTCACTGTAACTAACTACTATATACTGTATATTTATGACACCAGCGTTATTAACACCTTGCCAACATAGGCAGAGCAGAGGTTACTGTATAATTATTAAGTTTCAAGCTAGCTTTGAAACTCATACAATGTTATACTCCTTTGCCATTGTAAGGAGTCTGGTGGCTCAGATGGTAAGAGCAGAAACAAAAGACATGTAACTTTTAAGAAATTAAATGGTAGCAGAAGAGGTTTCTTGGCTTGTAGATCACAGAACGTATAATATAAGCACAGGGGCTTTACATAGGATAAACCTTACGTCTAATACATGTAGTTTGCCTAGTACTGGCCATGTACCTTCAGGCATCTGTACCATCAACAGCTGTTAACAAGGGCGAATTCAGGATTCTAGATTATGGTGGTATAATTTCCCTGGTTGTAGTGGGTCTGGAGGCATGCCCCCACAGGAAAATTTTGATTTGGACCCAAAAAATGGCAATCTGGGAGCTATCATAGTCATACCAGCTCTTTAACTACATATATAAATTACATATACATTTTAAAAATACTACTTGATACTATGTATAAATGAATACCTTTCTTGCCAAAACTGGAAGTAAGCCATCAAACAGTCATTACCATGTTGGTATGTGTAATTTAGGGAGGGTGCTGACTCTGCCCCCCCACATTAAATCCTGCACTGGTTAAAATAACCAATACCTGATAGTGCCCGATTACCTATCTAATTATCACTGTGCCACTGGGATTCAGTTGATAAATGGGTGTGGTTCGTATACACAGAACAAGAAAATTGGTTATCCATACAAGAGTCACTAACAATATTGTACTGTTATTAATAATTAACCTTCTTTGTTATTACATGTATAAAGATGTTTAAAATCTTTATTATAGATGTGAGAAGGGTTCTCCAGAAATTTTATTTGCTCCTGTAACAATCTCCTAGAAATAAAAAGGAGACAGAAGTGGGTGTGACAACAAAAGAAATAAACAGATAAAAGATCTCTGGAGGATTACAACAGGTATGAGAATATTGTCATGTGACATACATGTACATGTATAGTATCAGTCATGTGACTTGTAGTATCAAATGTCTATAATATGCTGTGTATAGTTATTTATTTAAAGTTTTGTTGCTTTATCACATTCAAAAAAACCATACCCATTTTAATGTGCATGTGGGAAGCCAACAAACTGTCTGGAGTAAAATGTTGATCAGTTTTCCAGCCTTACCCAACCCAAAATATTTGAACATATTAAGAGCCTTAGTATACATGTAGTTATTATTGTAAATGCACATGTTTACCTTCCATTCCAGTATCCTCAGGTCTGTTGCCACTGTTGTCTATAAAAGCATAATGTACATTGTAACACTAGTAATGTTGGGATGAGCCTAGCTAAGCATTCCCAACACCTGTATAAACACTTTACAAGAAGGAAGCCAGAGATAAGTGTATACAATCATCAAAATGTGTGTTATCAGAAATTCATTAGTAACAGAGTATTATTATATACATGTATGCAAGTAGTTTGCATTTTAATGTGTATAGAATAAGTTATCCAACACAACATGATATACTTTGAAACCATGCATTTAAGATCTTAATTTTCATTTCTTTCTCCAGCAATGCCCGTAGTTCAAAAATTGTTTGGACGTGCATTGCAATAGGAAGGTCAGCAACTCCAGTGTCAGGACTCAGGAAGTTGTGTTAAATGGTCACATTGAGGTCAGTGTATAACATATTGGTCTTGTTGTGTAAAATAACAATACTGTTAATTATAATTTTGACCGTGGATGTGAAAATCGGTAAATAAGTATGTTGCCAAAGACTTTCATTTAAAGCTTGTTACTCAGCCATTCTGTACAGGAAATTAACTGAATTCGGCATCTGAGTTGCCGTTCCAGGATCGCAGATTTCGTTGGCTAACTTCACAAAATGTCTGAATAATGACCATTTAAATAATATGTTGTTTAACAAAATTGCCAATGAATGATTTTTAACACCCACCATGATAATTGGTGAGCCCCACGCTTATCAGGTAGCTGGAAAATTTGCACAGTATATAAAATTATATATATATACAATATATATATATATATAATTATATAATTATATATACATGTATATAATGTTGGTACATTACGTATTCTGTAAATATCTTAATGTTCAAATTTCTAAAGCAACATGCGTGTCACTGCATAAAAGCTATGGATGAAAAGAGGACAGAGCTAAACGAGCTGCAGAGACTAAAGCTAACAAATGAACTGTTGCATTTTGCTTTTCTTCGCACTAAAAGCTTGTTTTTACTCAGTGTCAAAAATTTGGTTATTCTAACCACGTCTTCTCATGATTGCTAGTCTCACAAGCCAGACCCAACAGCTAACCAGCCAATGTACACTGTATATAACTATATATAGGTATAAAAGTACATGTTCATGCATATACTACATACACGATGTTACAGGAGATGTAGAAAGAAAGAAAGAAAGTAAGAAAGAAAGAAAGAAGAAAGACACATGTACATGAACATACATAGCATATTTGCACAAATACATACATGTATATATATAACATCTGCAGATACATGTACATAAGTGTTTATGTACAAGTTAGTAACATACATATGTACATGTTGTATATGTGACAGGATCTAGTACTCTAGTTATTCAATTCATGAGCAGTGCCCCTATCTTAAAAGTTAGCTGAATTAAATCTCGCGATTGAATAATGAAAGTAATATTTTCTTTAAGCCGGTTAAAAATAGCCATGACAAATTATATTCTACATCTCAGGGATACACATGTACAAGTGTATGTGACCATGCAAGTATCACAGTTTCAAATTGCATGTTAGTACATGTACATGTAGTGTATGCACTGTAGACATCATCAGCTCCATGCTGGTATATTGGTGACATACTGTTTCTAAGTTATGGCTGCTTAAATTTCTATTGCTGTGAAAATTAGATTTTGAGAACACGCCCATTTAATTAAGAGCAATTTACATGCATTAATTACATGTACATTAAAATGGCACGCTTTAAATGCTCATCCTACACAAACTATAGAAATCTGCGGTTTAAGATTAGTTGCACACAGCTAGCAAAGGTATTATACATGTCCTGATATAGGCATATTTCTAGTGTACATACATGTACATGTAGTTATACACTCCATTCTCTAATGAGCTCTTGGGTATAGTACATGTACATATACGTACATGTATGTCTCGTTTGTACACATGATGCTAATAAACAACTTGACCTCTCAGATCCTGTGTGACAATATGAGAGTCTCGTTATACTAATAAACATTTGTTGGATATTCAGAAACATTTTGGTATAACTATGTGTAATGTTAAATAATCACAATATTTAAATACCACTGTTATTACAAACACATTTATAATTTACACATATATACTATTTAATAAATTATAGCATAGTCATACTTACCTACAGTGGTAACAGGTTTATGGGTAGTTTGACTGGTTTGGTTGGAAACAGGTTCAAAAGAAGTTTTACGTCTTGGTCTGAGTTCTACAATTATAAAGGTAGATAAAATAAGACTAAAAAAATTTAATTAAAATCATTTGCCTGATGTTATGCATACAAACCCCCCATAATTCCATTAAATTATTAACTTGATGAGCGTCTTCAGAAAAAATTCACAATATGAATATTATTGAAGTTTGGCTGCCAAATAAAAAAGGAAAAAACAAACCAATCATACCTGAGTGTATCTTTTTCATCTTTCTTCTGTGAAATGTCGCATGAGCTTATAGCTTGGACTGCTATGATATACATGTATGCATACAGTGTAAAAATACAACAAATTAATGTTACAGTAGTAAGATACAAATAGCATGACAAAACACGATGAGCTCCCATAAAGTACTAAAAATTTTTCTTTAACAGTGGAAAATGAGTGATAATACCTGGCTGTTTCTTTTCCTTCTGTTGCAAACGTTACTTGAGCTTGTATCTTGCACTGCTGTTGAACTAATCAAGACAATGGAAGACTACATACAGGTACATGTAGGACGTCTTTGAAAAGACTTTTGCTTTATGTACATGTACGAAATAACTGAATAAGGATTAAAGATGTCTCTCACACTAGAGGCTGACCTCATCTGTTTGACCAAAAAGCTAAAAGGGTTTACAATGTGGCCTTTAATATACATAACAAGGCTTGCTGTCATTTTAAAAATCTTGTATCTCATACTTTTTTCCAGTGTGGCTTGAAGTTCTAAAATGTTGATATAAAATGCTGTAGGAAGGCCAACCACTCCACTGTCAGGAAGTTGTGTAATACAGCGACATGAAGGACACCCGCCACACTGATTTGTCCTGCTGTGTTAAACTGTTAATGATAACAATTTATCTAAATATCTTTATCAGTGTAGCTATAGTAATCAAATACCTCTAGTTCTTGTGGTAGATATTGGATACAAGTTGTACAAAATAAATGATGACAAGTTAGCACTTTTGGATTAGTATATGTGTCCAAACAGACACCACAAGTGAGATTATCTTCCAATTGTTGACTGAATTCATTAGTAGTACATGTAGTTCAGCCATCATACAGGTGTGTTATTATTTAAAGAAAGGCACATCTGACACCTTGCTCTCCTTTCAGTCATGTGACTGTACTTTTGTAAACACCACACCCTCAAAATTATTTCAATTTTTGTTCAATTAGAATTCTACAGGATCTAACTAAACCTAACGAGCCAGAGGAGTCAAGATACATGTATCTTTAAGATCTTCTTGAGTGGTACAGATTTCTTTGGGGTGTGTTTTTAGCCTCCTCTGTGTTGTTTGGTTAGTCTGGCGAGCAGACCTTTCGCTTCCGCTTTTACATTGAGACGGGGCGGAGGAAAGGTCTGGAGACTCTTGACATGATTTCATGGGCTCTGCAGGAATGTTGATAGAGCCAATGAAATGCGAGTAGTCACATGACTCTAGCCGCAAACACGCTAATTAACACGAGTTACGGAATTAAAATGGAAGAGGCAATCCAGACGGCAGCTGAAGAGCTAGGTTACTCGAATTTACGAGTAAAACAGAAGGAGGCAATAATGCACTATCTACAAGGTAAACAAAGGAATGGTCCATCTGAGGAACAGCTGTTTGAAGGTAATCTTACTACACCAGCAAGGCCTAGTCTAGTGGCTTCGACTTTAAATAATTCTAGAACTGTACAAGATTGATGCTCCGTACAACCTCCTTCTTTTATTTGCAGACGGCAAACTCACCAAATAGAGACAGCATTTCATCGTGACTCGACGATAAATTATAAACGTTACGTACTCGCGAGCTCGGTGCAGGTGCGCTGAGGCGCAAGGCGTGGTGAAATCAGATCAT
Source organism: Petrosia ficiformis (assembly GCA_947044365.1). NCBI lineage: Eukaryota > Metazoa > Porifera > Demospongiae > Haplosclerida > Petrosiidae > Petrosia > Petrosia ficiformis. The sequence continues at coordinate 6,997,678 of OX345638.1, forward strand.
GTGACATGGATTGATTACATTCCTACGGCCCATGAAATCATGTCAAGAGTCTCCAGACCTTTCCTCCGCCCCGTCCCAATGTAAAAGCGGAAGCAAAAGGTCTGCTCGCCAGACTATTGTTTGGTGTGGATAAAATTGCTCTGTCTTTTTGTGTTACTTTCAGGAGACATTTGAAAAAGAATAATGGATTCTATTTATTTGTCAAAACGTAGGGTGAGTTCATAATATATATACTAATTATATCTAGAATGTATTATTGGATCAACTAGAATATTCGCCACTCATTAATTATGCACAATAGGTGTGGTCCCACTGGTGTACATTTACGCTGGGCCGATAGGCTCAGCGTTGTTCCTGACAAACAGGGGGGGGTCTTTGGGGGCGCAGCCCCCCAGTTTAGGTCCCTTGTCGGTAGGGATATCATCAGCATGTTAGCGAGCAAAGTTACAACCTGCCACACCTATCGTGCATAATTAATGAGGTGGCGAATATTCTAGTTGATCCGTATTATTTTATAAATTTGTACAATTGTACTACACAATACACTATTTTGATTTTGACCAAGGCTATATATAGTTCAGGGTAAAATTCGAATTTTGAGAGAATATTAAAATGCTCACGGTTCTAACAGATAATAATATTGATCGAAACCACTTTGGAAACATAATAAGGACATGATTATCTAACTCTAGGAACAGTTTCGGCTCGATCTGAAACGATTGATTTTGCAATGAAAAAATCAGTACCAAGGCTATAGATAGATAATGTATTATGCTACATAGATAAGCAATTTCTTTCTACACAAGGTGCTTTCAGCAAATTGTGATTCAATGATTTAACTGCACTTCCCAACAAATTCTGTTTTATTGCTAATCTATGTAGTATGGGCTGTAGATACTCATATTCAGTGCAAGACGAGCATTTTAAGTCATGCCTATGGATTTTTGCTGCTTCGCCATTTTAAACACCTACATGTACTCAAGTAATTAGGGCTGTACTTAAGGACTACCAGATATCTGGTATTTCTCTGAATGAATGCTATGCTTACAGTGTACCAGACCCTCCCTGGCTTGTAAAGTGGGAGGGGCTGGCAAGCGAGACTAATTATCAGTCACTTGGGAATAATAAAAGTTTACCTCTGTTACCACTGTTTCGCGATTCCAAGTGGATCAATAGTTCCTCTTCCAAATTTAGTATATTCTGTTGTCTGTTTACACAGAAGAAACCATTCTTGAAAATCTAAGCAGGTATCAACCCAAAAACCGAATGCACTACTGTAACAGCTGTGTTAAAGTTTAGCATTTCACATACAATGTCTAGTCTTTAAATTTAGCAAAAACCAACAGTGTATAGTCTTAGCTCTTAAATTGTGGTTTCTCTAATTACATGTATATAAATGTTTAGTATAGTACCATATATGATCTAATTATTACATACTATTTTACAAGACACGTGTAGTTTGTTCAAAATTATCATGATATTGTAAGACCACTTTTCAAAGAACTAGTCAATCATAAAGCTGATCACTGGTCTTTTCTTCACATATATATATATATATATATTATGACTGTAGATGTGAAAATCAGTCCTTTGGCATATGTGAAGTTTGTCAAATGCTTGTTATTTAGCCATTTTTATTACAAGAAACTAACTAAATTTGGTATCACGATGGACCAATAGTTGCTCTTCCTGACTACCTGTACAACATAGGTGTCAATACAAATGTTTAGATGATGTATTTGACAAAATTATTATGTGCCAATGACTGATTTTCACATCTGTGGTCACATATGTACATGTACAAACCAATGTCATTTAGAGTCACACTGATCATCTGTTTACATGTACACATGTACTTATACACAACTGTATTTACATGTACATGTACAAACAATGTCATTATGACTCACACTGATCATCTGTGATCTCGACGCAATTTGCCAAAATGTTAAAGTTGAACCAACCCCTGTCCAGTGAGTCTCTATCTTATTGGACTTTCAACACCAAAGGCGATGCTCGTCTCGATGTGGCAGCAACTAGCTTTGGGACTGTCATGGTCAAAGTGCATTCTTTAATGTTAGAGTGTTTAACCCTTTTGCACAAACTCATGTCAGTAAAATCTCTAGCTACTTGCTACAGAAAGCATGAATATGAGAAAAGAAGAATTTATGAACAAAGAGTCAGAGATGTTGAGCATGGTTGTTTTTCCCCAACTAGTTTTTAATACCTCAGGTGGAATGGGGCCTATTGCGACTACTGTATACAAGAGAATAGCTTCAACGATATCTGAAAAATATGACTGTCGATACAGTAACACAATAAGATGGATTAGATTAAATTTCTCTCTGCTAAGGTCAACTATTATGTGCTTACGAGGGTCACAGTCCTCTCCTGTAACTGTTCTATATCTCCTGACTCAGACATTGACCTTGCCCTTCATGAGGGGAGGGTCACTATTTAAATATTCATATACTTTTACAGTTTTACTTGTTATTTTTATAGATCATACACAATACTGTAAAAACATCATCTGTATATTTAAGTGTACACATGTACAGTACTTACTTATACAATGTACATGACTATATTTATGTGTACAAGCAATGTTATTACAACTCTCTTTCTCTCTCTCTCTCTCTCTCTGTCTGTCTGTCTGTCTCTGTCTCTCTCTCTGTTTCTCTCTGTCTCTCTCTCTGTTTCTCTCTCTGTCTCTCTCTCACTGTCTCTCTCTCTCTCTCTCTCTCAATATAAATAGGCATTTCTTCCCGACCCAAAAGTCACAAATATCTCAACTGATTGGAAGAATGGAATCATTTTATCAGTATTGATAGACAAGCTCCACCCAGGTCTAATTCATGATCATGCTTCTCTAGATCCTAACAATGGATTGGAGAATACTCGATATGCTATGAGTATAGCCGAAAAGAAACTGGCTCTGGTACGTTTCAGACAACATTCGATGGAGCAGTATGGCCAATTGACTTTCAGCTTGTGTCTTCTGTTGCACATGTTTTCAGATATTGTTATCTTTGTATCACAGACTGGAGAATACACCATTGATGTCAAATAGGTTGGCATTCATATTCCTGGCAGTCCATTCAAAGACGGTCACAGCTAAAGAGGTATTTCCTCAGCCAACAGCTTGTGTGATTCTAGAGCAAACATTAGGTCATGTGAAAGTGCGGGAAGAGACAGAACTTTGTGAAAGTGGATTGCTCGAGTGCTGGAAAGGGAGTGCTTAGAGCAAAATCAATGTCCCCTGAAGCTCCAACCTGTCAAGTTGATTTGGATGTTGAGCAGGATACTGCCAAAGGCGGTATTAAGCTACTTCTTGATAATTATATATTTATTATTTTTATAACGTTTTACTAACAGGATTTGGTAATATAATCAAAAATTAAAATCTAAAAAGGAGGAATAGTAGCAAGCTATTTTGTGTGTACAATCATAATAGAGTACATGTACATGTACAGTAGTACTGAACTAAACTAACAGGTATATATACTACACATTTAACTGAATTCCCAGTTTATCTCTGACTGACTCTTGTATAGATTTCTTGATCTTGTTAGCTGCATCGACATATGGACCACATATTTTATAAAAAGCATTGAAGAATTTCGTGCAATATTCCTCAATCTCTTCTAGGTCATCTTTGAATTCAAAACCAGATAAGAAACAGTTAATAATATTGTCACTGGTAGGATTTGTCTGAATATCATGTGTTATTATACCAGCTGCTAATAATTCATCAGCGACACTTTTCAATGAACCAGTCTTAAATAATCGAGTGAGTTTAGCATGATTCTTCTCCATTACTAGTTCAATACATCTTATAACTTGACTAGCATCAACATTGGCTCTATGTGTACCTGTACATGTAAATAAATAAATATAATATATTGACATAAGTACAGTCATGTGACTTCATGGGCTGAGGTGAGGCCAAACTTAGAGTCAGTATATACAGAGTGGCAAATATAGAGTATGTTAACTCTTTTAATGCTTTTAATGCACTCAAGGTAGAGGATAAAAGTGCATGTACATGTATATATATATATTACATACATGTACATGAACACACATAGCATACATTGTATTTACACAAATACATATAATATACATGTACATAACATCTGCAAATACATGTTGCTGTGAAAATTTTATTTTGAGAACATGCCCATTTAATTCTGAGCATTCTACATGTATTAATTACATGTATAATGAAAATGGCACTCTTTAAATGCTCATCCTACACAAACTATAACAATCTGTGGGTCAAGATTAGTTGCACAACAGCTAGCGAAGGTTTTATACTACATGTACATGTACAGCTAATAAAACTGAAATCTTCATACCAATTGTTTTCTCTGAATTTTGTGCTATACTGAAAAATAAACTTTTAACTTGCTTGGCCACATTTAAGTACTAACAGAAACTATAATTATTAATTATTATAGTAACTGCCTTATATGGGCTGATATCTACATACATGTAGTTATACACTGCATTCTGTAATGGGCTCTTGGGTGTAGTACATATACATACATGTACATATACATCTCGTTTGGACACAAAATGCAAATAAACAACTTGACCTCTGAGATCCTGTGTACCAATATGAGAGTGTTGTTATACTACATGTATTAAACATTTGTTGGATATTCGGAAATGTTTTTGTATAACTACATGTATGTTACATAATCACAACAATTATTACAAGTGCATTTATAATTTACACAGCATAGTTATACTTACAAGCAGTGGTATCAGGTTTATGGGTAGTTTGACTGGTTTGACTGGAACCAGGTTCAAGAGGAGTTTTACGTCTTGCTCTGAGTTCTAAAATTATAAAGGTAGATAAAATAAGACTAAAAAAGCAATTCCTCTTCAATTTCTAATACAAATCATTTGCCTGATGTTATACATACAAACACAAAAAAATATGAATAATTGTTATAGGAATATACAACTTGATGAGCATCTTTCGAAAGCATAAATTTAAATTGTACTGAAGAGCTATCTAGTTTAGCATTCATGACATGTTTGTACATGATTAGTTCACTAGATGAAATTGTACACTTTGTTTATGATCATTAACCCGAACGTGTAGGCGGAGCGTTATAGTAATCGGTTAGTGTGTGTGTGTGTGTGTGTGTCTGTGTGTTACCACGTAATCTTTGCAAATATACCTGATGATACTAATGTGTTGACACATGGTTGAAGACCCATCCATAATGCCGACATTTAAAGGATTTGTTCTGAACTCATCTTGTTGCAGAGAAACAGCCGTGTAAACTCTTGTCTGTCGCCATTTTTTTCGTTTTTGCTGATGTCAGCAGAAAACACTGATCCACTAACTTTTGTCTCTTTGAAGCTTTGTTTCTTGAGCTTTGTCTATCGTCCTAACGAGTGTTCATACAGCTATTTGTGAAGTTTTGTCCAGAAATTCGCTAGTTCTCAAGAGATCTGATGGCCATGCTATCCCCATAATTTGCATATTCATGATGTACTACTGACTTCTTAGTGTTGATACGAATGGTGTGTTCCTGGCTGTTGCAATATGTTACTTAGGCAAAGTTGTTCTAAAGCCATGCTGTTTAGCAGTAGCTAGCGAGGGTTATGCACTTTAGTGCATTCATTTTTTTGTGATTATGTACTATCTAGTTGAATCAACAGCTGTTTCTTTTCCTTCTGTCGTAGAGATTGAGTAAGATATTAATTATACAGTTTGGTATCTTCACTTGTAGCATGTTTTGACAACTGGTTATGATCCTAAATGCAACACTACTGGCTTTTTTTAGTGGTTTTTACTACACACAGTTATATATTGTTTGGCCAAAGAAAATAAAAGTAAGTGTTGTTATCAATTATACCTTGTTGTTCCATTGGAGGGTTTTCTCTTAAATCTTCATTTGAGCTTGTATCCTGGACTATACATGTAGTTGAGTGTGAACTATTAATTGGTGCACTGTATACATGTACAAATGAGGATAATTAAATGTTAATATCGAAACATAAGTTACTGACAACATTAATTTTCTTCACAATGCATGTAGCTATGAATGACATTATATATATTTATTTAGTCAAAATCTGGTGGGCCAGTCCCCTCACATAGATGAGGAAGAGTCTGGTATGGTATAAGAATTTCTTTTAAAAATCGTAAACTATGTTTCAGCAAGAAATCACAGTTACTTATAGGCCTTTTTTACACACCATGGTGGAAATTAGATGTGTAAACAAAATATTTGCAAAGCTTTAGGTAATAGGTTTGCAACAATACAGTTACCTTCAAGCATGGCAGTTCATTAAAATTGATCGTGACGCAATATTTGAGCAAAGGATTGATTTGTTAATGAAATGAAAGTGATACTCAAAACAGAATATTAGTATGTGATACCTACAGTACATATCAGATGCAACTTAAGAGACAGACGCGTTTCACACGTAGCGTAAACGCATGCATCATAAATTGGAACGCGTTCGTAGTTCAACCCACACGCGTTGGTAGTTGAATGCGCACGCGTTGGCGTACATGCGTTTAGCACACACGTAAACGTGCACGCGTGACGTACGTGCACATTAAGAGGGGAGGGGCTAGGTGCAGGTGTGTTGCTGTTGTTTATTTTTACTGTTGTAGTTGTTCTTATTCCGCAGCTGCTATCTTCTGTAAGTTTTCATTTATAAGAGCTAATGATTGAACAGTTAATTAAGTTGATTGTGAAACTTTGAGATTGATTTTTGTGATTATAATAATTATATAAATTATAATAAAAATAACAATAATATTATATATATATATATATATATATATATATAAAGATTCTTCACTAAAACTCCTGTTTCATCATCTTCAACTAATATTCTTGTACAAGACAATATGCTGCTACTTTCTGACAGAAAAGAGTTAATATACAAGAATATGCACAACAGATTCAAGAAAGACGACGTTATATCTATCAGAATTGACTATATATATATATATATATATATGTACAATATTATTACAGTCAATAAAATAAAATGTAAGAATACAGGTAACAACATTAGATCTATATCTCCTGTCAAACGCGTAACGTTAAACGCGTTCAACAATAAATGTGTACGCGTTCGACAATAAATTGTACGCGTTTGACAAAAATTCGCCCGCGTTCTACACGGGTGTGCCTCTTAAGTTGCATCTGATATATACTGTATATACTAACAATCACACTACATGCATAACATACCTGTTTGTCGTATTCTCAGCAAGCATTTTCTTAATTCGCTCAGCTACTGCAACCTCATGTACATCATGTTGTAAAACTTTCACCAGTATATCCCACCTGGCATTACCCAAATGAATCCATGACATCAACATTTCTTGTCGACATCGTTTCAGATTACCACAGTGGTTAGCCTCAATCGTTTTAAGCTCTTCACATTTTACTTTCAGATGTAAACCTAGTGTAAACCAGTCAAAAACTTCATTCGTTGCTAACGTTACTTCTGAGAGATCTTTCTCTGCATGTAAAGAAAATACAGTGTATACTTATCATATGTGAATTTCATGTTCATTAGGAAACTTTTCTTATTATTGCAGGTATATCACAATCTCAAAAGAGCAATATACAAGAAATATATTGTTTATAATCATTGTAACTTGTAATAATTACATAATTATAATAAAATTATTATAATATAATATGTAATGTATGTCAAAATAAGCATGTGTACAGTTTGGAGGTTGATATGACATAATCCCTGCTGCGGAGGAGATTTATGTGGATATATCACATAAGTCTATATGGCCAAAGGGTTTATCCATATAAACACTTGTAAACCACCAAGTCTTATATCTAGCATGTACACAATTTAATTATTATTATACTATGATTTGACAATTGAATTTTTGAGGTGTATAATTACGAACAATATACAATTAACTGTTGCCATGGTATATATCTATATAACACCAAAATTGGCAAAACATATGCATTAATTAAATTAAGGTTTAAGTGATAATAACAAGGAAAACATCCATAGACTGTGGCGTGTTAAACATGAATGCAACATGCGAGTTTGACCAGACCCTCTTCCCGTGTAGCGTGTGAGGGGCTGGCCTGGCGAGACTACCTGAAACACAACAGCCTACTATAGTTATTATTTCGATTGTCTACTTTCCTGACCTTCTAGAACAATATTTCAGGAAGAATAGCCAGTTATTAGTTCCAGTTTCTACATAAGCTAGTAAAGCTACAAGCAGCTATTGCTCTGTACTGTCGTACTACCTTGACCACGTGTTCTATTATGTGCCATGCCCATTAATTGACCGAGCCCCCGGGGATGATGTAACTTCCTTAACTACGTATACAACGCATACTTGTGTAAGTGACATATATATATATATATAGTTCGAACCTGTGGGAAAGCAATCATAGGGATGGCTACGGGCCATAAAAATTAATGTTTCTGTGAATACAATAGTAATTATATTATATCAGAGAGTAATAGATATACCTATACCAAGAGTACATAAGAGATGGGGAGTGTTGAATGATGCATACAGCCATTAATACTGTGTAAAATAATGTGACTTTCTTTGATATCACAATTATGATATGTAACTGAATTTATATCACGAAGCATACTGAAATAATAATAACTACAAAATTTTAATGATAAATCACTTCCATTATTGGATGAAATAGAGATGTAAGAAATGTCTGTATGTGGAACAGGATCACGGCTTGGAAATTGAAAACGTATCAGTCATAATAATAAGTATGATATTAGCAATAACAAAACTGAATTACTACTTTACAAAGGTTTGTCACCATTAATGTTGACATAATAATTCTATAAATCTTACACACACATACACACCTGTCAATGTCTCACGAAATTCAATATCTTTATGTGGTCTTTTCGTAGAAAATCTGTAATTGTAAATATATATAGCTTGAGTTTCATACATGCTTAAATTGCACATACAGGGTTTCCTTCACAAAATTTGTCAAGGGGGGGGGGGGGGGGGAAGGTGAAACGTGAATTTGAAAGACATACAAGGTTATCAATAATGTACGTATTGGCACACCAATTCTTTGGGGCAAATGCCCCATTAATTGAAATTCTGACAGAGTACGATAAAGTCACAAATTCGCTGAATAAAATAATTATTGAGTTTTTAACTTTAAGAATTCCTTTCAAAAATCGTAAACTATGTTTCACCAGGAAGTCACAGTTACTTATAGGCCTTTTTATATACTATATAGTGGAAATTAGATGTGTAAACAAAGATGTCAAATCACTTACCCTATATCCTTTTCGGTATGTGGTTGAGCAGATTGTAGATCTCCACAATCTAATGTATGATGAAATGTATATTTGGTATAGTGATGCATATACCTGTTATATGTGTAAAGTAACATGACTCTTTGATATCATGATTATGTGATCCTATTATACAATACATGTGGCTATAGTATCAACGTAACTGATCCCACAAAGTATACTGAAATAATATATGCAAACATGTTATATATGTGGCTGTCACATTGCTTTACACGTAGCATTTCAATGGCTATATGCTTCCTTTGACATTCTTCTACTCTTAAGAGTACTCTATGCACTGACATTATAAAATATAAGCTAAACACTGGATATGTTTGTGATATTGAAAGAGAGTCATATTTCTCTACAAAACAACAAATCACATAATAACATCTATTATTAGTGGATGAAACAATTTGAAAACTTAGTTGCTATATGTGTTGTGGTATGCCATTATCACAAGGAGGTTAATTATAATTATCCAGGTAATATGCATGACTATCAAAATGAAATTACTCAGTTCTGGTTCCCAAGGCCAGACTATCCCTGTCAGGAGTCCAATAACATCAAAGCAGTTAATCGGTTAATTAATACCTAATATGTGCTAGAAATTGTAATACCTAAGATATGCTAGAAATTGTATTGCTGAAAGTGACTGGAATGGCGCTAGAATCATTGTGATAGTTCAACAAACACAAAATGATTTGTCTGAAAAGTATTAATATGATTTTGCCAGTTTTGCCACTTGCCGATTTTTTACCTTTAAGCGACAATCTTTGGCCATCTAAAAGGTGCTGGTAAACATGAATACACTTTGAAATGTATGGGCGGCTATCTAACAGTATAAGAAATACCATCAATATACTCACTTGATAACTGTTTCAATATATCATCAGATATTTTTGTCAATCCTGGATTTTGCTGTCTCTTCAAAACTTCACAGAACGTTACTAACATTTCTACTCTATTGAAGATCTTTAGAGGTCTATAAACTTCATCTAATATCTTGGCCGTTTTCTGGAGTCGAGTGGTCAGTATATTATCTTTGACTGCATCAGGAAGAAGACCAGCTGACCATAAGTCAGTAGCTAACTTGTCAGGTTCAGTGATACTATCATGTATTTCTGAGGTATGTCTCTTGAGTATATGATGAGGAGATGTGTCTGCACAAAGAAAATTGAATGCTGTAATTATAATAATTATATTTATTTATTTAAAAAGGAATTATTGGTAGTACAGGTAGTAGTGTGCGATGTTATATGTGAGATAGAGACAGTACATAGTAATGTGATTCCATAAACAATAAATATTGTAGTGCTCAAGTAGTTTTATGCTGATCTTAATTATTAAATTATTATCTACTATACTTCCATACCTGTTAATATTATATCATCTCTTGAGACTTTTAAAAAAGAGGAAATGTTGGATACAGGAACACCTGTATATAAAAGGAACATGTATACTGGCTAAGCACAATACAAAAAAATGTATAATTATTTGATTGTTACTTACTTTTTAAATTAAACCAACATAGATGACGGGAGTTATCTGCCCTGCATGTAGTACTACTTCCACTGCAAGTAAGTATTGGTTGTGTTTTACACAGCTCACAAAAATGGAACGATTGCTTAGTGCACCCCACTATTTTACATCGAAACCTTTCCTGCACAAAGGATAGCGATTCATCCCAGCCAAATCTGCGTACAACGGATTTTATTCCATTAAGGATGAAAGAACGAACACTGCAACAGTTATCAGATGGACCGAAGTAGCGTATAGCTAGCCATTCTACTTGGTCAAGTAAATGTATAATACCACCAAAATGTCGACATCTCAAAACCACTTTGTTGCGATGAATATCACTTCCCAATTTAAATTTAGTTGAAGAATCAAGCTCGAGAAGGAACACAACAAGTGCTGTAAAGAGACCATTAGGAATCAACTGATCATCCCATGTGAGAAATAGAGGCTCGACATTCTCACCAGGATGATTTTCAAATGGATCATCAATGGTATTTAGGACACATGGAATAAAATATTTTGTGTCGGGTGGGATCTTCGAGATGATTAGTAAGCCTTGCATTAGCTGGAGGAAATCGTCAGAAGAGAAACCATCTTCTCGTAAATTTATGCTATCTAGTAACTCTCGATTGAATATACCCTTATACTTGAGATTTTTAATTGTGGCAAGATCGTAGCGGTCACCTCCATATGAGACAGCAATTAACTGAGAGAGCATATCAAATAGTACTTGAGGGTCAAGAAACACAACTTTAGGTAGAATATCGGCAAAGTAGAGATATAAAGTCAAATTATGGAAGTACCACAAAGCAGCTTTTACCTCACTTTCTGGCATACCAATAGATTTTCCAATTTCAAGGCACTCACGAAGGCTTATTACTCTGCGGCCTTTTGATTTTGACTTGAGCTCAAACTGGAAGAAGAACCATCGTGCTGGAACTTCGGCTGTAATGTAAGACTGGCTGGTAATCTGACGGATTCGTCTTGCGATATGGCGTTCATGCTTTTTTCTACTTGTCGTGTCAATAGGAAAGATTACATCTTTTTCTTCAATGTAATCAATTCGAACATCTTCATATCTTTTAAGCTCACTACGAAGACGATGATTTTTTTCATCAAGGCTCTCTTCAAGCAGGTTACCTTGTTGAAGCATTTCATACTTATCATAACAAGTACCAACTACTATATAATTTGGCTTTCCCTGCTGTTGAACATTCTCGACTCCTTGCAAAAGAGGAGGACGAAGCTGCGATTTGCATCGAATAAAGCCTTTCGTCATCTGCAGAGTGCTCATCTGCCTTTTCTCACCTCTGCCAACTTTTCTCCCACGTACTGAAAAAAAGAAATTTGCTTTGTCATCAAGCTTTTCGTCAAGCCTTAGGACAATCATGTTGAGAGAATTAAAACGCAATAGAGCTGGAGCGATATCAAGGAAAGCAGCTTGGCCTCCTGAGTCAAGACCATACATCATATGAGCATTGTACAACTCATCAGACGCTTCTACCTTAGAAAGCAATTCGAGAAATTCATCGTAAGTAGAAATAGAGTGTTGAGGTTTTGTCATTGGTGTAGAAAGACATGTAAGTGGTGAAGGTTTAACTAATTCTATGTCGGGAATGCTTTTCTTTACGTGGAGTTGATCTTCCATTAATTGTGATGGTGGTTCAGCTTTACTAACTCGACTTCGAACACCATGTTTTAAGGCCTGGAGGAATTTGATCTTCACTTCCTCTGCATCTGCAGACACCCAGTAGCAATTTCCATCAGTAATGATAATATTCCTTCCGATTTCAGCGACTGTGGTATCATCACTGTCCTGGCTTTCATCAGATGAAGACGTAACCTCATCTGGTTTTTTTCGTAATAGGAGGTTTAACAAGGAAGTTTTCCCTACACCAGATGCTCCAAACATTGAAAAATTTGTCCACTTAATGGACACGAAACCTTCCTTTCTTGCTTTTTCTAGTATCTGTAAAAAGTCTGTAAAGAAATGGGAAATAAAAGGTTATCTACTCTCAGTAAATAAAGTGAGGATATACATAATATATATAATTATTAGTAGTATAGCTATTCACTAATAAGATAATCAAGAAAATATTACGATGCTGCATATACAGAGAAATAGTCTCACTGATTATAGCTAAATGTATGACACATCTGAGAAAACTGTGATAGAACTTGTGACAAGAATACAAGAATTTTCAATTAATTGATGGATTACTAAACATTTTGACTTGTTTACAGCAGCAGGATTTTGTAATCACACTTTATATGTATATTATATCCTTCCAATTTGATTGCTGAATATTCTAACCTACTTTATTGCATAGAAGACATCCTAAAAAGTCAAATACCAGAATGATTGTTCGTTCTAGCAGAAATATTAAGGACAGAGTTAGAAAGTTTTCTAATTGTCAGTTACACTGTAATCAAATTTTTGTGGTGAAATTGACATGATCTACTGATTTTGTTGGTTATACAGAAATTCTTCCAGACGTTCACAAATTCTGACACATTTTCCCCATATATTTCCTCCTTTTAGAAATAGCTCAGATACATGAGGCTAACAGTATATGAGGAGATGACATAAGTTTACAATAGTAAATTGAAACTGAAAAAATATGAAGAGAGAGATTCATGTCCAGGAAAGATTTGATCCAGTTGGTGTTGGAACCCAAGACCTTCTGATTGATGGACAAATGCTCTATCATCTGAGTTACTGAAGAGCATTTCATAGTCAAATGTTTACTACTTAGGTCAGGCAAATTCAGCTGTATGTGTCTCTCTCTACTTGGTATCACCAGGGTTCGAATTTAGCACTTGTCCACTTGTCCTGACAAGTGAAAAATGCTTTGGGACAAGTGAAAAATGATTCAAATTGTCCCTTGGACAATGTTTCTAAATTTAATTATATTCATTGCAATGATTGTGGGTGTAGCCACACCTTTGTTTACATAACGTGGTTACTGTATCAGCTGTTACTGTGAGGTAGTCTACTGAAGTCAAAGACTCTGAACAGTGAGTTTCCTGTGGACCACACACAATAAGCACGCATTTTTCAGACCACATGGTTAAAAAGTTTCGATGGCTACGGTATGGTGATGTAATGTTCTGTACCATTTGTTGATGTAATAAGGATGCAGCAGACATTACACGTACCTTTGTTATAGTATAATTAGTAATTAATTTGGACACACCCCTCATGAATATTAATAAATTGTCTGGGACAAGCGATTTTTGTGCCTACTTGTCCTATGGACAAGTGGATTAGAAAGTTAAATTCGAACTCTGGGTATCACTAGTCTACTACCACAACTACTATGCATGTGCTGTCAGAACTTCTTGTAGGTCGACAGGTAAGACCAATTCCTTTGAACTGGACCCATACAAAGCAACATATCGTGGGGGCATCGTCACCAAATGTACAGTTGTTTTCAATTGCATAAATGGACTAATTTGTAATTAAACTATTTAAATCACTAGGTTTGATGAGAGAATATAAACTGTGAAATGCTTTTCCTCAACCTGGCTCCAGTAGCTCAAATGATAGAACATCTGACTAGCAATCAGAAGGTCTTGGTTTCAAACCTCTGATGGTTCAGAAGTTTTATGGACATGTGTATCTCCCTCTTTATATTCTATCATTATGCATACCTAGTCATTTAAATACGTTAAATATAATATGAACTATAACAAAATTCCCAATTATGCTACACAATGAATTCTCTGCAATCAGTATTATTTAAGCTGAGGCTATCAAGTTTCTATACATTCAGAGGAACTCAACACAAGACCTGTTACAGCTAAAATATTTATGATAAAGCCATTGAAATTGTACATTAGTCAGTATACCTTGCTGGGTTTTGTCCTGTTTCTTGGTGTCACTAGAGCTCATATCTGTAAAGAGGAGGAAAAATGAGCTTTGCATGTCATTTGATAATTAACATTAGTACACAATTCCCACCAAATTAACTTAGTAAAGGAGTTTATTCATGATCATCATCACAATTACTATGAAATAATTATCATGGTAAACAGGTATATAGATATAATTGCATGTGGACTGGAAAATTAGTGAAAAAAATTTCCACAAAGTGGGAAATCTACTCTCAATTTCTTCAAATCATAAATATTGAAGCATTCAAACATATACGCTTTATAGACAACTATATAGTGTACAATATGGAAGTGACAGGAAGCTTTTTTTGATCATCAAATGGGAGGAGTTACATGCATTTTGACTGAATTGGCCCAATTACATCCACTAATTTTAATTGATTATCAATCAATTTGTTGTAGCTTATGTAGAAACTGGAACTAATAGCTAGCTATTCTGCCTGAAATATATTCCTAAAGTTCTACAAGGTCCTTTGAAAGGTCAGGAGAGTAGATAATCAAAATAATAAGCTGTTGTCTTTCATGCTTGATAAAGTCAGCCATGATTACCGAATGCTGGAGACCACAAAGCAGTCACAGAGATATGTTTATCTTTGCTTAAATTTGTAAAGCAATCATAGGGATGTTTTTTTTCTCTATATACACTTGTTATGTAGTAAAACAGTAATCACCCGAGTAAGCCATAACTGATTTTCGCAAATTCGGTCACATATATATATAATATTATATATATATAGTTTGAACCCGTGGGAAAGCAATCATAGGGATGGCCCTACGGGCCATAACAAAGAAAAACAGTCCAGCACAATTAGCAGCAATCTGTTTTACTGTTTTACACTGTGTGGTTTATTTGTATTCGAAGTACGTTGTTAAAAATGCAATAAATTACTGCTTTAGGCAGGACATTGACTTTTCAGTTCAAGTGGGGATCATCACCTGATTTAAGCCTAGCTAGAACACTGCTGACATGTTACATGTATATACCTTAAATTCCATGACCTCGTTGGTGATACAAATGATACAAATATAAATCATGTTACGTAGTTATTACATACTATATGAGACCTAATTTTGAGAAAACCACACTTTTGTGCATGCATAATAATATTGAACAAACGCTTACTTCTAAAAGCTTTTGAGCATTTTTGTAGAGGAAGCCAATACAATTTGGTATCCAGGAAGACTGGTTAATGCTCCTCCTGGATACCAAACGTACAATTTGGGAATTTGACAAGTAAGTAAGTGTTTGTTTAAAATTATTATGCACCATAATTCTCACATGTACATGTATATTACCTGATATAGAGCTCTGCTTTTTCAGATTTTCCAACATATTCTTATCATCACCTTGTATTACTTTATGTGATATATCTGTTGATTGAGATGACATTTCAATATACAATAATTGGTTGGAACTTGGAAGTACATGTATAGCTACAGACCCACTGAGAGGAGGGGGATAACCCAGATCTGTTTGGAGAAGCCAAAAGTTTATTATTAGTAAACAATCATGTTATAAAAAGAAGAGGAAAAAAATAACAGCACACAATTCTAAACAAACGAGTTCAAACACTTAAGTTAACACAAGAAATTTTGACGGAAGCACTAAAATTGAATAGTGATGTGCGATACGTATCGATATATCGAAATATCGATATTTTCATTGAATATCGTGATACAATATTAGCTTTTGGGTGTATCGATACACTGGAATGGACAGTTTAGTAAATATGGTTTTTCTAATTTGTCTAATTTGATACCTAAAAGTAATTATAACAAGCTAGTGCGCATAACTTTCATTGATTTCTTTTACCATTTCTTGACAAATACATTCAAATAGGACATTTATTTACATTTTATAAGTGTTTCAATATTATTTCAAATATCGTGATACTGTATCGTATCGTGATATTTTTGGTAGCGATACGCAATACTATTATTTAGTTGTATCGCACATCACTAAAATTGAATGTTTACCCCAGGCCCAACCTGTTCTCTCATTGGCCTTGTATAGCTATTATGCTATATATCATTATAGAGTGCCTGGAGTACATCAACTATACATTCAGTTCAATATGAAAACTTACCTATCTGATTCAATATAGTATCTGCTACTCCATTGAGAGCTGGATCATCTTGTTCCTTTAATATATAGCAAAATGACTTCAGCATTTTAGGCTTACTAGACAACTCAAGGACATGTTGAACTTCATTCAACAGTCTACTAGCTTTTTCAAACCGGCTAAGAGATGGTTCATTCAACATTTCATCTTTGATCTTTTCAGATATTAATCCATACGATGAGAGCTGCTTTGCTAATTTATCTGGGTTGGGTATTAGACCTAGGAGATGTGGTACGTGGGGCTTCAATATGTTGTGTGGTAGGTTGGTGCGAGATATAGTTGTTGCTGTCATTCCTATGACACAAATGGAAATAAAACGATGGTCTCTAATCTGTGATGAATTATTCATTTATTAACTCTTATAGTATGGGTTTACACTAATCACTCTGGTTAAAGCTCATTCTCACCTACATGTACTATTACAATAATCATCACAATCATGTCCACTGATTTATATGAAGTAGAAATTAGAGTTCCACCAAAACCACATTATACCAATATTTCCGATACATATTCTAGATATAAACTGATACTGATATGAGAAACCTAATATTATGTAGATTATTCATGTTTAATTACAGTCCCACCCAACTCTTTTCGCTACAGTTGCATTTAGACATTTTGGCTGGACAAGTCAATTTCAGACTCTCAGCCAATTCCCAGTCCAGATATTATTCATACCAAATGATTTACTGCTAACAACAAAAGACATGCTATTTTGTAAAGTCAGTATTAGGAAATCCAAAATTATCTTCATAGGTTATACGGTAAATTTAAATCCAACCTTTTTTTTTAAACGATCACCAAATAATTGTATATAATATCATATTAGAACAGATACATAGTATGGTTTTGAGGTGTGTATTAGCAATATCAGACCTGAACCATAAGATACTAAATATTACTCCAGATAACAGACTAACCTACCTAATTTACTGGATTTACATATAAAATGGCTAAAAATATTTGTCCAGTTAAAATGTAAACTTTGTAAAGAGAGGTACATGTACATGTGTAAGCAAAAATAAATATTAAATACATGATTCATAAATCACTAATCACAATAGAAAATATTTTCACCTTGTTCTTCTTCTGATATATCTTCCGTAGGCTTGACTTTCAGTGGCTCTGGTTGTCTGGACTGCAAGAAATAGTATATAATTATTACATTCTTCTTAATTATTAGTATGAGCATTATTATTATTACTACTATTAATGTAAGTTTATCTGGTGAAAAATTATAATTACTTTTGTTTTTATAAAAAATACTTTGTATTTACAATAAATCATAACGATAATATGAAAAACCCATAATAACTGTTTTCATATTCTTTTACTGGATTTAGTGTAATACGCAAAATTTTCAACCTAACTACAAGATACTTAATCCTTTCACAGTTGAATTATTAACTGACAATGAGGATGTAAATAACCATACGTTATGTTATTGTTAATATAACATACCATAGTTGTTTGTAAAGTATCGTGCAGTGTTTTGTTACCGACGTTTTCATCTGTAAATAAATGATAATGGATAGGTAGCACGAGTCTTTAGATTTGAACAAATTACATACAAATGCATTTTTATGAAAAGACAATTATATCTACAAGGCAGTGCTGCATACAGAAAATGAAGCTGGGGGGGGGGGGGGGGGGGGGGCAATATGAGACTTTAGAGAACGTAGGGCGGGCAACGATGTTACCATGTGCCGTAAACACATATTGGTGTGACATTTTGGGAAACACTTGTGTATTTTTCTGTAACAGTTGAAATTTTGGCCATGCATTTCCAGATTAACTACTCTAGAGTCATTCTGTATGACGAAAACTACAGCAATGTCAGCACACAGTTCAGCATTGCACTATTTAACAATTAGACTACATGTATACAGATATAACATGAAAAAATCTCACATGTACAATGTAACATGTAGTATTTACTTTTACGTCACACTCATGAAAGTCTAGGGGGGGGGCAGGAGATCCCCTTGAGGGGGCAAATGCCCCCCCCCCCCCCCCCCCCCCAGCCTCTCTAAATGCAGCCCTGAAAACCCAGTATATACACATGTGTATCATGATTAAAATATCTAGCAGCATCTCTGTGTGTCAGTGAAGATATTCATGAAGTTTAAAATTCATGTCTGACAGAAACTGACACAATTTTCAGTATTCACTTGAAAACGTAGCTTCTGTTGTTCTGTTGTACAGTGGCGCTCAAAAGAATTCGGACACCCACGCAGAAATAATTAATAACTAATTATTAGATCTATAAAGTTGTAAGGTTTCACAGAGTCACCACAAAATCACGTGTGCTACCATTGAGAAAATATTGCTGGATTGTTAGGTAAGTGCTACAGAGATACAGAAATATAAATTTACCATAGATGGATGCCTAAATATTATTAATTCTGGTTATTAGACTGGAGTGTTATTTATAATAATAATTGTTGTTATAGTGTGTGTGAGACTTGTAGCTAGCTATGAAGGAAAAGAATATGTGATGTATATAAAATGTATAATAATTTATTATAGTTAAATAGGTATAAATTCTCTAGTATTTTGTATGACACCCCTTTGCTTTTATCACTTCAGTAACTCTTCTTGGCATTGAACAAACAAGGTTCTCTATAACTGCTGATGGAATGACATCCCAAACACTCTTCAGGTTTTTCCAAAGATCTTCTTTTGTGGTTGATGGTAATTTATCTACTTGACGCTCAATGTAGTCCCATAAGTTCTCGATTGGGTTCAAATCAGGTGATTGAGGAGGCCATGCTGTAACTTCAATATCTTGTTCACTTAACCACTCTGATACAATATTGGCTCGATGACATGGAGCATTGTCATGCATAAAAATGAAGTCCAACCCTCGAGCAGCCCAAGCTGATGGAATCATACCATCTTCTAAAACTTGTAGATATCGGTGTGCATTCATTGTTGTGTCAACCCTCAAAAGCATACCTGTTTGATCTCCACAAATACAACCCCATACCATTACACTACCTCCACCATGTTTTACCGTACCTACTACACAATCCTCATTAAACTCTTCTGATTTTCTTCTTCTAATATATGTTCTTCCATCACTCTTAAAAATGTTGAATTTGGACTCATCTGACCATACTACTCTCTTCCACATATCATCAGTCCACTGTGCATGAGCCTTAGCCCACTCTAAACGAGTAATTTTGTGGCGTGGCAGAAGTAAGGGCTTCCTCCTGGCAATTCTTCCATTTAACCCTGCTGTAATCAGCCTGCGCTTAACTGTTGATGTTGATGCAACAACACCTGTCTCATTTCTCCATATATTTTTTAAGATTGGTGATGTGAGCCACCCGGCTGTCTCGAAGAGAATTCAATACTAATTTCCTGTCCTGTCTAGAACTAGATAGTTTAGGACGGCCTGGTCTTTTTTTATTTTCACATGTGCCAGTATTTTTATATGTTTTAATAATATCATTTACTGTACTCTTTGCAACTTTCAATATTTTTGATATCTCCCTTATTGATTTATTTGATTGACTCAATCCAATAATTCTACCTTTGGTAAATTCAGATGTAGGTTTTCCTCTTGGCATTATTCTGGGAACTTCAGACTTCAAAGAGTGTTTTCAATAGCTCTTGTGTAAACAATAAAGCAATGTGGTTAGTTTGAATGCAATAAAGCAGCTGTACATTTTTGATTAGTATATGTTTTTTAGCGCTTTAGATTTGTGGTTTACCATTAATTGCAATGTAAATTATGGGGGTGTCCGAACTGTTTTGAGCGCCACGGTATATTTACAGAATATGTATAGAATATGTATGTAAAATGATTGATTGCTTTCCCATGGGTTCAAACTATACATGTATATTTATATTCTTGCATCACCTACGTGAAGCAAGTATGCATTGTATACATAGTTAAGGAAGTTGCCTCATTCTGGTGGGCTCTATCAATTAATGGCACGGCATGTAATAGAATGCGTGCTCGAGCTCTACACAGTACTGACCAGCAAGAAGAAAGAAAGCTGCTTGGAGCTTACATAGAAACTGAAACTAATAGCTAGCTATTCGACCTAAAAAATAATCCTAAAGTTCTACAAGATCCTTTAACCCTTAGAGCACTGAGCCTGTATTTCAAAATTCTTCCCATTTCCAACACTGGCGACTCTATTGCATATAATGTGGCCATCGTTCACTTTCTCTACCGAAAAACCATCAACTTTTTTTGCCACATTCAGCAGCTTGTGCCTGACGCCAATTACAAGCATTTGGACAGCTTCATGTAGCTAGGAACAGACGGCGAACCACGTAGGGGTGAAATGTCACATATATGTGACATCAGTGCTCTAAGGGTTAAAAGGTAAGGAGAGTAGATCTAGATATCATAATAATAACTGCAATAGGTTGTTGTGTATCTGGCATGATAAAGTCAGCCATGATTACTGAATGCTGGACACCACAAAGCAATCATAGGATACCTTTTTCTTTATATATCTTGTTTCTAGTGTTATGAATAACCTCCTGAAAAAAATACTGTTTACTGTTCTATTTTTGCGATATGAACAGGGTTGTTGTATCTTCATCTACCATTCAAAATGCATAATACCAAACAAATGACTGTAACTTTATGTACAAAATAGCTGAATAACGAACATTAAAGTATCAATGCAGGGATGGATCCAGAATGGAATTATGGGGTGTGGGTTGAAAGTAAATGGCAGTATATAGAACTTGAGGGAAACAGAAAGGTATTTAAAACTACTGGTCTAGGGACGGAAAACAAGAATTACATTATAAGTTATTTTCTTGTTTAAGTACTTACTACTACCTGTATAGCAGGAATGGCCAAAAAAGGGGGTAGGGCTATAGCTAAATCCACCTCTGCAATGACTATAGAGACTCATCGAAAAAAAAAGTGAAAGGGTTTACAACATGCCTTCATTATAAGGTCAACTTGCTGTCACCATTAACATCTTGCATTTCATACCTTTTTCCGGTGTGGCTTGAAGTTCTAAAATGTTGTTAATATGAAATGCTGTAGGAAGGCCAACTACTCCACTGTCAGGAAGTTGTGTAATACAGCGACATGAAGGACACATTACAACATATCTGTCCTGCTGTGTTAATGATAACATAAATATCTTTAGCAGTGTAGCTATAGTAATCACATACCTCTAGTTCTTGTGGTAATTGTTCAATACAAGTTGTACAAAATGAATGATGACAAATTAGCACTTCTGGATTAGTATATCTCTGCAAACAGACACCGCAGGTTATATTCTCTTCCAATTTCTGATTGAATCCAGTAATAGGAGTTTGTTCAGCCATCACTCCAGGTGTGTACACCCTTTGGCTTAGTATCGAGTAGTATTGGTATCGAATGAATGCATTAACGAGTAATCGATACCAAACCACGCCCTTAATTTAATTATGTGCGGTTAATAAACTTTAATAACATTTGATTATAATTAATTTTTTTGAAGTCCTCAGGCCAGTGTAGAGAACTGCGCATGCTCAGTAACACGTGGCAGTGGCCACGTGTTACTGAACATGCGCAATTTTCCAGTACTCGATACTATCGATACTCAATCCCAAACTACTTGGTATCGTATCGAAATGGAAATTTCTGGTATCGCCCATCACTACAAAGTATTAAGTGGCAATATGCAGCGCCCGCACGCGCGCAGTGCTGTAGACACCACGCCCTCAAAATTATTTCCTTAAAAGATACGGTACCGGTACGTTGACACTTGTGACATGACAATGTGATCATGGACTATGTATCAATGGCTGTTTATAAACAAGAAGCGTTCCTCTCGAACTAAAGACAGGGAGCCAAAGGAGTCCAGATATCTGTAAGATCTTCTTGAGTAGCAAAGATTTCTTGGGGTGTGTTTATAGCCTCCTCTGTGTTTGGGGTGGTCTTTTTTGTGTCACTTTCAAGAGCCATTTGAAAAAATAATGGATTCTATTGATTTGTCAAAACTTAGGGTGAGTTCATAATACTATGTTAAACTAGAATGTATGTAATTATAAATAGTAATACACTATAATGAGATGTTTTGAGTTATCGAATAATAATATGATCATAATTAACCTCTAAACACTCATTGTTTTGCTATTTTCTACAAAATATGTACTAAATTTGTATTTAAATTCGTAGCTTCTCTTCTGGATGCCAAATTTAGTATAAAAATAAAATAAAATTTTAAAAATTTAGTATAATATTATGTTATCTGTTTATGGAAGAATTTGGAACCATTCTTAAAAATCTGAGCAGCTACCATTCTAATAGACCACACCCACTAATTAAAATATAGAACTTATAATTATGTCAACACATACGAAAATTGAACATTTAAGTAAGTATTTTTCAATCAAGTGTTCACTATTTGGGTGTTTTGTACAGGAATCCAATGAAATCCACCATCTTAGAACCTGACTTGTCATTGCTATTCATAAATACCAAATTTCTGTACAAAACAATTAACTACACTATATATATAGCAACTGTTTATACCAGGGCTAAAATGAAGCTTTTTTTGGCATTTCAATATTCACTTTGCTAAAAAATGAATATTCAAATTCAGCTTGGTCACGTGGTTTTAGATAAAATATTAATAGACCGTTTCATTTAAGAGAGCAAGTTATGCAATTATTATAAATGAACCCTTACGTCACTTCCGGGGTACGTTTCTGCGCCATCTTGTTTCCGTTTTGCATTGAAGTCAATGTAAATATAGCCTACATTCTTGCAGTTATAATTTAGTAGTAAAACCGAATATCTTAATAAAACGAACGTCAGTGAAAATTTCATCTTTGAACTATAGAACAGTGATAGTCTGGTGTAAAAACCTTTTTTTGTGTGCGAGATATTCGCCTGCAAAAATTAATTGTTATTTTAGTGAGGTGAGTAAGCAAAATGTAGACATAAACATGTATATAATACAATGCATATTAGAGTATACTGGACTAGTTAGCAAGCAAAATAACACACACATGCACACAATATATATTATTATATAAATAATTATATTATTATTAAAGTGTAAAGATGCCAAGTTCATGTATAGTTTGTGGAAAAACTAAAGGACAGTCCATTTCAATGCATCACTTTCTAACTGATCCAAGTAAAGTGGCTGAGGGCATTGAATTTGAATGAAGGTCTCTTATTGTAAATGAAGGTGTTTCTAGCAGCTGTTCTCGCAGTTAGACCTCCACCAAGTGACACTACAGATGAATCTGATAGGATGTCCGAGGTATTATCAGTGTCTATTGGAGAACCTCTTATAGTCTTATTTCTATAGTATACATGATTTGCTAGATGAGGAGAACTAAAAAAGATTACACATTAAAAATTAAGTTGTAAAATTTAATAAAATAATATTTATATATAATTATCGTAATATAGTATGATTATATATACTATATATGTGTATTTATACTTGATACATAATTATAGTAATTATAAATACATGTAAACACTAAACAGCTAACTTTTCAATCAGTTTGGGCTTCTTTCATGAAGTTGGTACTTGAATGCTTGGTCACCTCACTAAAATAACAATTAATTTTTGCAGGAAAATATCTCTCACAAAAAAAAAGTTTTTTACACCAGACTATCAAGTTCAAAGATGAAATTTTCACTGATGTTCGTTTTATTAGGATATTCGGTTTTACTACTAAATTATAACTGCAAGAATGTAGACTATATTTACATTGACTTCAATGCAAAACGGAAACAAGATGGCGCAGAAACGTACCCCGGAAGTGACGTGAGGGTTCATTTATAATAATTGCATAACTTGCTCTCTTAAATGAAACGGTCTATTATTAGTTCACCATTCACTGTAACTAACTACTATATACTGTATATTTATGACACCAGCGTTATTAACACCTTGCCAACATAGGCAGAGCAGAGGTTACTGTATAATTATTAAGTTTCAAGCTAGCTTTGAAACTCATACAATGTTATACTCCTTTACCATTGTAAGGAGTCTGGTGGCTCAGATGGTAAGAGCAGAAACAAAACACATGTAACTTTTAAGGAAATTAAATGGTAGCAGAAGAGGTTTCTTGGCTTGTAGATCACAGAACGTATAATATAAGCACAGGGGCTTTACATAGGATAAACCTTACGTCTAATACATGTAGTTTGCCTAGTACTGGCCATGTACCTTCAGGCATCTGTACCATCAACAGCTGTTAACAAGGGCGAATTCAGGATTCTAGATTATGGTGGTATAATTTCCCTGGTTGTAGTGGGTCTGGAGGCATGCCCCCACAGGAAAATTTTGATTTGGACCCAAAAAATGGCAATCTGGGAGTTATCATAGTCATACCAGCTCTTTAACTACATATATAAATTACTTATACATTTTTAAAATACTACTTGATACTATGTATAAATGAATACCTTTCTTGCCAAAACTGGAAGTAAGCCATCAAACAGTCATTACCATGTTGGTATGTGTAATTTAGGGAGGGTGCTGACTCTGAAACCCCCCCCCCCCCCCCAAATTAAATCCTGCACTGGTTAAAATAACCAATACCTGATAGTGCCCGATTACCTATCTAATTATCACTGTGCCACTGGGATTCAGTTGATAAATGGGTGTGGTTCGTATACACAGAACAAGAAAATTGGTTATCCATACAAGAGTCACTAACAATATTGTACTGTTATTAATAATTAACCTTCTTTGTTATTACATGTATAAAGATGTTTAAAATCTTTATTATAGATGTGAGAAGGGTTCTCCAGAAATTTTATTTGCTCCTGTAACAATCTCCTAGGAATAAAAAGGAGACAGAAGTGGGTGTGACAACAAAAGAAATAAACAGATAAAAGATCTCTGGAGGATTACAACAGGTATGAGAATATTGTCATGTGACATACATGTACATGTATAGTATCAGTCATGTGACTTGTAGTATCAAATGTCTATAATATGCTGTGTATAGTTATTTATTTAAAGTTTTGTTGCTTTATCACATTAAAAAAAACCATACCCATTTTAATGTGCATGTGGGAAGCCAACAAACTGTCTGGAGTAAAATGTTGATCAGTTTTCCAGCCTTACCCAACCCAAAATATTTGAACATATTAAGAGCCTTAGTATACATGTAATTATTATTGTAAATGCACATGTTTACCTTCCATTCCAGTATCCTCAGGTCTGTTGCCACTGTTGTCTATAAAAGCATAATGTACATTGTAACACTAGTAATGTTGGGATGAGCCTAGCTAAGCATTCCCAACACCTGTATAAACACTTTACAAGAAGGAAGCCAGAGATAAGTGTATACAATCATCAAAATGTGTGTTATCAGAAATTCATTAGTAACAGAGTATTATTATATACATGTATGCAAGTAGTTTGCATTTTAATGTGTATAGAATAAGTTATCCAACACAACATGATATACTTTGAAACCATTCATTTAAGATCTTAATTTTCATTTCTTTCTCCAGCAATGCCCGTAGTTCAAAAATTGTTTGGACGTGCATTGCAATAGGAAGGTCAGCAACTCCAGTGTCAGGACTCAGGAAGTTGTGTTAAATGGTCACATTGAGGTCAGTGTATAACATATTGGTCTTGTTGTGTAAAATAACAATACTGTTAATTATAATTTTGACCGTGGATGTGAAAATCGGTAAATAAGTATGTTGCCAAAGACTTTCATTTAAAGCTTGTTACTCAGCCATTCTGTACAGGAAATTAACTGAATTCGGCATCTGAGTTGCCGTTCCAGGATTGCAGATTTCGTTGGCTAACTTCACAAAATGTCTGAATAATGACCATTTAAATAATATGTTGTTTAACAAAATTGCCAATGAATGATTTTTAACACCCACCATGATAATTGGTGAGCCCCACACTTATCAGGTAGCTGGAAAATTTGCACAGTATATAAAATTATATATATATACAATATATATATATATAATTATATAATTATATATATATAATGTTGGTACATTACGTATTCTGTAAATATCTTAATGTTCAAATTTCTAAAGCAACATGCGTGTCACTGCATAAAAGCTATGGATGAAAAGAGGACAGAGCTAAACGAGCTGCAGAGACTAAAGCTAACAAATGAACTGTTGCATTTTGCTTTTCTTCGCACTAAAAGCTTGTTTTTACTCAGTGTCAAAAATTTGGTTATTCTAACCACGTCTTCTCATGATTGCTAGTCTCACAAGCCAGACCCAACTCTAAAGCAGTGGGTCTGGCTTGCAGGACTAAATGATTGCAAGTACTACTATTATTTTAATCAGGAGCTTCAAACTTGTGTATCCAACTCACAAACATGTTCAACAACAGATGGATTACAAAAGATATTATAGTTTGACACTCCTTCGTGATTATGCAGACCAGTGTGTTAACTTATTAAAATACCTGTAGTTCTTGCGGCAAACTTTCAATACAAGCTAAACAAAATGAGTGGTGACCAGTCAGGATCCTGGCATCTGTATATTTGTTCTGACAGACTCTGCAAGTTTGTTTCTGTTCAAATTTCGTACTAAGATCAACAGTAACATCTCTTTCAGCCATCACAGACTTACTCCAACTCCATAGAAGCAGCATGAAACGGGACTTTGTTTTTGTCTGCAGCGTTTACGTTGTCGAACTCTTCCTAAACTGCCAACTAAAAGGGGGTGTTATGACAGTGTCACAACATCCCCTTTTTTGGCAGATTGCAAGATTGAAAGGGTCCTACTCAGTACTGTTCTTCTTTGACTTTCCCCTTGATTGTTCTCCTCTCTAAATCTTCACTAGTGTAGAATTATCACAGTATATAGTTCATACAGTTCACTACACTCTGGAATCTGGATTTTTCCCAGCCCTCTTAAAGAAACTGAACACAAGAGTAGATCAATATAATATCTATCTTGAATTTGGATAATCCACTAAGCCAATACTTCATCCAATTTATGAATTATGAGATAGGACTGTATGTTTACCATAACAAATATATTTACAATGTACATGTCCTGAAATTAACCACTGTGTTTATTAACTATTTTGACTGAAAATATGCTACAAATAAGACCTGTATTAATGAGCATTTGGTGGTTAGTTGTTCAGGGGCTAAAACATTATATAGTAATACAAAAATGTATTAATAATTTAATAGCTGAATTACAACAAACAGCCGTGATTGATGATGACACCACATATGGATATTTTTTCTTCACATACATGTACATGTATCTTGTTATCACTGTAAATTATGGAGTTTTTGATAAGGTTTAGAAGCATGGGCCAATTAGGCTTGACAATGGTTATTATGATGATTGACCTTTGACCCAATATAAAGTGTTTTACAAACAAACAAATCCCATCATGAAACATTTAAGATTTTCAGCTAATCATTTGAATTGATCAAAATGAGAATGTTCCAATTTCAGATTAATATTATATTGGTGTGACAAGGCATATACAAACCCAAAAAACCAATTATCAACTCTTGCCATGTAAGTGGAGGGTAATGATATTTTTTGCGTGTGTGTCTGTCTGTCTGTCTGTTTGTAATTCTAGATGTGTTATCAAACATTCTCAAAAAAATAGAACATCAGTGTCCCAATACAAATAACTGTAAATATATCCTTAACATTGGTATACAATGTTATGTGTGTGTGTGCGTGTGTGACACATACAAATAATTATATGTGACCTTTTTGATAAGGGACACTTCCCTGCAAGGTAAGTTTGATCAAACTCTTACATTAAATTACTCATTATTCCACATTTTGTACAGGAAATGAATGAAATCTGCTAACCAGGGAAGAGCACTTCATAGATCCCACAATGACTTCCTGTACAAAATAACAGTGTCCCTTTTCGTCACAATATGCATTTCCCCTGCAAATGGATGGCCAAGAAAATCCTGTATGTAAATTATTATACATACAGGATTAGAAAACACAGTGACATTTACTAATTGTACTATAATATACATATACATGTATTTCTTTTTGAAATTAACCTCTTTTGTTATAAAATCTCTCATTACAGATGTGAGAAGAGTTCTCTACTCTAAACAATCTGAAAATGAGACAGAAGTGGGTGTGGCCAAGAAAGACGAAAGCAAAACATATAAGAGAACAAGAGACCTCTGGAAGATCAAAACAGGTATGAGGATATTGTCATGTGACCTGCAGTGTCAGTCATGTGACTTTTAGTATCAGTTATGCAACTTATAGTATCGATATTCATTTGTGCATCTACTTATTTTACGTATGGAGCCTTCTATATTTGAGGGTTTGAAAGCATCATGCTTTCATTGGCATTTCACACATTCAAAGCAATTTTAATTTTTGCATGCATATTTAGTTGTACAGTCTAACTAGTGATGCACTGATAATTGGATGAGCTATCCCTATTATCGGTCATTATCACTTCTCAAATTTTGGATATTAATTCAATGATCCCAAATATTACTCTACAGGAAGAATCTACTGAAGAGTCCAACCAAAAAAGAAACACAAGAAAGATGATGATGATTAAAACTCTTATCTTTAAACACTTTATTAATCATCGCCTGAAGACATTGTCTCTTTTCAATATTTTTAGAGTTCTTGACTGTCTCTAATTTCAGAATAATATTATTTTGTAAGAAATATATTATGAATTTCCACCGATTAGTGCACTGGATGACAGATATATATATTCAATTTGGTTTCTGGGTGGAGCGATAACTCATCTTCAATATATGATTGAAACTTTCTCTAAAACACGAGCAAAACCATATTGAAGAAATTGTAATCTTTTCCCTGCTCAGCTATTGTCTCGGTTTTTGAAATAATTATCGTTAAGAAAAAGATCATCAAAGAATGAAATTAATAATGTCTATAATAGAAAAAATAGTTAGCTATCGGCCTATCACTAGTCACTAAAAAGGGGTAAAATCCGGCTCCTGTATGTACCAGTCAATCACTTCTTCCTTTTTAAGGTACTCTTGAACATTCACAGCAATGTTTTTTAATTTCATTTTTTTAAATATGTGTATCACGTTTTCCCATGTTACTGGTGAACTATGTGACTCAATCCACGTCTTCAAAACAGTCTCCAATCTTTTCCAATTTTCTAAACTGTTATTATGTTTTAAAGATTCACGTGTATTATCATCAATGTTCAATTCCATTGCAAATTCATCCCATCTTGCACAGTAATCTCTAAATAACTAAATCAAAAACATCCTTACGTTCAGGAGACTTTTGTAGTATTCGAATGTTGCCTGGTCGATCTGAAAAAAATTGGTTGAGAAAATATTAATATAGTATTCTCATCTGGAAAACTATTTTAGTCAATACCTACATTAGATGTGCATCAATGAAAACACTGAAGGGTAGGAACATGCAACTCACACATAAATGATATATTGAGAAAAACGTATCCCTATAATTGCTTTGTGATTACTATGTGTATCAATCGTTGCTGATGGCACTGGTGTCTCTACCTTTCTATGTACTCAAAAACTGGGGCCTGAAGAGGTAAGTGTAACTCCAGTCTAGGTACACAGATCTTTCACGGTTCTAAATGATGACTTCCTCATGTCTGTAACTCAGCAACTTACCGGGCCTGCTAAAGATTCTTGCATCATCTTTAGACTGTTTCACCGTTACATGTATATACATCATATTAATTGCAGTTTTATATTCTTCAGGAAGTGCTGGTCTCTAGCTCAAACGTGCGTTCTTTTACGTGCTACACCCATTAATTGACCGAATCCCCTGTAATGAAGTAACTACCTTAACTATGTAGTATGTATACAAAGCATACTCACATAAGTGATACAAACATAATATATATGTGACCAAAACCCACACTTGTGCCACATAATCAAGCACTCGTTATTCGGCCATTTTATAAAGGACACCAATGATATTTGGTATCTAGGAGGAGCACTAATTGGTCTTCCTGGATGCCAATTGTCATTGACTTCCTGTGCAATATGGTTGAATAGCAAGCGTTTGTTCAAAATTATTATGCGCCACAAGAGTGGGTTTTTGAACCTATGGGAGAGCAATTATAGGGATGGCCAAACGGGCCATAAAAAGCATGTGCTAAACAAGTTACAATTATTACATATTTAACACACCAATAATGGGTTAAACTTGAGTAAAATGTCTTCTATAACTCCAAGGATAGTAATAATGCATTATGGATGTGGTAACTGTCTAGCACATTGGTTTTAATTGGTGTTACAAAATAGTGTTTTTCAGCATAAACTTTAAAAGTAAAGTAATGGGGAAACACTGATATAGCATAACACAATAATAAAATGTAAGTGCTATGCATTAATTACAAGTCTGGTTATACTGTTCATATGAATATTGAGTTCATTGGCTCTATAGGCATCCAATACATAATGCTATTTATATACATGTAGTTTAGATTTATAACAAGGAAGTTACAGGGAAAGGAGAAACAGCGGATTTGTGAAATTGGCAGAAATGACTACATTACACATCCAACTGCCATTTCCACAATTCTGCTGTTTCTCATTTCCCAATTGCAAATTAATTATGTATAATCTCATAAAGTCTATATCTATTATTGGATATGATATGTTTAATAATAATAAATGCAATAATTATTATAATAATTTTTTTATTTTTTATTTTTTATTTTTTTATTTTTTTTATTTTTATTATTATTATAATACCATTCATAATTACTATACAACTGAAAGTCAAAGTCCAAAAATTTATAATTATTATAATTAGCAATAATTAATTTGCACATCACCTTATGTTATTGGCATACGTTAATATTATAATTATTATTAACTAATGTACATATTATATGTAGTTACATAGATATTATACATGCCTGGTTTTGACAGTCCATGTGAACTTTGTGGAACAGGCTCCTGAATGTCTAACTTTGGTATCTTTAGACTGAGTCGGGGATCATAATGGTCTTCATGACATCTCTTCTCTCCTACACACTCCGGAGTGATATGCTGGTCTTCTTTTCTTTTCTTATTAGACTCAACAATGTCTTTATGTGGTCTCTTCATTGAGAATCTGTAATTATAATTATAGCTGACAAACTATAGTTTTGTACATGCTTAAATTGTACATAATAATTATAATACTGGTTGATGAAATCACAAATTCATGTAATATAAATATGTCTGAATTCAAGAAGTCACAGTTACTTATACGCCTTTTTTACACACTATGGTAAACAAAGATGTCAAATCACTTACTCTATATCCATTTTGGTATATGCTTGAGCAGATTGTACATCTTCACAACCTAATGTATGATGAAATGTATATTTTGGTATTATGTGCTATATATGGAAATAAATAGTTACAAGTTTGGTTATACTGTTCATTGTGGAGAATTTTGAATTCATTGGCTCTATAGGCATACATTTCATGTAATACATGTATAATACTAATACATTCTGCTATTTATATAGTTTAGTAGTGATGTGTGATACGTATCGATATATCGAAATATCGATATTTTCGTTGAATATCGTGATACAATATTAGCTTTTGGGTGAATCGATACACTGGAATGGACACTGTAGTAAACATGGTTTTTCTAATTTAGAAATAACATTGAAATACCAATATAATGTAGTACAAGTCATTTTAACAATGCTCTATGAAGAGCATTGTCATAATGACTCGAAAGTTAGTTAAAAAATAGTATAAGTAAGTCAACTCAAACCTTTTCAGCTGTGATTGAACAGATTCTTCAGGCTTTTTGTAAAAAGCATTTCTTGTTTTTCTAATAGTTGAGTAGTTAAAGTAAAATATTAATGTTTCAGTAGATTTAAGAATGAATCATACTTCTCTAAATGAAGTATAATTATACGAAACATTCTTTAGTAAGTAGACATATACATGTACATGTACTAGGTGGTGTTAAATGGTCATCATAGTGTTTTTCATGTCTCTTTTGTCCTGCATGAGTGTTAAATGGTCATCATAGTGTTTTTCATGTCTCTTTTGTCCTGCATGAGTGTTACATTGAGGACAATGTATAACATATATTGGTCTTGCTGTGTAAAACAAGTAATAGTTATAACACACTTTACTAATAAGGAAAATCACAAACGTATATCATAACAGATGAATTAAAAATATACTTAAGTTTGACTAGAGCTTGGCAATATCAAATGTTGTGGTAACGATTACTTGTCAAGTATTTAATTGTGATTATACAATTAATTGTGATTTTTTTTACTCAAACAAGAACGATAATGTATTACAAGTTTTTTGCAAGAAATACCAGTTCATTGACTGTGTGTGGTTTATGTACACCATGTATGTGCTTACAATGTACATAATGATACTGTAATGCATGCATACACTTTAATAATTTACACTATTTATACTGTATAGTGTATACAGGTATATTACATACTTTGTGTACACACTGTGCAAATCAACCAAAGGACATTGTATTACTGATGATACACCTAAGCTATACCATTGACTAATTGTTATTAATTGTCTAACAATTATTAATTGTCTAACAATTATTAATTGTCCAACAATTATTAATTGTCCACAATAATTTAAAATTGCAATACAATATAATATGATAATTACGAATTAATTGTTATATTGCCAAGCACTAAGTTTGACACTCCTTTAAGATTGCCAGTAAAGTGCTAAATTATTAAAACCACAGTACAGTAATAGAGATAATTTGGGCAGGAGGAGCTTGACCCACCCACACCACTTTTTGTAATCATATACATGTACATGTATATACACTGTCAGATCACTATACTATACTGTCATTGTATAAGTGTATAAACAGAACCTCTATTGGAACATTACCTTTTAGCTTCCATGCTTTGCATGGGAGTGGCACATCCCTTACCACACCCTAGGCCCTCTCTCTGGTGACTGATACAGCTGCCATCTAGTCAGGCGTGGCCTGACCCTCGCAGAGACGGAGGCGTCGTCGTCTCTTCAATGTTTGTCAGCCTTCCCCCCAATTTTGAATATGCAGTCTTTGTCCTGTAATACCTGTAGTTCTCACAGCAAGCCTCCAACATAAGCTGAACAACATCATTGGTGACAAGTCAGGATTCTGGCAGCACTATAATTGTTCTGACAGACTCTGCAAGTTAGTTCCTTTTCAAGTTCCGTATTCAAATCTTTTTTAGCCATCTCCTAAGAGGGTTGATCATAACACACCTACTAATGCTGGAGATTGCATGTGATTACTGATTACAACATGACAGGTACACACGCCCTAAAAATTATTTTAACAATTAGATCTATACGGTACATTGGCTAATCTCGATGAATACTGACACAAGTCACTTGGGAAAAAGAGGACCAGTGGCTGTATCTAAACAAGAAGTATTCCTCTCGAACTAAACCTAACAAGCCAGAGGAGTCAAGATATCTTTAAGATTTTCTTGAGTGGCACAGATTTCTTTGGGGTGTGTTTATAGCCTCCTCTGTGTTATTTGGGGTGGATAAAATTAGTCTTTTTGTGTCACTTTCAAGAGACATTTGAAAAAATAATGGATTCTATTGATTTGTCAAAACTTAGGGTGAGTTCATAATACTATACTAGAATTTATGTAATTATAAATTATATAATAATTATTATAAATTTGTATAGTAATAGTGAGATGTATAATAATGATATATATATATATATATATTTATATTTATATTGAGTATCAGTCATTTGGGAGTAATGTCTCACTGTTTTACCATTTTCTATGAATTGTGTAATAAATTTGAATTTCAAGTGTATCAATACCTGCTCTTCACGGATACAAAATTTAGTATGTTCTGTTGTCTGTTTATGTGGAACCATTCTTGAAAATCTAAGCAGATATCAACCCCTTAAATACCAAGTAAATGTACTATAATAATATATATTATCATTAGACCACACCCATTAATTAATGATATGTTGGATTTATAATTATGTGAACACAACTGGATATTTTTAGGGATTAGTTTTCGAACAGGTGTTTATTATTTAGCAGTTCTGTTCAGTTCTGGGAATCCAATGAAATACAGTATTTAAGAAGGCTACTCATTGATCTTCATGCATGCCAAATTTAATTGGCTTTCTGTTACTAAATAGTGCTCATTTCTGTCACTAAACACTGCTCATTACTTCACTAATTTGTACTAGATGTTATCTAACGTTATATGTATAGACAGGTAATATATGATATAGATTATAATCAATACAGCCAGTAAGAATAGTCGCTCTTTTTGTACAAAATATTGACTGAAAGAAATGCACATCTACTGCCTAGCTATTCTACCTGAAATATATTCCTAAAGTTCTACAAGGTTCTTTAAAAGGTAAACAGAGTAGATAATCAAAATAATAACTATAATAGGCTGATGTGTTTCAGGCATGATAAAGTTAGCCATGAGTACTGAATGCTGGACACCACAAAGCAGTCATAGGGATACTTTTTTTCTCTATATATCTTGTTGTATTTCATTATCCATTTTCATTAACAAATGAATTTAGTTTGCTTACTTGTCATAACTTGTCTCGAGTTAAATATTACAAGTATTTTTAGCCTACTATTTTACCTTAACTAAATACTATAGATGTTTATAACAACAATCCCTGTGTTTGCATTGCCTGTTCTGTGATGTACATGTCTAGAATTCCATTAACTTGAAGCAAGATATACATGTACTCTTCAGTTGCTATTTAATGATTATGCATGCTTTGTTTCTCCTCTGAGCAAACATTGAACTCATAACTGAATACCAAACAAGATACATAGAGAAAAAAGTATCCCTATGACTGCTTTGTGGTGTCCAGCATTCAGTACTCATGGCTAACTTTCCAATGCTTGAAACACATCAGCATATTATTAAAGGACCTTGTAGAATTTTAGGAATATATTTCAGGTAGAATAGCTTTGACCGACCCCTTCAGAATGGCGTAACTTCCTTAACTACGTATACATGTGTACAACGCATACTCGCGTAAGTGACACAAACATACATATATATACATTAAACCCCGTGGAAAGCAATCATAGAGATGGCTCTACTGGCCATTAAAAAAATTCATTCAAATATTGAACTAGTAGTCCAATAATGTGGTTTTTTCACTCTTCGTTTCAAGCATTCGTCCATTCTGTAGTGAAGACAACTATACTGTTACAATATACTAGTGATGTATTGATAATCAGATCGATAATCGTTAATGGTCATTATTTTTATTATCGGTTACTTCTGAAAGATGTAACTGATATTGTAATACATGTACATGTAAGTGTAGTAATAATGTCATTTCTTGTGATTATAGCATCATTAAGTGCTTTTATGATATTATTATTGAAAAAAATGCTGATTTTTATTGAAAGAATCAGAAACCAGAAGGTGATATAATATCGGATTAGTATTGGTTATCGGTACATACATGTTCATGTATCTAAAGTAATTAATTAATTATCAGTTTATTGGATTATCAGTAAAAGCTCATATCAATGCATCGCTACATGTATAATAAACTGATATTGACTTAAAGATTCTACTGATACTATTCAATATGATATCTACCTTCTGATATCTGACCATTTTCTCAATAACTATGTTCTACAATAGAAAATGATATAGTTAGCCTCATTAGTAACTTACATGTACCATTCAGAAATGTCTCATACCGTTAATAAGACAATTGACTTGCATTGTATTACCAGTCTGATTATCATGGTTTGTTGATAAATGGGTGTGGCATGTATATAAAGAGTAAGGATTTGGAATAATGGTTCTTAAGACTATCTCGGAGAAGCAATGGGACTTTAAGTGACTTATGATATTTTTTGTTTAATACAAAAATAAAGTGAAATTTTTTCTTTAGTTTTATACACTCAACACCTAGTCACACATGATATACATGTAGTCCAATGATACATCTAGTGAATGTCTGGTAAATTTGAAACTGTACTTATAGGACTTAATGTGAATAGGTCAAAAGGTCCAACAGCTAGAATTAGTGTACATAATAATTATTTGTATTTCACTAAGTACTGAATACAATGTATATCGGCTTGATTTGTTTATAACTGCCTTCCCTGAATCTTGTTACATCACTGCCAAATAACAAGTAATTTCAGTCATTAGTATGCAGTTATGATACATGTACATGTACATGTGTACATGTACATTTGTATTTATCACTTATTATCACACATTAACATGTGTATCAATCAATTATAAATAAAGCAATGTTTTGACTAACTAACAAACATGTATAGCACATATACATGTATATTATAATATGCATGTACTGTACATATACATGTATATATATTATGCATGTACTGTACATATACATGTATATATAATATGCATGTACTGTACATATACATGTATATATAATGTGCATGTACTGTACATATACATGTACATGTATATATAATATACATGTACTGTACATATACATGTATATATATTATGCATGTACTGTACATATACATGTATATATAATATGCATGTACTGTACATGTATATATAATATACATGTACTGTACATATACATGTACATTGTGTATGTATCTTACAGGAAGCAAGTACATTGTGTATTTTGTAAAAAACTGCTGTTCTGTTCTGGTTGAAAATACACTATATATACATGCACATATATATATATATATATATATATATATATATATATATATATATATATATATATATGCATGTATGTATGTGTATTAGTATTTTTTTAGTTAACTATAACTATAACTAAAACCCCTTTTAGTAGGTATTGCAAATTTTAGTTAACTACATGTAAACTAATTAAATTACAAGTCTATTATAATTACTATAACTGAAAATACATGTAAGCCAGTAATGGACACTTTTAGTTTGTTAACTAAAACTAAAACCCTTTTAATAAGCCTAAAATTGTTTTAAATAATAACTATAACTATGTGTATGTGAGGTTTTATGATTTCAGGAATGAACCGTGATTACTGAATGCTGACACCACAATGCAATCATAGAGATACTTGTTTCTCCATATATCTTTCTTTATGTTCTGGGGAGAAACCATGAGTATTTTGGTAGCATAAGAAATGAAACTAAATATTGTAGAGAGCAATAATAATAACATATGCTATGGTATAGGACATTCCCCTAACTGCATGTAAATGTTCATTTTTTGATCGTCTGAGATTTTTGTGGTCAAATACAATAGCTTTCAAAATCTGAGTGGGTGAAGTTAAGCAAATGGTGGGATCATCCCGTAGTGTAAAAAAAAAACCTTCTGTTAGAACTGAAATCTGGTTGGAAAGACATTGACACTGAGTGATGGCCTTAGTGTTAATTGGGTATCATATGTCATTCACATTCACCTTGTCTTCAGAAAAATATTCATACATGTATTCATATTCATACCATTTTCATATAATAATCCTTCCCAATCCTTTTTGTGTATGTCAAATTTCAATCCATTGTTTCATTATTGAGATACAGTATAATCATGTATTAACCTTATGACATTAAACTATACACTATAGTACATATAAGTTATTGAGTTACAGTATAATCATGTATTAACCTTATGACATTAAACTATACACTATAGTACATATACATATAAGTTATTGAGTTACAGTATAATCATGTATTAACCTTATGACATTAAACTATACACTATAGTACATGTACATATAAGTTATTGAGTTACAGTATAATCATGTATTAATCTTATGACATTAAACTATACACTATAGTACATATACATATAAGTTATTGAGTTACAGTATAATCATGTATTAACCTTATGATATTAAACTGTACACTATATTACATATGAATTCATCACATACTAATTTTGAGGTCATCATGAACGTGAACAGACGTCGGTTAATTACATGTAACTAACTATAAAACAGCTGTGACTAATTAATAAGGATTTATAAAATGTATTAATTATTAACTGAAGATGACATTTATAAACTGAAGGATAGCTCTACTTGCATATCACATTCCACTAGTTTTATATTCTAAATGGCAAGCATTTGATCTAAACTGGTCTGTGTATGTGTTATAGTAGAAAATATTGAATCCAGTGGTGTGGAAACAGCAAGTCGTACAGGACATTGTTTGATAAATCTAGTGAATGTCCAGTAATTTGAAACTGAGCTGTATACAAAGTTTATAGGGAGCAGGACAAGCATGATGAATATATGTCAATATGTTTGGCAGTCATCTCAATGTTCCCACATCCCATATTGCATCCAATCTAATTGATTTGTGTCATCAGTATTAGCATTTGACCTTTCACTGGTAAACATACAATGTACCACATGTACATGATAACAGTGTATGTGATGTGGTTAAAAGGATTCCAAGAATGTGTGCTGATATGATTAAGTAATGTATGGTTATATAATATTATCACATGTACATGTACATGCAGGTGTGTATATTTATGTGGATGTACATGCATTTCAGGGACTAATGCAAGACCATGTTATAATTATTAATATGTTTTTGTTAAGGCTTCTCTCGCTCTCTCATGCACTATTCATTTAATTATAGTACATTGCAGATGTTGTTACTAAATATAGTACATTACGAACATTGTTACTAAATATAGTATATTGTGGACATTGTTACTAAATATAGTATATTATGGACGTTGTTACTAAATATAGTACAATGTGGACATTGTTACTAAATATAGTACAATACGGATATTGTTACTAAATATAGTACAATATGGCCATTGTTACTAAATATAGTACATTATGGCCATTTTACTAAATATAGTACATTACAAATATTGTTACTAAATATAGTTTAATAAGGCCATTGTTACTAAATATAGTACATTATGAATATTGTTACTAAATATAGTACAATAGGGCCATTGTTACTAAATATAGTACATTACGAATATTGTTACTAAATATAGTTTAATAAGGCCATTGTTACTAAATATAGTACGTTACGAATATTGTTACTAAATATAGTACAATAGGGCCATTGTTACTAAATATAGTACATTACGAATATTGTTACTAAATATAGTACAATAAGGCCATTGTTACTAAATATAGTACATTACGAATATTGTTACTAAATATAGTACATTATGGCCATTGTTACTAAATATAGTACATTATGGCCATTGTTACTAAATATAGTACATTACGAATATTGTTACTAAATATAGTACAATAAGGCCATTGTTACTAAATATAAAACATTATGAATATTGTTACTAAATATAGTACAGTATGGACATTGTTACTAAATATAGTACAGTATGGACATTGTTACTAAATATAGTACAGTATGGACATTGTTACTAAATATAGTACAGTATGGACATTGTTACTAAATATAGTACAGTATGAACATTGTTACTAAATATAGTACAGTATGGCCATTGTTACTAAATATAGTACAGTATGGACATTGTTACTAAATATAGTACAGTATGGCCATTGTTACTAAATATAGTACAGTATGGACATTGTTACTAAATATAGTACAGTATGAACATTGTTACTAAATATAGTACAGTATGGCCATTGTTACTAAATATAGTACAGTATGGACATTGTTACTAAATATAGTACAGTATGGCCATTGTTACTAAATATAGTACAGTATGAACATTGTTACTAAATATAGTACAGTATGGACATTGTTACTAAATATAGTACAGTATGGACATTGTTACTAAATATAGTACAGTATGGCCATTGTTACTAAATATAGTACAGTATGGACATTGTTACTAAATATAGTACAGTATGGCCATTGGTATACACTGTCTATTAGTAACCTAACTTTTAGCTAACTGAATTAATCTTAATCTAGACAATGTCTCTACATGTATATATACATGTACATGTATAGTATACATTTGTACTTTTCTTTTCATACAGAATCCTGAAGGAATATTTGAATTAATAGAAGTTGTTGGTAATGGGACATATGGACAAGTTTATAAGGTAACATGTTTACATACAAACACATGTATGTTTGTATGTACAATTATACATGTACATACCTGTCTATATATATGTACATGTATCTCTTTATCTGTCTGTCTGTTTATTATTGTTTTAGTATTACCAATTTTAGTTCAAATTAGTTGTAGTTATTGTTTTTTCAATAGCACTCAACTTGACTTCAGAAAAATTTACGTAACTTTAGTTTGGAATGACCAACAAGCTTTTTACCTGCACCATTTTCATATACAAATGTACATGTACATGTAATCTTCCTGTTTGGTGTATGTCAAATTTCAATCCATTGCTTGATTATTGAGTTATACATGTAGTATAATCATATATTAACCTGATGACATTAAACTACATGTATATACTATATTACATATAAGTTATTGAGTTACAGTATAATCCATGTGTTAACCTTATGACATTAAACTATACACTATAGTACATATACATATAAGTTATTGAGTTACAGTATAATCATGTATTAACCTTGTAACATTAAACTATACACTACATATATTACATATAAAGTCATCACATCATAATTTTAAGGTCATCAAGAATGTGAACAGAATTTATACCTAAAGTAATTATTATGATACTAAAACAACACCACTTCTTGTTAGACATGTACATGCACATGTAAGATAAAAGATAAAACAAAATACACCAGAAAATATTTAAAGAAGTATTTGAAAAAATTTTTTAAATATTATTTGAAATACATTATGTGACCTATTTTTCAAAAAGGGACACTTATCAATTTTTGATGATTCACCCACTTACCATTCTTTACTTGTCATTCTGCCATTTAGTGTGTGAAGTCAATGAAACTTAGTAGCTACGAAGATTAATAATAGATCTTCCTGGATATTAAATTTCTTTGCTTTCCTGTACAAAATGACGGAATTACGAACCATTAAAATTTTTTGATGGAAAGTGACCCTTTTTGAAAATTGGTTCACATCAGCTTAGTAAAGTATTAATATTTGTATTTTATTATTTTAAAATATTTGACCCCCTGTCTGCAACTTCCTGTGCAATATACAATAATGGTGTGCTCAACAGATAACACTGTTGATGACAGACAGTCCTGTTTGAGAAAGAAATCATGACAATGAATGACTTGTGATAATCTGTTTAGCATTTTTATTGTTAATTTCTTACAGGGACGACATGTGAAAACTGGACAATTAGCAGCTATTAAAATAATGGAGGTATGCACATGTACATGTATGTATGTATATGTACATGTACATGTGTACATGTATGTACATGTATATGTACATGTATATATGTACATGTAAGTACATGTATGTTTGTGTCTGTACATGTACATGTATGTATATGTACATGTATATATGTACATGTATGTGTGTGTCTGTACATGTACATGTGTATGTCTGTGTGTATGTACATACATTGTATATGTATGTATATGTACATGTATGTATGCACATGTATGTACATGTATGTATATGTACATGTATATATGTACATGTATATATGTACATGTATGTGTGTGTCTGTACATGTACATGTGTATATCTGTGTGTATGTACATACATTGTATATGTATGTATATGTACATGTATGTACATGTGTGTGTGTATATGTATTCTAATAGTGTACATGTACGTACATATATGTACTCTAATAGTTTACATGTACATATATGTATTCTAATAGTGTACATGTACATGTATGCACTCCAATAGTGTACATGTAAAAGTATATGTACTCCAATAGTGTACATGTACGATGTATATATTCTAATTGCATACATGTACATGTATGTAGTGTACGTGTACGTGTATGTACGTGTACGTAAACATATATGATATTAACAATAGATATTCTATCAGATATGAAAACGTACATATTTTAGACCTTCATAAACTATTAGGTTCATTCCTACTAATACTGAAGTATCTTTCATGTATATAACCTTGGATGCGAAAATTAGTCAGTAATTTTGACTAACACAAAATACTAATTATTCATCAATTTTGTTAAAGTAGCCAATAAAATATGGTATCTAGAAGAGGAACTATTGCTCCACCTAGATCCCAAAATATAGTCAGTTTCTTGAGCACAAAAGCAGTAATTAAATATTAGTGTTTGTCAAAATTATTATTAGCCCACACATGTCCAGATTTACCTTCAGATGTCCAAGACATCCTAATCAATGCCTTCAAATATCCTATGATATTGCATGCATTACTAGAATGTCTAAAAGTGTCCCTTGCTGCTCATGGTTTAGGGTAATTATACACTTTTACCATTATACCAAGTATCCCGGGATACCCAGGATGTCTGAGAATGTCCCATACTGATTATGGTTTATATTAATAATCCCATTATACTAAGTATCCCGGGATACATAGGATGTCCCCTACTGGTTATCCTAATAACACTGTATTTCCATTATACTAAGTATCCAGGATGTCCCGTACTGTTTGTAGTTTAGAGTACATGTAATCACTGTATTTGCCAAATGACTGATTTTCGTAGCCCTCACTTTATCAAGTACAACAATTCAATATATAATTTTGTATTTACTTTAAATTTATGTTTCCTAATTTGTTTATTGTGGAGTATTAGTTGCTCCCCTCATCCAAACAACCACACCCTACATGTAAAAGGCAGTGTGGAACAGTTGCTTCAAGCATCAAACGTCATTTCCACTTAAAAAGGATGTTGGCCTTTTTTGAGTAGAAAGAACATTTCATACTTTGACCAAGATTTTGAAGCAACTGTTCCAAACCAGGATTACATATA
The DNA here is from genome assembly GCA_947044365.1 of Petrosia ficiformis. Lineage (NCBI taxonomy): Eukaryota > Metazoa > Porifera > Demospongiae > Haplosclerida > Petrosiidae > Petrosia > Petrosia ficiformis. The sequence goes on from OX345638.1 coordinate 7,041,275, forward strand.
GGAGAGGAAATATTTGATCATGTAAAGAAAACTGGTCTAGGAGGGTTTTTTGGGGGTATGCTCCCCCTGGAATATTTTTTACTTTTATGCTCTCTAAGGAGGCATTTGGTGGCGTTTGTGACCCCAAAGGATTGTAGCTAAGATGTAGTTGCATGTTGACAATTTGACATAAATGTGGCCTGAAAACTAGGGTAGGGGATATTCCTCCATTCTCCTTCACTGTATGAACCCTGCAAGCAGTATTTAGCTCATAGGATGTGGTCATTAATATTATACATGTATGTGGACATGTACAGTAGAGTATGGTAGTATATTGAGTACAGTACTTGATAACAGAAAACATGTATATAATAAGATGTGATGATATGTATTAATATTATATGTACACATGTACAGTAAAGTATCGTAGTGTATTGAGTAAGTAAGTAAGTGAGCAAACGATCTTTGCTAGTTTCTGTGTTGTAATCAACCCTAACTGGTTTGGTGAATAGTTACATTTAATTATGTGTCTCTCCAGGCCCAATTGTTCATTGTAATAGACTGGTAACAGTATTTAATAACGACAGAAAGTAAGGATCTTTGGTAGTTTAATTAATGAAGGTAATGATCTTTGATCGTTTCTATTGAATATTCCAATGATGATCCAATCATCCATATCTTCATTAGCTTTTAAGCGTGCATTATACAGAATAATTACATTTAATTATATGTTTCTCCAAGCCTTGTTGTTGACATGTGTAATGGACTGGTGACAGTATTTAATAGTGAAGCTAAGGATCCTTGGTAATGAAGCTGAGGATCTTTGCTAGTTTCTATATTCCAATCATGCTTAATGTGAATTTGGTATGTTATACTCAATAATTACATTTAATTGCATGTGTTCTCTGTTACCCTTGTCTTTCTAACTTGGCAACATCTATCTGGATTGCACATTTTGTTGGTTAAATGTTGTCTACAGTTAATTTTTCTGTAATCGTTTGTTAATGAGACTATGAGAGGTGTTTGAATGAGCTGCTCTTTTTCTCAAAAATGGTTACTTTGATGGATTGTTATGTCATTTTGTGATGGAGTATTAAAAGCAAATAAGCTTTATTCATCATGAAATGGTATGATAGCCCAACAAGTAACTGAAACATACTGATTACAACACTTGTGAACATTCTTTCTGGTGCAAAAAGATCTTCAAAAATGGATATAATTAATAGGAAACGTGTATTATGGATGGCTTGATGCAGATAAGAAAACAGATGCAGAGATGGAAGAACAAATGATTCAGTAGTGTTCACACACTTATATTTAATGGATAGATTCTTAAAAATGGTATCATTATATAAATGGTGCATGTCTACGCATACATCATAAATGTATTCCCATCAATCTTAGTATTCTTATCTAGGTATTTCAGGAGTAACGATAATCCATTCTTTATTGTCACACCACAATCAAAGTGGGTAGAAAATTGACTAACAGTATGATAGATCATTTTCAATAATTTCATTTAATTGCATGTATATGTTTTCAACTCCTTTGCATCGTTTTCAAGTTACACACATATTTGATCATTCCGTTCCTGGATTTTACCTTTAGTATTATGTTAGTCTATCTACATGAAATACATGCTTGAGACAATTACAAACCATCGAGTCATATCTACTAATGCAATTACTTTATTTTAGGTTGGTTTTAATGTAATGAGAAAGTCCTAAGAACCCTGTTGATACCTAATATTATTACAGTCAAGTATTGTCTACAGTTATTTCCTTGTCAGTGACTGAATCATTCTCAAGTTGTTTCCCAAATCACATTTGTGATGAGGGTTCTGCACTGCAAGTGCATTTATTAATTTTAGCAAATGTCCTAATCTACAATGACAGACATGACCAAACAGGTCTGTTTCAGTGTATGATTAAAGGTCTGATCCATGAAATTAGTTAATTAGAATTATGTAATGACTAAATTATCATATTAGAATATTGCAATCCTCTACATTTTAGTGCAGAAGTGTAACTCAGTACAGTTAACTTTTATTAACAGAGTAATAATCATAATATATACATACAACTTGGAAATTACACACTGATAAAAAAAAATTATTTGCATGCGCACATCACATGAGCATTATCACAACATGGGCAACTTTCTTGAAGTGAGAGTAATGAAACATTTTTCACACAACTTCAAAGTTTGCATAAACAAAGTTAGTATCTAGTCCTAATTATATTCAATAATCAGTATAATTATTACCTGGGAACAGTGTTCATTAACCAAAGTGGGAACAGGTGAGTAAATTTGAATAAGCTTTCTTATTGCCTATATAGTGACTTTAAAACACAGCACAGGTTCGTCCTGGTGTGGAGAAGAGCAACATTCCCATGTTTGTAGCAGTAGCTATCTGCAGTTTTTTTGAGAAACAGTGGAGACACACACAAGAACTGAAAGGTAACTGATATAACCCCTTGCCCATGCTTCACTGTGAGGATAATATTATTATTAATACAAAATATTACTACAGCTTGACAAAGCAAAAAACAATTAAACAGAGTCACAATATTTAAACGGTATAGAGTTAATGCATCAAATGTGTTCCTTTGTAGTTTCCTTTTTCATTTTCTTGACTATTTCATGAAGGAATTGTTCATTTTCCATTGCTTTTTGGACGATATCTAGATGTTCAGGACTCTGCTCAACCTTCATTTGTACATGAGTGAGTAAAATATCAGCACCAGCAAATCCTCCTTTGTTGGAAATATTAATCTTTATATTTATGTCAATGATTCCTTTAGCATACAGCTCAGCTGTTAAGGATAATAGAGTTGGTTCACTACCATTTAGTAGTCTACATAGGTCTGCGTGGTTTGATCTCAACACATTGGAGCTTATAAGTGCAGGTCTGGTATCAGTAGAGTTTGTTTCTAAATAGAATAATAGATAAATAATATTCACTTCTGGTTATCATAATTATACAGCAAAAATATTCTTATAGTGGTTACACAGGTCTTTATATACTATGAAATTCACATATGATAAGTATACACTGTATTTTCTTTACATGCAGAGAAAGATCTCTCAGAAGTAACGTTAGCAACGAATGTTTGTCGTATTCTCAGCAAGCATTTTCTTAATTCGCTCAGCTACTGCAACCTCATGTACATCATGTTGTAAAACTTTCACCAGTATATCCCACCTGGCATTACCCAAATGAATCCATGACATCAACATTTCTTGTCGACATCGTTTCAGATTACCACAGTGGTTAGCCTCAATCGTTTTAAGCTCTTCATATTTTACTTTCAGATATAAACCTAGTGTAAACCAGTCAAAAACTTCATTCGTTGCTAACGTTACTTCCGAGAGATCTTTCTCTGCATGTAAAGAAAATACAGTGTATACTTATCATATGTGAATTTCATGTTCATTAGGAAACTTTTCTTATTATTGCAGGTATATCACAATCTCAAAAGAGCAATATACAAGAAATATATTGTTTATAATCATTGTAACTTGTAATAATTACATAATTATAATAAAATTATTATAATATAATATGTAATGTATGTCAAAATAAGCATGAGTACAGTTTGGAGGTTGATATGACATAATCCCTGCTGCGGAGGAGATTTATGTGGATATATCACATAAGTCTATATGGCCAAAGGGTTTATCCATATAAACACTTGTAAACCACCAAGTCTTATATCTAGCATGTACACAATTTAATTATTATTATACTATGATTTGACAATTGAATTTTTGAGGTGTATAATTACGAACAATATACAATTAACTGTTGCCATGGTATATATCTATATAACACCAAAATTGGCAAAACATATGCATTAATTAAATTAAGGTTTAAGTGATAATAACAAGGAAAACATCCATAGACTGTGGCGTGTTAAACATGAATGCAACATGCGAGTTTGACCAGACCCTCTTCCCGCGTAGCGTGTGAGGGGCTGGCCTGGCGAGACTACCTGAAACACAACAGCCTACTATAGTTATTATTTCGATTGTCTACTTTCCTGACCTTCTAGAACAATATTTCAGGAAGAATAGCCAGGTATTAGTTCCAGTTTCTACATAAGCTAGTAAAGCTACAAGCAGCTATTGCTCTGTACTGTCGTACTACCTTGACCACGTGTTCTATTATGTGCCATGCCCATTAATTGACCGAGCCCCCGGGGATGATGTAACTTCCTTAACTACGTATACAACGCATACTTGTGTAAGTGACATATATATATATATATATAGTTCGAACCTGTGGGAAAGCAATCATAGGGATGGCTACGGGCCATAAAAATTAATGTTTCTGTGAATACAATAGTAATTATATTATATCAGAGAGTAATAGATATACCTATACCAAGAGTACATAAGAGATGGGGAGTGTTGAATGATGCATACAGCCATTAATACTGTGTAAAATAATGTGACTTTCTTTGATATCACAATTATGATATGTAACTGAATTTATATCACGAAGCATACTGAAATAATAATAACTACAAAATTTTAATGATAAATCACTTCCATTATTGGATGAAATAGAGATGTAAGAAATGTCTGTATGTGGATCAGGAACATGGCTTGGAAATTGAAAATGTATCAGTCATAATAATAAGTATAATATTAGCAATAACAAAACTGAATTACTAATTTACAAAGGTTTGTCATCCATAAATGTTGACATAATAATTCAATAAATCTTACATACACACCTGTCAATAAAGTCTCACGAGATTCAATATCTTCATGTGGTCTCTTCGTAGAAAATCTGTAATTGTAAATATAAATAGCTTGAGTTTCATACATGCTTAAATTGCACATACAGGGTTTCCTTTACAAAATTTTGTCAAGGGGGGGGGGGGGGGGGGAAGGTGAAACGTGAATTTGAAAGACATACAAGGTTATCAATAATGTACGTATTGGCACACCAATTCTTTGGGGCAAATGCCCCATTAATTGAAATTCTGACAGAGTACGATAAACTCACAAATTCGCTGAATAAAATAATTATTGAGTTTTTAACTTTAAGAATTTCTTTCAAAAATCGTAAACTATGTTTCACCAGGAAGTCACAGTTACTTATAGGCCTTTTTATAAGCTATGGTGGAAATTAGATGTGTAAACAAAGATGTCAAATCACTTACTCTATATCCTTTTCGGTATGTGGTTCAGCAGATTGTAGATCTCCACAATCTAATGTATGATGAAATGTATATTTTGGTATAGTGATGCATATACCTGTTATATGTGTAAAGTAACATGACTCTTTGATATCATGATTATGTGATCCTATTATACAATACATGTGGCTATAGTATCAACGTAACTGATCCCACAAAGTATATACTGAAATAATATATGCAAACATGTTATATATGTGGCTGTCACATTGCTTTACACGTAGCATTTCAATGGCTATATGCTTCCTTTGACATTCTTCTACTCTTAAGAGTACTCTATGCACTGACATTATAAAATGTAAATAAACACTGGATATGTTTGTGATATTGCAAGACAGTCATATTTATCTACAAAATGACAAATCACAAAATAACATCTATATATTAGCGAATGAAACAATTTGAAAACATAGTTGCTATATGTGTTGTGGTATGCCATTATCACAAGGAGGTTAATTATAATTATCCAGGTGATATGTATGACTATCAAAATTAATTACTATTAACTAACCTTTGAACCAATGCTCTCTCTCTTTACTTACAATATATTTCTTATTAGTACTAGGACACTTGATCTTCATTTCTTTACGATCAACTTCAGCACAGTGTTTCTCGTCCTGTTCGCATTCAGGTAGACTACAGTAGAAACCATACTTTTGAGCGCAAAATGATTCATCATACCGCAGACTTTCGCGAACATTAATGATCCCTTTTTCAAGGTTTTGACAAATATTATAACAGTCCGCAGTGCAATCTACTTTAATATACACTTCAATGCATTCGTCTGTAGCTTTCAGAGTAACAGGACAATTATCATCTTCGCTGTTAGTGTAAAAGGATGCTTGATTACGAAAAAGAAGGGGTGAGCGTCTGCGATACGCAATTCTCCATTCAAACTCACGTACTAAGTATGCAAGTAGTGCGCTAAAAATTCCTTTGGGAACAAATCCTCCCTTAAACAACACTAAAAGAGGATCTGAGTGGATTTCAGTAGGATCTGGATCATCTGGTGCATGAACCAAAGCACAAGGAAGAAAATAATCATAATCGGGATCATGTACAGGACCAAGAATGTTGAGATATTTAAGAAGAGCAAGAAATGCATCACAAGATATTTGATGCTTATCTTGATGCTTCTTGAAAATGCTTTTAAGAGTATCCCTTCTGAACAAACCTAAAGTTTCAAAGGCCTTTATTTCTGGTCTGTCAACATTCCCTTGGGTGAATGTGTTGGTAATTAACTCTGATACTGCCTCAAAGATAACACTTGGTTGTATGATGATAGTGTTCTCGAGCTCTTCAATTCTATGATAGTAACGAATCGTGCCAGTTTGGTGATGAAGAAACAACAAACAAGCTCGTAAATCTTCCTCAGAGATACTACATTTCTCAGCTATCTGTATACATTCTTCATAGGTCACAGTTGACTGATCCATATTTCTTAACCACAACTCGAGAGCTAACCAGTTTACAGGAAAAACAACTTTGTATGGACTTTCTCCGTCTTTCTCTTTTCTAATTATATTTTCCACTACCTTTTTGACAGAGGTACTATCATTTTTTTCATCGTAGTTATCCACTGGTATAACAAGTTGATCTTTCGCATCAGGAGAATATTCAATGCACCCATTACGGAAAAGCGAGGTTGGTTCGACAGCTTCTTTCAGCTCCTTATCAATCTCGATCATCTCTTCGTTTGTGACTAAATCTTTGTGTGTTGCTACTACCAAGACAGAAAGAGGAGGGACACGGCATTTGGAATTACGAAGTACAAGATCTTGTGATAATGCATTGTGATAACTGGTTATGCTGGAAAGGCACTGCATAAAGACGTTCTTAACAGTGAAAGAACTCTCATAAGGATTACTTTCCTTATCAGATGTACGGTAGGTGACGGTATACCTAGCTCCTAGACCTTTAGCCAAATTAAATATTAAAACAAAAATTGTTGGACCAGCAACTAGAGCAGGTAGCACCTCTTGAAACTCTGGCTGACCTCCAGTATCAGTATAAAAGATGGTCAAGGAGTCCTTAAGAAGCTTTTCAACTTTACTCATATCTTTGTGTTTGATAGATTCTAACAACTCATGGAGTAGATTAGAACCAGTGTCTGTTCTACGAGTAACAGAACGAGGATTTGTTACTGTGGCTCTAATAGGATCACCATAGTGACTGTTAATATTCTCATCAGGATTTGGTTGAGAAATGAAGTCATTAGTATGAGTGTTTGTAGGTGTATACATGTATGACTTAGCTACATCTACATGTTCTGTTGGCTCATTAACATCTGATGGAATGATACGATCAACACTATTAACTGAAACTGGCTTGTTAACATCTGGTGGAATGATACGATCAACATTAGGTTCATCAACATCTGATGAAATGATAAGATAAACACTTTTAACTAAAACTGCTGTTTCTTCTTCAAGATTTTCTACCTCTCTCCAATTGCCACCTTCTGCTATAACAGTAGAGTATATAACCTTCCTCTTATCCAAGGCAATCGTGCTATTTGGTGCGCTGCCTGGTGCATCACGTGTAGCTGGTGTTCCTTCGACAGGTTTGTTTACAAGCCGATTGAGGAGACACGTTTTACCAACACGAGGTGGTCCAAATGGCATGCATTGAGCCATATACATTGGAAGGGATCCCTGATTCCTGACTGCATCTTGAAAAGCCTGAATAACTTTCTCAGTTTCTGCATCTTCAAAAGTCTCTGTAAAGAAAATATAAAAAAAGAGCATTTCATATACAGACATAATAGTGGATTAGAAAATAGAATATACATATTTAGCACACTTCCATTGTTGCTCCTAGAAGGGTGGCTTAGTGTATAATACCAAATTGTTCAGATTTATAACCCAAATGAATAATACATACACATGGTACATGTATACAGAACCCTCACCACTATAGTATATACTTTGGTGAATAGAAGTGAACTGAGATAAACCGAGTATTATGTCTATGCTGTGTTAAATAACACATTTCATATCTTATCCACATACTATTATATTCTAATTTTGCTGAAGCAAATTTATACAGTCTTTATGTAGTTAAGTACGAGTAGTAGCTATGCAAGGAAGCCAAGTCGAAAAACTTCATACCAGGCCAAATAAGGTTAACTATCTCATTAGTTCCATAGCACTCAAGCAGAGTAGGTCGATCCTGTGCAACTACAGCTATATGATTATGTGGTTCATGAGGACAAGGACAGAAGAAACCTGGCTCAGGTTTGAGATTCAATTGTACAGCAGCCTCTGATGTATTGACCTGTGTATATACTACAAGAATAATAATGAACATTTTTAAAAATGAAAGAGTATGTAGGGATATAATATCAAAACTGAAAAAGCACAGAAACAAGATGCCTTTGGCAACAAAATGAAGTGTATACCACTTCCACATAACATGAATTTTTAGATGATGTGAATCAGACGGTTAGATTCTTCTGCTTCTAAGCAACAAAGCATGGAACCGATGAACAGGAGAGGCAGCTGGTAAGTAATAGATATTATATGGCCCTGGGTGTGTTATCGTGTATACACACGAAGTGATATTCATAATTCCGAGGGCGTTAGCCCGAGGAATTATGAATATCATTGAGTGTGTATCGATAACACACCCAGGACCATGTGATATCTTGTTTGTCTTCTGAAGCCATAGAGATCAAAGGCATTTGCACATGCGCAAAGCAATACTGACCTTGCCCTTAGCATTTAGAGGTGAGAAAATTGAAAAAGTGGCTGTTGTTGGTGGCTGTGATGTATAAAGAAAATGATGATCCAGATTTTAAATCCCCAAAGAAAAAGAAACAAATAAAACCATCTAAACGAGTTGAGAAAGTGAGCACACAGGAAGTAATAGATGAGATCTGCAAAGGATATGTTCCAGCAAACACGAAGCGAAATACCGAATGGTCACGAAGGGTTTTTGCTGAATGGAGAGCATCTCGAGACGATGAAGAAGTTTGTCCTCCTGATCTACTTGAAAATCCTAACATAAAGAAACTCAATTTTTGGATTCCACGCTTTATTAACGAAGTTAGGCGCATCGATGGAAAGCCATACCCACCCAGAACGATTAACCAGATTCTTGCCGGATTGCAGAGACATTTATTAGATAACGATTACTGTTTTCCAAAATTTCTAGATAGAAAAAACTCTCAGTTTCGTCCTATTCATGGAGCTTGTGATTCTGTTTACCATTGATTGCACTCCAGTGGAGTTGGTACAAAGGTTCGTTCTACTTCTATTATTAGTGATGATGAAGAACACCAACTTTGGTCTTGTGGCATTCTCGGCACAGATAGTCCATTTACTCTGTTACGAACAGTGTTTTTTTTACGTCGGTAAAAGATTTTGTATTCGTGGAGGCGAAGAACAGAGAAACTTAGGACCCTCCCAGTTCTTGCGTTCACTTGATCCAGACTGTCTTACTTTTGTTGAGCATGGCTCTAAGAATCGTAGCAGCAGAGCAAATGAGTTACATTTGAAAAACAAAGAAGTTCCGTGTCCTGCCATTCCTGAAAATAGACCTTGTTGTATGGTTTATTTAATGGACTTGTACATACTTTGGCAATTTACAAGGTACAAGTCCATTAAATAAACCATACAACGAGGTCTATTTTCGGCTCAGACCAAAGAAAGTTATGCCCAGTGATGAAAGCGAACCATGGTATGAAAATGTACCTGTGGGGAAGAATGTGTTATCTTCAATGGTGAAGATTATGTCCTTGGAAGGGGGAATCGCTGGTAAAAGTAATCATAGTCTACGTGCTTCTGGAGCAACTGCAATGTTACAAAATGGAGTCCCAGAGAAAATAATACAGAAAGTCACAGGACACAGATCCCTTGAAGCATTACGTGAGTATGAAAGAGTTTCTACTGACCAAAATGTTCAAGTTAGCAAAGTCAAATCGTCATCAAGTGAAATATGATGAACCGTTAGTCAGTGATTCATGTGGACTTGCCTTTGGATTTGGTGGAATGCATAGTTGTTTGATAGGACAAGTTGTTGTGAATATCAATAAAAATGAAGTTTAAAGGAGGATGACTAAAATATCAATATGTTATTAATTATGTTATTCAATTAATCATTAACTTTGCAAATTTGTGTGTGCATGTTGAGATATACCCCCTAGGGGTTATGGATACCAAACAGGATGTGGTCACTATTCCACATGCTATACAATATATTACCAGCCCGGTGACTTTGATCTCTATGGCTTCTATAAGACAAGTAATGATATCAGGACCATCAATGATGGTTTTAACAGTTGCATGTACAAGTGTAACAGGAGTTCTTGGCGGAGCACCAGAACTGTCCATTTATTAACTTCTTGGTTGCGTTATTCATTATTATTAATTGACACGCCCATCATGAATACATATTTACAAAAACATTTTCGGCGCGCTTTGTGTGCCGATTACCTTTATTTTTAGGCCCAGGTATGAATTAGGGTCTGGCTACGCCACTGATGTCAAAACTCAAAAAGCATGGTTGGGAGGCTAATAGGACCCAAAATTAAACAAACTACTTCCATATAACTCTACATACGTAAGTACTTACACTGCTAAAAGCAAAGTACAAAATACAAAGATTAAGGATTTTGCCAGTTTTGCCACTCGCCAATTATCTACCTTAACGACAATCTTTGGTCATCTAGGTGTTAGTAGTCATAAAAACACTAGATATGAACAGGTACATGTATGTGTGTATTAAAACTTATCTGTATATTATATTACCAGAGATTTCAGCTCATCACTTGCAATTGAAACGTATGGGTGGCCATTTTTTCCCTACATAGAGAGTACTACTGTACTCTCTAATATCTATGTGGGCAGGGTTTTGTACCACATGTAGGGGTGTTGATTGAATTACATGTACTTGTTGCTCAGATTGCATAATATTATTAATTTTCACTTATCATTCTTTTACATTCTGTAGGTTTAGGATTGAGGTGTTGCCATAGCCCTGATAACCTAACCTGTTTCAACCTAAAAGCTGGTTCACAATATGACGCAAGCCTTGCTTTGCCTGCGTTGCATTGGGATAAAATTCTGAAAACTGATTAGTGAAATGCAATGCAGCTGACGCAAAATAGAATCAGATCCTATCCTGCGTTACATAGTTTCTGACAGTGTTAAAAGAAGCTCACAATACAACGCACTGACATAATGCAAAGAAACGCAAGACCTTGCATCGTATTTTGAACCAGGCTTAATGATAACTCTTAAACATGCATACACATTAAGCTACGATTCAATAATTAGAGGAGATCATATTACTGAGATACCATCCCTACATCCAGAAACAAAGTATGACATTTTTGAAGACACTGAGTCCCAGGCAGGAATGGAAATGCAATGGCCTAACAAGCCAGGCTCAAGGGTCGATTCCCATCTGGGAGTCAGCATCTTCTCTTTGAACATATCCAATAATATAAGTGTTCTTTTTTTCTGTGAAGACAAAGATCTACAACATGTACATTTGTGACTATATGCATGAGAGAATGACGGTTAGTGAAAATAATAAAATACTTAATTCTATAGAATCGTTATTTGACTATAAATTACTTATCTGAAGAAGCTCCCTCTAAGATACCAAATGTGGGATTGTAATTTATCCAATATAACATTTATAACTATTTCTTCACCTTCATATTCATTCTTTATCTTCTTAACAATATGACGAAGATATTCATCATTCTCCATTAATTCGAGCACTACATGCAGACAGTCAGGATTCTGCTCAACCTTCATTTCGATATGATCAAGAAGTATACAGGCTCCTTCTTTATCTCCTGTACGAGTTACAGAGATCTTTGTATCTCTGTCAATGATGTTCACTGCAAACAGCTTTTGTGTAAACGACAGCAGAGAGTCTTTACTAACATTCAGCACATCACTAATTTCACCATGATATTCTCTTAACACATCTGGGTCATTTTGTCTTGATTTAATTTCTCCAGGAAACCAGTAGGCTTCTCTAAGAGTAGGTGAACGACGACGATATGGATTTTCATCACAAAGAAGAGAATCTTGACATTTTTGTTCTTTGCCTGAGCGAAGGACTAGATAGTGTGGATCAGAGGATGGTGGACATTTGGGATCACAGCATATGAACTTAAATTCTCTTGGTACATGTAATATAGAAAGTGGTATGGAACCAACAAAATGAGATCGTGCATCAATGGACTGAAGGCATGTTTCTACTTCCTGACAGCTGGTCTCCAGAACTTCCTATGACATAAAGTATTGATATAGAAAATTAAATTGTAATAATAACCAATTATAAATAAGACATAATTATATATAGGTAAATACAGTCACTGAATAAGTGGTATAAAAAGTGTATGCAAACACAAAAAAATATTTATTGACATTGAATAGCTTCTTGAGAATGTTGTGGTTTATACATGTATATAATGCTTTGCTAATCTCATCTCACATAGAAAATAAATGATAAATTCTAATTAATAAGGATTAAAGAGGAAAGTGAAAAGTACTGGTTGTCACCAGGAATTGAACCCAAGGCCACTGACTTCAGCCACCAAAGCTCTAACCACTGAGGTATGACAACCAGGCAAGTGTCAGCACTTTCACAATCCTCTATGTACATTCACTTTCCTCTTTCAGCTTTATTAATTAGAATTTAGCATTTAGTAGTATATAAAATGCTACTTGAAAAAATATCTAGGAAGGATATGGTGCAATGTATACAAAATGTACATACCTTTACATCATGGCAGATGTTCTGCTTTTCAGTATTTGAAGTTCCATCCTCATGTATAACATCAACTTGAATTGCACTAGGTAGTTCAGTAAGAATAACATGAGTGCCTGAAAACTGAAATGTGACTCGATTATGAAATAGTGTTATAAGTTTAAGAAAGTAGAGGTCACATTTTGGAGAATCAGGCATAGTGGCAACAAGACGTGTGAAGAAACCTGGGGTTACGTAACCAGTGGAAAATGTAATGTGGAGAGAAGAGGCTTTTAAATTTGAGGAAGTGTCATCTGTGAACTTTCTTAGTGCTGCTGGTAGGAAGAACTGTTTGATATCTGGGTCATAAAACAGATTAGTTTTGATTTCTACTGCTAAACGAAACTGAACCAAAAGCTCAATGATACCATCGGGTTCAATACCCTCACAATTTCTCCACACAGCTCTATACAAGGGCTCGACTAGAATCCCTTTCTCATGTAGCAGTTTCCACATTTGTTGTAGATTTTCACCATCATCACTTTGTTGTAGTGTAAGGACTTTTCCAAGGCAATCCACAAACCATTTTGGACTGAGAATGACCTTATCTCTGAGACCTTGAATGTGAGGGTAGAATAAAATCACTCCTAGCTCATGATAGAACATGAGAACTTGAGGGACATCTTCAGCATTGATCTTACAATCCACACCAATAGCACATGCTTCACGGAGTGTGATTATATTTTTGGATTCTTTCACCAGCACTTGTAAAACTTTACGAAACAGAACCCATTTGATTGGTGTTCTAACAATGAGCTTCTCAGAAGTAAACTTGTAAATCTCGTTTCGCAAATATTTGTATGTTTCATCTTCTTCATTTCCCATTCCTGCTGTAGTATTATCAACAATGCACACTCTCTTAAATATATTTACAAAAGCCTTTTCTTTAATTGAGTGCATTAGATTCTCACTGATCTCATTTTTCTTTTCCGAGCTCAATTTATCTCCTCTAGTACCGATGGCAATCATACGTGGATAATCAAGTAAGGCACCCTTTTGAACTCTTGCCAGATGGGCATGAATACTTGCCATCCATTTGTGTAAAAGTTCCAATACAGTAATGTTTACTTCTTCTCCAGAAAACTTTCTTCCCTGGTGATAATGTACAGATGTCCATCTGTTATTGAAATCTACTGAAGCATCAAAGAGGAGGAGGAACATGGTACGAGATGTAAGGAATGCTGGCAGTAATTCCAGAAACTGAGGCTGACCCCCACAATCCCAAACATGGAGAAGTGGTTGAGGTTTTTTATAAAGTTTTGACATAGCTCGTTCAATAACATCTGCAACAATTGTGTCTACTGTCACCATTTTTTGTTCCTCAATCGCTAACTCTGAAGGTATTATTGATTGTAATGATGGGTAAAGACTTACAGCTGCTTCATTGCTCAGAACTGCTGCAGGTCTTCTCTGAATGTGTGCCAATAATCGAGATAACTCGTCAAGCTCATCATCTGGGGTCAACTCTCTCCAGTCTGCAGTTGCCCAGTGGTAATCAACAGGTCGTGTCGTTGATACAGACTCAATATTAGCAACAATAGTACTGTCTATTTTTGAGTCAAATGGAAAGTGCATAAGCCCACGCTTGAGGCTTGATTTTCCAGCACCAGCTGCCCCAAGTAGCATAACACGAGAATATGCTACATCACATTCACCTTCTGAAAGAGCCTTTTCATAAACTAAAATGATAAATATTATACATAAAAGAGATATCAACCTTTTCATGTTAGTCATGAAATCAAATCAAAGCTGCTGTTCTGTGATTCTTTTCATACTACACACATTAATGTTCAATTGCTCATTATCAGTTTGGCCTTAATGATGAACTTATACGTTAAAAGTAGATGTACATATATAGAAACAGGAACTAATAGCTTCTCTAGATGAAATGTATTCATAAATTATTACAAGAAACTTTAAAAAGTAAGATTGGGTAAATAAGTATAATAGGCTCTTGCGTTTTAGGAATGAGAAAGTGTAATATAATAAAAAATAAATGGTATAATTGATAAAAATTGATCTTTCTAATTAATCAAATACTCCTATATTGTATAATCATGATAACAGTGAGCATATTAATAACTTATTTGGGTGAGCCATTTTGTCATTTGTTACAAAGGTATTGGCTAGTATAGTACCACGGTATTTTGAAATAGAATATAGCTAAATACCAACTAATCACGCGTTTCTACGACTGGTCACTCCCACGAGCGTTTTTAGGCAAAAACAACTCAACTCGTTCAGACTTCTACAATACTACATGTAGATCTATAAATAAAGATACATTTTTGACATACTGTAGTATAAGCTTAACAAGAAGTCGCTTATATAAATTGACTCTTGCTACCAAAATAAAAGTAACACTCCCCACCACACAAATTTAGCATCTCCTGTTGAAGAATAGATGTCTAGCACTCTTTTCTAACTCAATCGCTACTTACAAAAGCCTAACAAACACTGCTATAGCACTATTTTAGCTGGCCATGTGCTCAAAAATTATGGGCTTCGCACATAAATTATTTAATAAATTGTATATTTCGATGTTTCGGTATGCAATACCATACCGCTGTATAGGAGGGAATATAGAATTTCTACTAAATACCGATATACCGCCCACCCCTATTATACGGTATAAATTTAAATACAATCTTTTTTTTTTAAATGATATTATTTGTATATAATATCATATTAGAACAGATATATAGTATGTCTTTGAGGTGTGTATTAGCAATGTCAGACCTGAACCAAAAGATTACTCCAGATAGCAGACTAACCTACCTAATTAACAAGAATAAAAAAAAAAACATTTAAAATGAAAGAGTTTGTAGGGATATCTATCAAAACCGAAAAAGCACAGGAACAAGATGGCTTTGGCAACAAAATGAAATACCACTTCCACATAACAACTGTACATAAGTATCACTTATTTGTGTTTTGCCTTTACTTAAGTTGTGTATACTTATGTACGGTTGATATGTGGAAGTGGTATTCCATTTGGTTGCCAAAGGCTTCTTGTTCCTGTGCTTTTTCAGTTTTGATATATATCCCTATTTGTTGCCAAAGCCATCTTGTTCCTGTGCTTTTTCGGTTTTGATATCAATCCCTACAAACTCTTTCATTTTTTTAATGTTTTTTATTATTCTTGTTTTGATTCTATTTTTAAATAATTCAGGTAAATTTTTGATCAAATACGTGATGACTATTCTGTTTCATTTACAGTATTGATATTTTCTGCAGGAATTGTGTCCAGGAGACAGTACTCAAAATTTACTGCAATATTATAATTATTTGTTATTACAATTCCTACATCCTCTTTCATTTTAAACATGTTTCTATATTATTCTTGTTTCGATTCTATATATCCCTACATACTCTTCCATGTTTTTTTAAATTATTTTCATATACAATGAATTAGTGGCATAATTGTGATGAAATTTCTTATCTGAGAGTGATCAACTAACACATTCAGTTATACTAATGATTTGTACATGGACAGTTCAGTATCATTAGGGTTTACAAATTTTGCTATTTGTGGAAGTGATGATATGTATAATACTTTATACAATTTATCTGTTTTGTAGCACACCTCCATAATAACATCCAGAATTCTCTTAAAATTAACGGGTGTGGTTTATTACAAATGGCGTCCTATCGTAAGTAGGTTGCTGTAGTGGCTGAAAGTATTCGTTGTCTACGTCATGAAACAGAACAGTACGAAGTTTGTTCCCCTGGATTTAACTTAAAATATATTTGTATTTGTGATAGAACTACTTTAATACTCCAGAAACGTAGAAATTTATTTTTCTGAAAAAGAGGAATAAGAATATGACATTTTGCCAGTTTTGTTACTCGCCGGTTCTATACTTTAACGAAGACCTCTGAATATCTAAAAGGTATTGTTAGCTATAAAAATACTCAATATATTGTAAGTTATGTATATTTTAACTTATTTGTATATATTACCAGAGATTTCAGCTTTCCATTTGCAATTGAAATTTATGGGCGGCGATTTTTTTTTTCGGGCCATCCTTACATAGAGAGTACTACCGTACTCTCTGATAAAATACATGATTCTTAAATCACTAATCACAATAGTAAATATTTTCACCTTGTTTTTCTACTGATATATTTTCTGTAGGCTTGATTTTCAGTGGCTCTGGTTGTCTGGACTGCAAAAAATAGTATATAATATTTATAATTATTACATTCTTTTAAATTATTATTAGTATGAGTGTTATTATTATTATTACTACTACTATTACTGCAGTGTTTTTGATAAGCTCATATGGTGCACCATTGGCCCAAAGAGCTTCTTATTTGGCACTGCACAGTTCTCTCTTTGTGCCAGATGGCACAGTTAATTATGATTATATTGTCACTAACAGCATTAACTCTTTGTTAATTGGCTCAAAATGTATTCCCAATGGTGGACACACTAACCATTGTTGAGCCAATTTGGCCCAGGCTTCAAAATTTATCAAAAACTCTGTATTACTGTGATATCTAACATTACAAGTTTACAGTTGGATTATCTGGTGAAAATTATAATTACTTTTGTTTTATAACAAACACTCTGTATATATAATAAATAATAATGATAATATGAAAAAAACCATAATATCTATTCTCATATTCTTCTACTGGATTTAGTGCAATACGCAATATTTTCAACCTAACTAGTTAATCCTTTCATAGTTGAATTATTAACTGATAATGTGGATGTTAATAACCATACATTATTGAGTTATTAATATAACATACCATAGTTGTCTGTAAAGTATCGTGTAGTGTTTTGTCACTGAAGTTTTCATCTGTAAATAATGGAGAAGTAGCATGAGTCTTTATCACATACATGTATAAGACTTGAACAAATTACATACAAATGCATTTTTATGAAAAGACAATTATATCTAAAACAAAGTATATACATGTATCATGATCAAAAAGTCTAGCAGCATCTCTAAGTGTCAGTGAAGATATTCATGAAATTTAAAATTCATGTCTGACAGAGACTGACACAATTTTCAGTATTCATTTGCTTCAGTTGTTAGTACACATGTATATAGATGTATATTCACACATAATGTACGTGTATATAAACATTTGCTAAATAGGAAAAGTTGAATCTAGAAGCCCGATATGAAGCCAAGTGCTGTATGAGATTTGAGGTCCCACCCAGATATGTGTCTATGTAGATGTATGTGTGTATGTATGTACTAGGGCTGCAACAAATATTCGTTCATATTGATTGATTGCTTTCCTATGGGTTCAAACTATACATGTATATTTATATTCTTGCATCACCTACGTGAAGCAAGTATGCATTGTATACATAGTTAAGGAAGTTGCGTCATTCTGGCTCTATCAATTAATGGCACAGCATGTAATAGAATGCGTGCTCGAGCTCAACACAGTACTGACCAGCAAGAAGAAAGAAAGCTGCTTGGAGCTTACATAGAAACTGAAACTAATAACTAGCTATTCGACCTAAAAAATAATCCTAAAGTTCTACAAGATTCTTTAACCCTTAGAGCACTGAGCCTGTATTTCAAAATTCTTCCCATTTCCAACACTGGCGACTCTATTGCATATAATGTGGCCATCGTTCACTTTCTCTACCGAAAAACCATCAACTTTTTTTGCCACATTCAGCAGCTTGTGCCTGACGCCAATTACAAGCATTTGGACAGCTTCATGTAGCTAGGAACAGACGGCGAACCACGTAGGGGTGAAATGTCACATATATGTGACATCAGTGCTCTAAGGGTTAAAAGGTAAGGAGAGTAGATCTAGATATCATAATAATAACTGCAATAGGTTGTTGTGTATCTGGCATGATAAAGTCAGCCATGATTACTGAATGCTGGACAACACAAAGCAATCATAGGATACCTTTTTCTTTATATATCTTGTTTCTAGTGTTATGAATAACCTCCTGAAAATAATACTGTTTACTGTTCTATTTTTGCGATATGAACAGGGTTGTATCTTCATCTACCATTCAAAATGCATAATACCAAACAAATGACTGTAACTTTATGTACAAAATAGCTGAATAATGAACATTAAAGTATCAATGCAGGGATGGATCCAGCATGGAACTATGGGGTGTGCTAAGAGGTGTGGGTTGAAAGTAAATGGCAGTAGAACTTGAGGGAAACAGAAAGGTATTTAAAACTACTGGTCTAGGGACGGAAAACAAGAATTACATTATAAGTTATTTTCTTGTTTAAGTATACTTACTACCTGTATAGCAGGAATGGCCAAAAAAGGGGGTAAGGCTATAGCTAAATCCACCTCTGCAATGACTATAGAGACTCATCGAAAAAAAAAGTGAAAGGGTTTACAACATGCCTTCATTATAAGGTCAACTTGCTGTCACCATTAACATCTTGCATTTCATACCTTTTTCCGGTGTGGCTTGAAGTTCTAAAATGTTGTTAATATGAAATGCTGTAGGAAGGCCAACCACTCCACTGTCAGGAAGTTGTGTAATACAGCGACATGAAGGACACATTACAACATATCTGTCCTGCTGTGTTAATGATAACATAAATATCTTTAGCAGTGTAGCTATAGTAATCACATACCTCTAGTTCTTGTGGTAATTGTTCAATACAAGTTGTACAAAATGAATGATGACAAATTAGCACTTTTGGATTAGTATATCTCTGCAAACAGACACCGCAGGTTATATTCTCTTCCAATTTCTGATTGAATCCAGTAATAGGAGTTTGTTCAGCCATCACTCCAGGTGTGTACACCCTTTGGCTTAGTATCGAGTAGTATTGGAATGCATTAACGAGTAATCGATACCAAACCACACCCTTAATTTAATTATGTGCGGTTAATAAACTTTAATAACATTTAATTATAATTAATTTTTTTGAAGTTCTCAGGCCAGTGTAAAGAACTGCGCATGCTCAGTAACACGTGGCAGTGGCCACGTGTTACTGAACATGCGCAATTTTCCAGTACTCGATACTATCGATACTCAATCCCAAACTACTTGGTATCGTATCGAAATGGAAATTTCTGGTATCGCCCATCACTACAAAGTGGCAATATGCAGCGCCCGCGCGCGCGCAGTGCTGTAGACACCACGCCCTCAAAATTATTTCCTTAAAAGATACGGTACCGGTACGTTGACACTTGTGACATGACAATGTGATCATGGACTATGTATCAATGGCTGTTTATAAACAAGAAGCGTTCCTCTCGAACTAAAGACAGGGAGCCAAAGGAGTCCAGATATCTGTAAGATCTTCTTGAGTAGCAAAGATTTCTTGGGGTGTGTTTATAGCCTCCTCTGTGTTTGGGGTGGTCTTTTTTGTGTCACTTTCAAGAGCCATTTGAAAAAATAATGGATTCTATTGATTTGTCAAAACTTAGGGTGAGTTCATAATACTATGTTAAACTAGAATGTATGTAATTATAAATTATATAATAAGTAGTAATACACTAATAATGAGATGTTTTGAGTTATTGAATAATAATATGATCATAATTAACCTCTAAACACTCATTGTTTTGCTATTTTCTACAAAATATGTACTAAATTTGTATTTAAATTCGTAGCTTCTCTTCTGGATGCCAAATTTAGTATAAAAATAAAATAAAATTTTAAAAATTTAGTATAATATTATGTTACTGTTTATGGAAGAATTTGGAACCATTCTTAAAAATCTGAGCAGCTACCATTCTAATAGACCACACCCACTAATTAAAATATAGAACTTATAATTATGTCAACACATACGAAAATTGAACATTTAAGTAAGTATTTTTCAATCAAGTGTTCACTATTTGGGTGTTTTGTACAGGAATCCAATGAAATCCACCATCTTAGAACCTGACTTGTCATTGCTATTCATAAATACCAAATTTCTGTACAAAACAATTAACTACACTATATATATAGCAACTGTTTATACCAGGGCTAAAATGAAGCTTTTTTTGGCATTTCAATATTCACTTTGCTAAAAAATGAATATTCAAATTCAGCTTGGTCACGTGGTTTTAGATAAAATATTAATTATTAGTTCACCATTCACTGTAACTAACTACTATATACTGTATATTTATGACACCAGCGTTATTAACACCTTGCCAACATAGGCAGAGCAGAGGTTACTGTATAATTATTAAGTTTCAAGCTAGCTTTGAAACTCATACAATGTTATACTCCTTTGCCATTGTAAGGAGTCTGGTGGCTCAGATGGTAAGAGCAGAAACAAAACACATGTAACTTTTAAGAAAATTAAATGGTAGCAGAAGAGGTTTCTTGGCTTGTAGATCACAGAACATATAATATAAGCACAGGGGCTTTACATAGGATAAACCTTACGTCTAATACATGTAGTTTGCCTAGTACTGGCTATGTACCTTCAGGCATCTGTACCATCAACAGCTGTTAACAAGGGCGAATTCAGGATTCTAGATTATGGTGGTATAATTTCCCTGGTTGTAGTGGGTCTGGAGGCATGCCCCCACAGGAAAATTTTGATTTGGACCCAAAAAATGGCAATCTGGGAGTTATCATAGTCATACCAGCTCTTTAACTACATATATAAATTACATATACATTTGTAAAATACTACTTGATACTATGTATAAATGAATACCTTTCTTGCCAAAACTGGAAGTAAGCCATCAAACAGTCATTACCATGTTGGTATGTGTAATTTAGGGAGAATGCTGACTCTGCCCCCCCCCCCCCCAAATTAAATCCTGCACTGGTTAAAATAACCAATACCTGATAGTGCCCGATTACCTATCTAATTATCACTGTGCCACTGGGATTCAGTTGATAAATGGGTGTGGTTCGTATACACAGAACAAGAAAATTGGTTATCCATACAAGAGTCACTAACAATATTGTACTGTTATTAATACTTTGTTATTACATGTATAAAGATGTTTAAAATCTTTATTATAGATGTGAGAAGGGTTCTCCAGAAATTTTATTTACTCCTGTAACAATCTCCTAGGAATAAAAAGGAGACAGAAGTGGGTGTGACAACAAAAGAAATAAACAGATAAAAGATCTCTGGAGGATTACAACAGGTATGAGAATATTGTCATGTGACATACATGTACATGTATAGTATCAGTCATGTGACTTGTAGTATCAAATGTCTATAATATGCTGTGTATAGTTATTTATTTAAAGTTTTGTTGCTTTATCACATTAAAAAAAACCATACCCATTTTAATGTGCATGTGGGAAGCCAACAAACTGTCTGGAGTAAAATGTTGATCAGTTTTCCAGCCTTACCCAACCCAAAATATTTGAACATATTAAGAGCCTTAGTATACATGTAATTATTATTGTAAATGCACATGTTTACCTTCCATTCCAGTATCCTCAGGTCTGTTGCCACTGTTGTCTATAAAAGCATAATGTACATTGTAACACTAGTAATGTTGGGATGAGCCTAGCTAAGCATTCCCAACACCTGTATAAACACTTTACAAGAAGGAAGCCAGAGATAAGTGTATACAATCATCAAAATGTGTGTTATCAGAAATTCATTAGTAACAGAGTATTATTATATACATGTATGCAAGTAGTTTGCATTTTAATGTGTATAGAATAAGTTATCCAACACAACATGATATACTTTGAAACCATGCATTTAAGATCTTAATTTTCATTTCTTTCTCCAGCAATGCCCGTAGTTCAAAAATTGTTTGGACGTGCATTGCAATAGGAAGGTCAGCAACTCCAGTGTCAGGACTCAGGAAGTTGTGTTAAATGGTCACATTGAGGTCAGTGTATAACATATTGGTCTTGTTGTGTAAAATAACAATACTGTTAATTATAATTTTGACCGTGGATGTGAAAATCGGTAAGTAAGTATGTTGCCAAAGACTTTCTTGTTACTCAGCCATTCTGTACAGGAAATTAACTGAATTCGGCATCTGAGTTGCCGTTCCAGGATTGCAGATTTCGTTGGCTAACTTCACAAAATGTCTGAATAATGACCATTTAAATAATATGTTGTTTAACAAAATTGCCAATGAATGATTTTTAACACCCACCATGATAATTGGTGAGCCCCACACTTATCAGGTAGCTGGAAAATTTGCACAGTATATAAAATTATATATATATATACACTATATATATATATAATTATATAATTATATATATATAATGTTGGTACATTACGTATTCTGTAAATATCTTAATGTTCAAATTTCTAAAGCAACATGCGTGTCACTGCATAAAAGCTATGGATGAAAAGAGGACAGAGCTAAACGAGCTGCAGAGACTAAAGCTAACAAATGAACTGTTGCATTTTGCTTTTCTTCGCACTAAAAGCTTGTTTTTACTCAGTGTCAAAAATTTGGTTATTCTAACCACGTCTTCTCATGATTGCTAGTCTCACAAGCCAGACCCAACTCTAAAGCAGTGGGTCTGGCTTGCAGGACTAAATGATTGCAAGTACTACTATATTCTAATCAGGAGCTTCAAACTTGTGTATCCAACTCACAAACATGTTCAACAACAGATGGATTACAGAAGATATTATAGTTTGACACTCCTTCGTGATTATGCAGAGCAGTGTGTTAACTTATTAAAATACCTGTAGTTCTTGTGGCAAACTTTCAATACAAGCTAAACAAAATGAGTGGTGACCAGTCAGGATCCTGGCATCAGTATATTTGTTCTGACAGACTCTGCAAGTTTGTTTCTGTTCAAATTTCGTACTAAGATCAACAGTAACATCTCTTTCAGCCATCACAGACTTACTCCAACTCCATAGAAGCAGCATGAAACGGGACTTTGTTTTTGTCTGGAGCGTTTACGTTGTCGAACTCTTCCTAAACTGCCAACTAAAAGGGGGTGTTATGACAGTGTCACAACATCTCCTTTTTTGGCAGATTGCAAGATTGAAAGGGTCCTACTCAGTACTGTTCTTCTTTGACTTTCCCCTTGATTGTTCTCCTCTCTAAATCTTCACTAGTGTAGAATTATCACAGTATATAGTTCATACAGTTCACTACACTCTGGAATCTGGATTTTTCCCAGCCCTCTTAAAGAAACTGAACACAAGAGTAGAGCAATATAATATCTATCTTGAATTTGGATAATCCACTAAGCCAATACTTCATCCAATTTATGAATTATGAGATAGGACTGTATGTTTACCATAACAAATATATTTACGATGTACATGTCCTGAAATTAACCACTGTGTTTATTAACTAGTTTGACTGAAAATATGCTACAAATAAGACCTGTATTAATGAGCATTTGGTGGTTAGTTGTTCAGGGGCTAAAACATTATATAGTAATACAAAAATGTATTAATAATTTAATAGCTGAATTACAACAAACAGCCGTGATTGATGATGACACCACATATGGATATTTTTTCTTCACATACATGTATCTTGTTATCACTGTAAATTATGGAGTTTTTGATAAGGTTTAGAAGCATGGGCCAATTAGGCTTGACAATGGTTATTATGATGATTGACCTTTGACCCAATATAAAGTGTTTTACAAACAAACAAATCCCATCATGAAACATTTAAGATTTTCAGCTAATCATTTGAATTGATCAAAATGAGAATGTTCCAATTTCAGATTAATATTATATTGGTGTGACAAGGCATATACAAACCCAAAAAACCAATTATCAACTCTTGCCATGTAAGTGGAGGGTAATGATATTTTTTGCGTGTGTGTCTGTCTGTCTGTCTGTTTGTAATTCTAGATGTGTTATCAAACATTCTCAAAAAAATAGAACATCAGTGTCCCAATACAAATAACTGTAAATATATCCTTAACATTGGTATACAATGTTATGTGTGCGTGTGTGACACATACAAATAATTATATGTGACCATTTTGATAAGGGACACTTCCCTGCAAGGTAAGTTTGATCAAACTCTTACATTAAATTACTCATTATTCCACATTTTGTACAGGAAATGAATGAAATCTGCTAACCAGGGAAGAGCACTTCATAGATCCCACAATGACTTCCTGTACAAAATAACAGTGTCCCTTTTCGTCACAATATGCATTTCCCCTGCAAATGGATGGCCAAGAAAATCCTGTATGTAAATTATTATACATACAGGATTAGAAAACACAGGGCCATTTGCTAATTGTACTATAATATACATATACATGTATTTCTTTTTGAAATTAACCTCTTTTGTTATAAAATCTCTCATTACAGATGTGAGAAGAGTTCTCTACTCTAAACAATCTGAAAATGAGACAGAAGTGGGTGTGGCCAAGAAAGACGAAAGCAAAACATATGAGAACAAGAGACCTCTGGAAGATCAAAACAGGTATGAGGATATTGTCATGTGACCTGCAGTGTCAGTCATGTGACTTTTAGTATCAGTTATGCAACTTATAGTATCGATATTCATTTGTGCATCATGCTTTCATTGGCGTTTCACACATTCAAAGCAATTTTAATTTTTGCATGCATATTTAGTTGTACAGTCTAACTAGTGATGCACTGATAATTGGATGAGCTATCCCTATTATCGGTCATTATCACTTCTCAAATTTTGGATATTAATTCAATGATCCCAAATATTACTCTACAGGAAGAATCTACTGAAGAGTCCAACCAAAAAAGAAACACAAGAAAGATGATGATGATTAAAACTCTTATCTTTAAACACTTTATTAATCATCGCCTGAAGACATTGTCTCTTTTCAATATTTTTAGAGTTCTTGACTGTCTCTAATTTCAGAATAATATTATTTTGTAAGAAATATATTATGAATTTCCACCGATTAGTGCACTGGATGACAGATATATATATTCAATTTGGTTTCTGGGTGGAGCGATAACTCATCTTCAATATATGATTGAAACTTTCTCTAAAACACGAGCAAAACCATATTGAAGAAATTGTAATCTTTTCCCTGCTCAGCTATTGTCTCGGTTTTTGAAATAATTATCGTTAAGAAAAAGATTATCAAAGAATAAAATTAATAATGTCTATAATAGAAAAAATAGTTAGCTATCGGCCTATCACTAGTCACTAAAAGGGGTAAAATCCGGCTCCTGTATGTACCAGTCAATCACTTCTTGCTTTTTAAGGTACTCTTGAACATTCACAGCAATGTTTTTTAATTTCATTTTTTTTAATATGTGTATCACGTTTTCCCATGTTACTGGTGAACTATGTGACTCAATCCACGTCTTCAAAACAGTCTCCAATCTTTTCCAATTTTCTAAACTGTTATTATGTTTTAAAGATTCACGTGTATTATCATCAATGTTCAATTCCATTGCAAATTCATCCCATCTTGCACAGTAATCTCTAAATAACTAAATCAAAAACATCCTTACGTTCAGGAGACTTTTGTAGTATTCGAATGTTGCCTGGTCGATCTGAAAAAAATTGGTTGAGAAAATATTAATATAGTATTCTCATCTGGAAAACTATTTTAGTCAATACCTATGGAGTGCTATTGGGGTCAAAATAGTATTTAAAATGTTTGCGTTATGTGGTGAATATATAAATCAACGTATTTATAAATTACATTGACGTATTTAATAAATATGTTGACTTATTTGTAAATACATCGACGTACTTATATATACTGCAACGTACTTATAAATCTCTCCCGACACAAACAACATGGATGATAACCCTAACAATCCCAGGGCCTAAACTGGGGGGGTGAATGTGCATCAATGAAAACACTGAAGGGTAGGAACATGCAACTCACACATAAATAATTAACAAGATATATTGAGAAAAACGTATCCCTATAATTGCTTTGTGATTACTATGTGTATCAATCGTTGCTGATGGCACTGGTGTCTCTACCTTTCTATGTACTCAAAAGGTAAGTGAAACTCCAGTCTAGGTACACAGATCTTTCAAGGTTCTAAATGATGACTTCCTCATGTCTGTAACTCAGCAACTTACCGGGCCTGCTAAAGATTCTTGCATCATCTTTAGACTGTTTCACCGTTACATGTATATACATCATATTAATTGCAGTTTTATATTCTTCAGGAAGTGCTGGTCTCTAGCTCAAACGTGCGTTCTTTTACGTGCTACACCCATTAATTGACCGAATCCCCTGTAATGAAGTAACTACCTTAACTATGTAGTACGTATACAAAGCATACTCACATAAGTGATACAAATATAATATATATGTGACCAAAACCCACACTTGTGCCACATAATCAAGCACTCGTTATTCGGCCATTTTATAAAGGACACCAATGATATTTGGTATCTAGGAGGAGCACTAATTGGTCTTCCTGGATGCCAATTGTCATTGACTTCCTGTGCAATATGGTTGAATAGCAAGCGTTTGTTCAAAATTATTATGCGCCACAAGAGTGGGTTTTTGAACCTATGGGAGAGCAATTATAGGGATGGCCAAACGGGCCATAAAAAGCATGTGCTAAACAAGTTACAATTATTACATATTTAACACACCAATAATGGGTTAAACTTGAGTAAAATGTCTTCTATAACTCCAAGGATAGTAATAATGC
Source organism: Petrosia ficiformis (assembly GCA_947044365.1). Classification (NCBI taxonomy): domain Eukaryota; kingdom Metazoa; phylum Porifera; class Demospongiae; order Haplosclerida; family Petrosiidae; genus Petrosia; species Petrosia ficiformis. The sequence goes on from OX345638.1 coordinate 7,068,741, forward strand.
ATTATGGATGTGGTAACTGTCTAGCACATTGGTTTTAATTGGTGTTACAAAATAGTGTTTTTTAGCATAAACTTTAAAAGTAAAGTAATGGGGAAACACTGATATAGCATAACACAATAATAAAATGTAAGTGCTATGCATTAATTACAAGTCTGGTTATACTGTTCATATGAATATTGAATTCACTGGCTCTATAGGCATCCAATACATAATGCTATTTATATACATGTAGTTTAGATTTATAACAAGGAAGTTACAGGGAAAGGAGAAACAGCGGATTTGTGAAATTGGCAGAAATGACTACATTACACATCCAACTGCCATTTCCACAATTCTGCTGTTTCTCATTTCCCAATTGCAAATTAATTATGTATAATCTCATAAAGTCTATATCTATTATTGGATATGATATGTTTAATAATAATTATTATAATAATTTTTTAATTTTTTATTTTTTAATTTTTTTATTTTTATTATTATTATAATACCATTCATAATTACTATACAACTGAAAGTCAAAGTCCAAAAATTTATAATTATTATAATTAGCAATAATTAATTTGCACATCACCTTATGTTATTGGCATACGTTAATATTATAATTATTATTAACTAATGTACATATTATATGTAGTTACATAGATATTATACATGCCTGGTTTTGACAGTCCATGTGAACTTTGTGGAACAGGCTCCTGAATGTCTAACTTTGGTATCTTTAGACTGAGTCAAGGATCATAATGGTCCTCATGACATCTCTTCTCTCCTGCACACTCCGGAGTGATATGCTGGTCTTCTTTTCTTTTCTTATTAGACTCAACAATGTCTTTATGTGGTCTCTTTATTGAGAATCTGTAATTATAATTATAGCTGACAAACTATAGAGTTTTGTACATGCTTAAATTGTACATAATAATTATAATACTGGTTGATGAAATCACAAATTCATGTAATATAAATATGTCTGAATTCAAGAAGTCACAGTTACTTATACGCCTTTTTTACACACTATGGTAAACAAAGATGTCAAATCACTTACTCTATATCCATTTTGGTATATGCTTGAGCAGATTGTACATCTTCACAACCTAATGTATGATGAAATGTATATTTTGGTATTATGTGCTATATATGGAAATAAATAGTTACAAGTTTGGTTATACTGTTCATTGTGGAGAATTTTGAATTCATTGGCTCTATAGGCATACATTTCATGTAATACATGTATAATACTAATACATTCTGCTATTTATATAGTTTAGTAGTGATGTGTGATACGTATCGATATATCGATATTTTCGTTGAATATCATGATACAATATTAGCTTTTGGGTGAATCGATACACTGGAATGGACACTGTAGTAAACATGGTTTTTCTAATTTAGAAATAACATTGAAATACCAATATAATGTAGTACAAGTCATTTTAACAATGCTCTATACTGAAGAGCATTGTCATAATGACTCGAAAGTTAGTTAACAAATAGTATAAGTAAGTAAGTCATGTGTAAGTCAACTCAAACCTTTTGGTTCATCATCATTCAGCTGTGATTGATCAGATTTTTCAGGCTTTCTGTAAAAAGCATTTCTTGTTTTTCTAATAGTTGAGTAGTTAAAGTAAAATATTAATGTTTCAGTAGATTTAAGAATGAATCATACTTCTCTAAATGAAGTATAATTATACGAAACATTCTTTAGTAAGTAGACATATACATGTACATGTACTACATGTAGGTGGTGTTAAATGGTCATCATAGTGTTTTTCATGTCTCTTTTGTCCTGCATGAGTGTTAAATGGTCATCATAGTGTTTTTCATGTCTCTTTTGTCCTGCATGAGTGTTACATTGAGGACAATGTACAACATATATTGGTCTTGCTGTGTAAAACAAGTAATAGTTATAACACACTTTACTAATAAGGAAAATCACAAACGTATATCATAACAGATGAATTAAAAATATACTGAACTTTGACTAGAGCTTGGCAATATCAAATGTTGTTGTAACGATTAATTGTCAAGTATTTAATTGCGATTATACAATTAATTGTGATTTTTTTTACTCAAACAAGAACTATAATGTATTACAAGTTTTTTGCAAGAAATACCAGTTCATTGACTGTGTGTGGTTTATGTACACCATATATGTGCTTACAATGTACATAATGATACTGTAATGCATGCATACACTTTAATAATTTACACTATTTATACTGTATAGTGTATACAGGTATATTACATACTTTGTGTACACACTGTGCAAATCAACCAAAGGACATTGTATTACTGATGATACACCTAAGCTATACCACTGACGAATTGTTATTAATTGTCTAACAATTATTAATTGTCTAACAATTATTAATTGTCTAACAATTATTAATTGTCCAACAATTATTAATTGTCCACAATAATTTAAAATTGCAATACAATATAATATGATAATTACGAATTAATTGTTATATTGCCAAGCACTAAGTTTGACACTCCTTTAAGATTGCCAGTAAAGTGCTAAATTATTAAAACCACAGTACAGTAATAGAGATAATTTGGGCAGGAGGAGCTTGACCCACCCACACCACTTTTTGTAATCATATACATGTATATACACTGTCAGATCACTATACTATACTGTCATTGTATAAGTATATAAACAGAACCTCTATTGGAACATTACTTTTTAGCCTCCATGCTTTGCATGTGAGTGGCACATCCCTTACCACACCCTAGGCCCTCCCTCTGGTGACTGATACAGCTGCCATCTAGTCAGGCGTGGCCTCACCTTTGCAGAGACGGAGGCGTCATCGTCTCTTCAATGTTTGTCAGCCTTCCCCCCAATTTTGAATATGCAGTCTTTGTCCTGTAATACCTGTAGTTCTCGCAGCAAGCCTCCAATACAAGCTGAACAACATGATTGGTGACAAGTCAGGATTCTGGCATCACTATAATTGTTCTGACAGACTCTGCAAGTTAGTTCCTTTTCAAGTTCCGTATTCAAATCTTTTTTAGCCATCTCCTAAGAGGGTTGATCATAACACACCTACTAATGCTGGAGATTGCATGTGATTACTGATTACAACATGACAGGTACACACGCCCTAAAAATTATTTTAACAATTAGATCTATACGGTACATTGGCTAATCTCGATGAATACTGACACAAGTCACTTGGGAAAAAGAGGACCAGTGGCTGTATCTAAACAAGAAGTATTCCTCTCGAACTAAACCTAACAAGCCAGAGGAGTCAAGATATCTTTAAGATTTTCTTGAGTGGCACAGATTTCTTTGGGGTGTGTTTATAGCCTCCTCTGTGTTATTTGGGGTGGATAAAATTAGTCTTTTTGTGTCACTTTCAAGAGACATTTGAAAAAATAATGGATTCTATTGATTTGTCAAAACTTAGGGTGAGTTCATAATACTATGTTAAACTAGAATGTATGTAATTATAAATTATATAATAATTATTATAAATTTGTATAGTAATAGTGAGATGTATAATAATGATATATATATATATGTATATTTATATTGAGTATCAGTCGTTTGGGAGTAATGTCTCACTGTTTTACCATTTTCTATGAAATGTGTAATAAATTTGAATTTCAAGTGTATCAATACCTGCTCTTCACGGATACAAAATTTAGTATGTTCTGTTGTCTGTTTATGTGGAACCATTCTGGAAAATCTAAGCAGATATCAACCCAAAAATATTAAATACCAAGTAAATGTACTATAATAATATATATTATCATTAGACCACACCCATTAATTAATAATATGTTGGATTTATAATTATGTGAACACAACTGGATGTTTTGGGAATTAGTTTTCAAACAGCTGTTTATTATTTAGCAGTTCTGTTCAGTTCTGGGAATCCAATGAAATACAGTATTTAAGAAGGCTACTCATTGATCTTCATGCATGCCAAATTTAATTGGCTTTCTGTTACTAAATAGTGCTCATTTCTGTCACTAAACACTGCTCATTACTTCACTAATTTGTACTAGATGTTATCTAACGTTATATGTATAGACAGGTAATATATGATATAGATTATAATCAATACAGCCAGTAAGAATAGTCGCTCTTTTTGTACGAAATATTGACTGAAAGAAATGCACATCTACTGCCTAGCTATTCTACCTGAAATGTATTCCTAAAGTTCTACAAGGTTCTTTAAAAGGTAAACAGAGTAGATAATCAAAATAATAACTATAATAGGCTGATGTGTTTCAGGCATGATAAAGTTAGCCATGAGTACTGAATGCTAGACACCACAAAGCAGTCATAGGGATACTTTTTTTCTCTATATATCTTGTTGTATTTCATTATCCATTTTCATTAACAAATGATGCTTACTTGTCATAACTTGTCTCGAGTTAAATATTACAAGTATTTTTAGCCTACTATTTTACCTTAACTAAATACTATACATGTTTATAACAACAATCCCTGTGTTTGCATTGCCTGTTCTGTGATGTACATGTCTAGAATTCCATTAACTTGAAGCAAGATACACATGTACTCTTCAGTTGCTATTTAATAATTATGCATGCTTTGTTTCTCCTCTGAGCAAACATTGAACTCATATCTGAATACCAAACAAGATACATAGAGAAAAAAGTATCCCTATGACTGCTTTGTGGTGTCCAGCATTCAGTACTCATGGCTAACTTTCCAATGCTTGAAACACATCAGCATATTATTAAAGGACCTTGTAGAACTTTAGGAATATATTTCAGGTAGAATAGCTTTGACCGACCCCTTCAGAATGGCGTAACTTCCTTAACTACGTATACATGTGTACAACGCATACTCGCGTAAGTGACACAAACATACATATATATACATTAAACCCCGTGGAAAGCAATCATAGAGATGGCTCTACTGGCCATTAAAAAAATTCATTCAAATATTGAACTAGTAGTCCAATAATGTGGTTTTTTCACTCTTTGTTTCAAGCATTCGTCCATTCTGTAGTGAAGACAACTATACTGTTACAATATACTAGTGATGTATTGATAATCAGATCGATAATCGTTAATGGTCATTATTTTTATTATCGGTTACTTCTGAAAGATGTAACTGATATTGTAATACATGTACATGTAAGTGTAGTAATAATGTCATTTCTTGTGATTATAGCATCATTAAGTGCTTTTATGATATTATTATTGAAAAAATGCCGATTTTTATTGAAAGAATCAGAAACCAGAAGGTGATATAATATCGGATTAGTATTGGTTATCGGTACATACATGTACATGTATCTAAAGTAATTAATTAATTATCAGTTTATTGGATTATCAGTAAAAGCTCATATCAATGCATTGCTACATGTATAATAAACTGATATTGACTTAAAGATTCTACTGATACTATTCAATATGATATCTACCTTCTGATATCTGACCATTTTCTCAATAACTATGTTCTACAATAGAAAATGATATAGTTAGCCTCATTAGTAACTTACCATTCAGAAATGTCTCATACCGTTAATAAGACAATTGACTTGCATTGTATTACCAGTCTGATTATCAGAGTTTGTTGATAAATGGGTGTGGCATGTATATAAAGAGTAAGGATTTGGAATAATGGTTTTTAAGACTATCTCGGAGAAGCAATGGGACTTTAAGTGACTTATGATATTTTTTGTTTAATACAAAAATAAAGTGAAATTTTTTCTTTAGTTTTATACACTCAACACCTACATGTAGTCACACATGATATACATGTAGTCCAATGATACATCTAGTGAATGTCTGGTAAATTTGAAACTGTACTTATAGGACTTAATGTGAATAGGTCAAAAGGTCCAACAGCTAGAATTACTGTACATAATAATTATTTGTATTTCACTAAGTGCTGAATACAATGTATATCGGCTTGATTTGTTTATAACTGCCTTCCCTGAATCTTGTTACATCACTGCCAAATAACAATTAATTTCAGTCATTAGTATGCAGTTATGATACATGTACATGTACATGTGTACATGTACATTTGTATTTATCACTTATTATCACACATTAACATGTGTATCAATCAATTATAAATAAAGCAATGTTTTGACTAACTAACAAACATGTATAGCACATATACATGTATATTATAATATGCATGTACTGTACATATACATGTATATATAATGTGCATGTACTGTACATATACATGTATATTATAATATGCATGTACTGTACATATACATGTATATATAATATGCATGTACTGTACATATACATGTATATTATAATATGCATGTACTGTACATATACATGTATATATAATATGCATGTACTGTACATATACATGTATATATAATATGCATGTACTGTACATATACATGTATATTATAATATGCATGTACTGTACATATACATGTATATATAATATGCATGTACTGTACATATACATGTATTTATCCTACATGTATGCATGTACTGTACATATACATGTATATATAATGTGCATGTACTGTACATATACATGTACATGTATATATAATATACATGTACTGTACATATACATGTATATATATTATGCATGTACTGTACATATACATGTATATATAATATGCATGTACTGTACATGTATATATAATATACATGTACTGTACATATACATGTACATTGTGTATATATCTTACAGGAAGCAAGTACATTGTGTATTTTGTAAAAACTGCTGTTCTGTTCTGGTTGAAAATACACTATATATACATGCATATATATATATATATATATACATGTATATATATATATATATATATATATATATGCATGTATGTATGTGTATTAGTATTTTTTTAGTTAACTATAACTATAACTAAAACCCCTTTTAGTAGGTACTGCAAATTTTAGTTAACTACATGTAAACTAATTAAATTACAAGTCTATTATAATTACTATAACTGAAAATACATGTAAGCCAGTAATGGACACTTTTAGTTTGTTAACTAAAACTAAAACCCTTTTAATGAGCCTAAAATTGTTTTAAATAATAACTATAACTATGTGTATGTGAGGTTTTATGATTTCAGGAATGAACCGTGATTACTGAATGCTGACACCACAATGCAATCATAGAGATACTTGTTTCTCCATATATCTTTCTTTATGTTCTGGGGAGAAACCATGAGTATTTTGGTAGCATAAGAAATGAAACTAAATATTGTAGAGAGCAATAATAATAACATATGCTATGGTATAGGACATTCCCCTAACTGCATGTAAATGTTCACTTTTTGATCGTCTGAGATTTTTGTGGTCAAATTTCAATCCATTGTTTCATTATTGAGATACAGTATAATCATGTATTAACCTTATGACATTAAACTATACACTATAGTACATATAAGTTATTGAGTTACAGGATAATCATGTATTAACCTTATGACATTAAACTATACACTATAGTACATATACATATAAGTTATTGAGTTACAGTATAATCATGTATTAACCTTATGACATTAAACTATACACTATAGTACATGTACATATAAGTTATTGAGTTTCAGTATAATTATGTATTAACCTTATGACATTAAACTATACACTATAGTACATATACATATAAGTTATTGAGTTACAGTATAATCATGTATTAACCTTATGATATTAAACTGTACACTATATTACATATGAATTCATCACATACTAATTTTGAGGTCATCATGAACGTGAACAGACGTCGGTTAATTACATGTAACTAACTATAAAACAGCTGTGACTACATGTAATAATTAATAAGGATTTATAAAATGTATTAATTATTAACTGAAGATGACATTTATAAACTGAAGGATAGCTCTACTTGCATATCACATTCCACTAGTTTTATATTCTAAATGGCAAGCATTTGATCTAAACTGGTCTGTGTATGTGTTATAGTAGAAAATATTGAATCCAGTGGTGTGGAAACAGCAAGTCGTACAGGACATTGTTTGATAAATCTAGTGAATGTCCAGTAATTTGAAACTGAGCTGTATACAAAGTTTATAGGGAGCAGGACAAGCGTGATGAATATATGTCAATATGTTTGGCAGTCATCTCAATGTTCCCACATCCCATATTGCATCCAATCTAATTGATTTGTGTCATCAGTATTAGCATTTGACCTTTCCTGGTAAACATACAATGTACCACATGTACATGATAACAGTGTATGTGATGTGGTTAAAAGAATTCCAAGAATGTGTGCTGATATGATTAAGTAATGTATGGTTATATAATATTATCACATGTACATGTACATGCAGGTGTGTATATTTATGTGGATGTACATGCATTTCAGGGACTAATGCAAGACCATGTTATAATTATTAATATGTTTTTGTTAAGGCTTCTCTCGCTCTCTCATGCACTATTCATTTAATTATAGTACAGTGTAGATGTTGTTACTAAATATAGTATATTGTGGATATTGTTACTAAATATAGTATATTGTGGACATTGTTACTAAATATAGTACATTACGAATATTGTTACTAAATATAGTTTAATAAGGCCATTGTTACTAAATATAGTACATTATGAATATTGTTACTAAATATAGTACAATAAGGCCATTGTTACTAAATATAGTACGTTACGAATATTGTTACTAAATATAGTACAATAAGGCCATTGTTACTAAATATAGTACGTTACGAATATTGTTACTAAATATAGTACAGTATGGACATTGTTACTAAATATAGTACAGTATGAACATTGTTACTAAATATAGTACAGTATGGACATTGTTACTAAATATAGTACAGTATGGACATTGTTACTAAATATAGTACATTATGAATATTGTTACTAAATATAGTACAGTATGGACATTGTTACTAAATATAGTACAGTATGGACATTGTTACTAAATATAGTACAGTATGGACATTGTTACTAAATATAGTACAGTATGGACATTGTTACTAAATATAGTACAGTATGAACATTGTTACTAAATATAGTACAGTATGAACATTGTTACTAAATATAGTACAGTATGGCCATTGGTATACACTGTCTATTAGTAACCTAACTTTTAGCTAACTGAATTAATCTTAATCTAGACAATGTCTCTACATGTATATATACATGTACATGTATAGTATACATTTGTACTTTTCATTTCATACAGAATCCTGAAGGAATATTTGAATTAATAGAAGTTGTTGGTAATGGGACATATGGACAAGTTTATAAGGTAACATGTTTACATACAAACACATGTATGTTTGTATGTACAATTATACATGTACATACCTGTCTATATATACATGTATGTACATGTATCTCTTTATCTGTCTGTCTGTTTATTATTGTTTTAGTATTACCAATTTTAGTTGTAGTTATTGTTTTTTCAATAGCACTCAACTTGACTTCAGAAAAATGTACGTAACTTTAGTTTGGAATGACCAACAAGCTTTTTACCTGTACCATTTTCATATACATGTACATGTAATCTTCCTGTTTGGTGTACATGTATGTCAAATTTCAATCCATTGTTTGATTATTGAGTTATACATGTAGTATAATCATATATTAACCTGATGACATTAAACTACATGTATATACTATATTACATATAAGTTATTGAGTTACAGTATAATCCATGTGTTAACCTTATGACATTAAACTATACACTATATTACATATAAGTTATTGAGTTACAGTATAATCCATGTGTTAACCTTATGACATTAAACTATACACTATATTACATATAAAGTCATCACATCATAATTTTAAGGTCATCAAGAATGTGAACAGAATTTATACCTAAAGTAATTATTATGATACTAAAACAACACCACTTCCTGTTAGACATGTACATGTACATGTAAGATAAAAGATAAAACAAAATACACCAGAAAATATTTAAAGAAGTATTTGAAAAAATTTTTAAAATATTATTTGAAATACATTATGTGACCTATTTTTCAAAAAGGGACACTTATCAATTTTTGATGATTCACCCACTTACCATTCTTTACTTGTCATTCTGCCATTTAGTGTGTGAAGTCAATGAAACTTAGTAGCTACGAAGATTAATAATAGATCTTCCTGGATACCAAATGTCTTTGCCTTCCTGTACAAAATGACGGAATTACGAACCATTAAAATTTTTTGATGGAAAGTGACCCTTTTTGAAAATTGGTTCACATCAGCTTAGTAAAGTATTAATATTTGTATTTTTTAATAATTATTATTTTAAAATATTTGACCCCCTGTCTGCAACTTCCTGTGCAATATACAATAATGGTGTGCTCAACAGATAACACTGTTGATGACAGAGTCCTGTTTGAGAAAGAAATCATGACAATGAATGACTTGTGATAATCTGTTTAGCATTTTTATTGTTAATTTCTTACAGGGACGACATGTGAAAACTGGACAATTAGCAGCTATTAAAATAATGGAAGTAACAGAGGTATGCACATGTACATGTATGTATGTATATGTACACGTACATGTGTACATGTATGTACATGTATATGTACATGTATATATGTACATGTAAGTACATGTATGTGTGTGTCTGTACATGTACATGTGTATGTCTGTGTGTATGTACATACATTGTATATGTATGTATATGTACATGTATGTATGCACATGTATGTACATGTATGTATATGTACATGTATATATGTACATGTATGTGTGTGTCTGTACATGTACATGTGTATGTCTGTGTGTATGTACATACATTGTATATGTATGTATATGTACATGTATGTATGCACATGTATGTACATGTATGTATATGTACATGTATATATGTACATGTATGTGTGTGTCTGTACATGTACATGTATGTCTGTGTGTATGTACATACAGTACATTGTATATGTATGTATATGTACATGTATGTATGCACATGTATGTACATGTATGTATATGTACATGTATATATGTACATGTATGTGTGTGTCTGTACATGTACATGTGTATGTACATACATTGTATATGTATGTATATGTACATGTATGTATGCACATGTATGTACATGTATGTGTGTGTCTGTACATGTACATGTGTATGTCTGTGTGTATGTACATACATTGTATATGTATGTATATGTACATGTATGTATGCACATGTATGTACATGTATGTATATGTACATGTATATATGTACATGTATGTGTGTGTCTGTACATGTACATGTGTATATCTGTGTGTATGTACATACATTGTATATGTATGTACACATGTATATGTACATGTACATGTATGTATGCACATGTATGTATGTATATGTACATGTATATATGTGCATGTAAGTACATGTATGTGTGTGTCTGTACATGTACATGTATGTCTGTGTGTATGTACATGACTACATGTACATGTATGTGTGTGTCTGTGCATGTATATGTATGTCTGTGTCTCTGTACAGGTGCCTGTACATGTACATGTATTAATTGTATTTGTTCTAAAGTTTTTATGGCCCGTAGGGCCATCCCTATGATTGCTTTCCCACGGGGTCGATGTATGTTTTATATATATATTTTTTTGTATCCACTTCGTGAGTATGCGTTGTATATGTAGTTAAGGAAGTTGCGTCATTCCCGGGAGCTCGGTCGATTAATGGGCGTGGCGCGTAATAGAATGTGCGCTCAAACTCAGCAGAAAGAAAGCTGCTTGTAGCTTACATAGAAACTGGAACTACTAGCTAACTATTCTACCTGAAATATATTCCTAAAGTTCTAGAAGGTCCTTTAAAAGGTAAAAAGAGTAGATAATCAAAATAATAACTATAATAGGCTGATGTGTTTCAGGCATGATAAAGTCAGCCATGATTACCATAAAGCAATCATAGGGATACTTTTTTTCTCTATGTACACTTGTTTTTGATATGTTTTGAAGCATGGGCCAAATTGATTCAACAATGGTTAGTGTATGTGCCATTGGGAATACATGTACATCTTGAGCCAATTAAAGAGTTAATGCTGTTAGTGACAATATAATCATAATTAACTGAGCCATCTAGCTCTAAGATGGAACTGTGCAGTACGTGCCAAATGAGAAGCTGTTTAGCCCAATGGTGTCCCATATGAGCTTATCAAAAACACTGATTAGTCCCTAGCTTCATACTGTCTCTCTCTCTTTCTCTCTCTATCTCTCTCTCTCTCTCTCTCTCTCTCTCTCTCTCTCTCTCTCTCTCTCTCTCTCTCTCTCTCTCTCTCTTTCTCTCTCTCCTTTATAGGATGAAGAAGAAGAAATCAGATTAGAAGTTGATGTACTCAGAAAAGTAAGATTTATTAATATGTACATGTTCATATGTTACATGTCACATATATAGCTGTAGTACACCTTCGATTACAAACATGTACTCTTAATTATACTAATTAGTGCTAATTTATAGTACAGTAATGTATTGATCATAGTACACAGTACTAATTAGTACTATTATAATGTATTGATGATAATACACAGTACTAATTAGTACTATTATAATGTATGTAAATATATATTAATGATAGTACACAATACTAATTACTAATTAGTACTATCATCAATACATTACTGTACTATATAATAGTACTAATTAGTACTGTGTACTATCATCAATACATTACTGTACTATATAATAGTACTAATTAGTGCTGTGTACTATCATCAATACATTACTGTACTATATAATAGTACTAGTTAGTACTGTGTACTATCATCAATACATTACTGTACTATATAATAGTGCTAATTACTATTATATAGTACAGTAATGTAATGATAATAGTACTAATTACTATTATATAGTACAGTAATGTATTGATAATAGTGCTAATTACTATTATATAGTACAGTAATGTAATGATAATAGTACTAATTACTATTATATAGTACAGTAATGTATTGATAATAGTACTAATTACTATTATATAGTACAGTAATGTATTGATAATAGTACTAATTACTATTATATAGTACAGTAATGTATTGATAATAGTACTAATTACTATTATATAGTACAGTAATGTATTGATAATAGTGCTAATTACTATTATATAGTACAGTAATGTATTGATAATAGTACTAATTACTATTATATAGTACAGTAATGTATTGATAATAGTACTAATTACTATTATATAGTACAGTAATGTATTGATAATAGTACTAATTACTATTATATAGTACAGTAATGTATTGATAGATGTACTAATTAGTATGTACAGTATAATTGTATTTACTATAATTAATATAATGCAAATAATAATTTGTAAAAACTTGTGGAACATAATTTTTAATGCTTTCATTTAATCACTCGCTATTCGGCCATTTTTTAAAGGAAGATAATGAAATTTGATATCCAGGAAGACCAGTTAATGGTCCACCTAGATACCAAATTTAGTTCCTGTGCAAAATGGCTAAATGGCGAGTATTCAAGGTAACGTGTACATGTAGATTTTTATGAGCCACATGGGTTTTCGCAATTTGAGTAAATTAATATGCTAACCTCATAATCAAGTGGTAACCATGACAACCAGTTGGTTGTCCATATAATATTTTATTTGTTAAACAGTTTTTACATGTAACATCCACCTCTATTAATAGTAACAAAACCACAATCCATCCACTATTTATAGTAACAAAACCACAATCTTCACTATTTATAGTAACAAAACCACAATCCATCCACTATTTATAGTAACAAAACCACAATCCATCCACTATTTATAGTAACAAAACCACAACCCATCCACTATTTATAGTAACAAAACCACAACACATCCACTATTTACATGTATAGTAACAAAACTACAACCCATCCACTACTTAACAAGTTGAGTGTTTATAATGTACATGTATGATTATGTTACTCAATCCATGAGGTTGATATTCAACACATATACATATCCATGTCACATGTACATGCCACATGGCCTTGATGCCTTTTATGGTTTCAAATATCCTGTCTAAATTGAGACAAGAGAATAATGTAATCAATGAATATTATTAATAATCATCGTACTGAAAAATATCCATATACATGTATATACCTGTATTCAGTTGCAGAAACTCGTTTGTGACTCTTCTATAGTGAATTGTCTTAAATAATTACTAAAGATGCTCTTATCATTAGCCTCATATGGGCCATTAGAATGATACATTCCAATGTCTTTATAATTATTCTCTTTCTCTCTCTCTCTCTTTCTCTATCTGTCTATCTCTCTTTTTCCTTCTCTTTCTCTCTCTATCTGTTTCTCTCTCTATCTGTTTCTCTCTGTCTCTCTGTCTCTCTCTCTCTCTCTCTGTCTCTCTGTCTCTCTCTGTCTCTCTCTCTGTCTCTCTCTCTCTCTCTCTGTCTCTGTCTCTCTCTCTCTCTGTCTCTCTCTCTGTCTCTCTCTCTTTCTGTTTCTCTCACTGTCTCTCTCTCACTGTCTCTCTCTTTCTCTCTATCTCTCCATCTCTCTCTCTCTCTCACTCTTTCATAGTATTCTTATCATTCTAATATTGCTACATATTATGGTGCTTTTGTTAAGAAGAGTACTCCAGGTACAGAGGATCAGTTATGGCTTGTCATGGAGTTTTGTGGCGCAGGATCAATTACAGATTTGGTAAAATGTAAGGAAACAGTTAACTGACATTATAAATGACTCTAGAATATCTCTCTACTTGGATAATTATTCCTATCATTGTAGAATTACATGTACATATTGCAACTAACAGGGGTCCAATACCTTCATGTTTAGCTATAGTTATACATGTACAATTGGATTTATTTTCATTTTAGTTAGTTATAGTTATTACCACAGACTTGTAATTTAGTTATAGTTTAGTTAGCTAAAAGGCACAATGCCTTAATAAAAGGTGTTTAGTTTTAGTTATACACTGTACTTAACTAAAACAACACTGACATTAATATTATAGATGGACTAGTAATATAAGCTGTATACATGTACATGTTCATGTACATGTATATGTACATGTACATATACATGTAAATGTACATATGCAAACATGTACATGGTGTACATGTACATGTACATGTATCTCAAATGATATTGTTTTTGTTTTAGCTCTCAAGGTGAGATCATTAAAAGAAGAATGGATTGCTTATGTTGCAAGAGAAGTATTACGAGTAAGTTAGTATGTCTGTATACATGTATATGTAGTCATGTACATGTACATGTACATGTACATGCAATGTTTGTACATTCAGACATGTAGAATGCATATGTACATTTACAGGACTTGCTGTGTACATGTAAATATAATTACATATACATGTGTGTATGTACATGTAACCACTCTGTCAATTCATACATCTATCTACATGTATATATACATGTATGTACATATCTATACATCTATCTATCTATCTATCCATCCCATTCATCTATTTATTCCAGGGTCTTAGTCATCTTCATAAAAATAAAGTTATACATAGGGACATCAAAGGACAGAATGTACTATTAACTGATAATGCTGATATAAAATTAGGTATGATAAAGTTGTTACCATGGTAACGAATTACCGTGGTAATATTAATGTCACTTGTATTATTTCTTCAGTTGATTTTGGTGTATCTGCTCAATTGGATCGTACTATTGGAAAGAGGAATACTTTCATTGGTACACCATACTGGTGAGTATATTATAATGTGTACATGTATGTACATGTACACACACACACACACACACACACACACACACACACACACACAAACTAACAAACACATACATACCATAGTTTTTGATAAGTTTTGAAGCATGGGCCAAATTGGCTCAACAATGGCTAGTGTGTGTGTGCTATTGGGAATATATCTTGAGCCAATTAACAAAGAGTTAATGCTGTTAGTGACAATTTAATCATAATAATTAACTGTGCCACTGCCCAAAGAGAGAATTTTTTGGGCCAATGGTTTTCCATATAAGCTTATCAAAAACACTGACGCACACATACATACACACACACACGAACACACGCACACATACATGTACATACATGTACATGTTCATTTAGTGTGCATTGAAGTACATTTTCTGTTCAAAACGTAACTGCACTTGTCAAATATAAACTGCTCTGATGCTGAATGGACACCATCACTTGACACGTGTAGTTTATGAAGCCAGACATGATAATTAATAGCTGATGCATTGAGTCAATTATATTAACACATTACAATGTTGGAAAGTTTTGATAGAAAATGTTTGAAGTTCAATCTTCACCCTGGACCCACAAACACACACACACACACACACACACATACATGTACATGTACTCAGTCACTCACTCACACACTCACTCACTCACTCGTACACTCACTCACTCACTCACTCACTCACTCACTCACTCACTCACTCACTCACACACTCACTCGCTCAACAAAATTTTACAGGATGGCTCCAGAGGTAATAGCTTGTGATCAAGATCCTTCTGCTACTTATGATTACAGAGTGAGTATGGTTTAGTTATTATTATTATTATTAAATTTTAATTTCTCTCCACTCTCAGAGTGACCAATGGTCTCTTGGTATCACTTCTATTGAAATAGCTGAAGGAGAACCTCGTAAGTACATGTACATTACCTGACTTCATGTACATGTAAATGTACATACATGTACATGTACATATGTGTACATGTATGTACATACATACATGTACATGTATGTACATACATACATGTAGATACATGTACATGTATGTATTACATTAATGTACATTAAACTACAGTACGATATAACAGAATCTTTTGCTGGGAATTTATTTTCACACAATGGTCTATATGCGAAAATAAAATTTGTGAAATTTTAGAATTGCCTAAAATTTTATATTGCGCATGTACATGTACATTTGTATCTTTCAAATTTATCATGTTGTACAGTACATTACTACATTATACAAGTATATGTACACATCTATTTTATTATACATGTACATGTAGATTGTGGATTATACTATTCTCTTTCTCCTCACTCACTCCCTCCTTTCATCTATCTCTCTCTGTCTCTCTCTCTCTCTCTGTAGCCCTGTGTAGCATGCATCCCATGAGAGCCCTTTTTCTAATTCCAAGGAATCCTCCCCCTCGTTTGAAAACTCCTAAAAAATGGTTAATAAATTAAAATACCTTTTAATTATGATCATAGTTACTGTGTATGTATTTATACCAGTGTTGTTTTAGTATGACAATAATGACTACTTTTAGTTATATTTATAGCATGTCTAGTTTAGTTTAGTCACATGTACATGTACATGTACATGTAGTTAATGAACTGAAACAGTTTTAGGCTTGTTAAAAGGATTTTACATGTACATGTAACTAAAAGTACCCATTTTTTTTTTGTTTTAGTTAGTTATAGTTATTACAGTAGACTTGTAATTTAGTTATAATTTAGCTACACAATCCCTTGCTTTCAGTTAACTAAATTAACACTATACTTGTACTTTTTGGATTTATGATGTCAAATACACAAGTACATGTGTGGCTTCTTCCTTGGCTCTGCTTCCAGTACAATCTGTAATTAATTTAATTATTAATTAATTAGTTTCCTGTTTATCAGGTCTCCAAAGTTTATTAGTTTTGTGGAACAGTGTCTAACTAAAGATCCTACCAAACGACCTACCTCTGATGAACTACTCAGAGTAAGTATATATATACATGTACATATATGTACATGTACATAATGTACACTGTACATGTACTATACTGACCTACCTCTGATGAACTACTCAGAGTAAGTATATACATGTATATGCATGTACATGTACATGTACATGTACATGTACTTTACTGATACTGTGCTGTAACTATACTATGCTCTATTTGTCTTTACTCTACTGTACTTACTCAGTATACTATACTGTATTATATTGTACTGTACTATACTATATTGTACTGTACTGTACTGTACTATACTGTACTGTACTATACTGTACTGTACTGTACTGTACTATACTGTACTATACTATACTGTACTGTACTGTACTGTACTGTACTATACTGTACTGTAGTATACTGTACTGTACTGTACTGTACTATACTGTACTGTACTGTACTGTACTATACTGTACTATACTATACTGTACTGTACTGTACTGTACTGTACTGTACTGTACTGTAGTATACTATACTGTATTATATTGTACTGTACTGTACCAGTGTACAATATTTGATGTGAGTTTTGGCTGGCCATGATAGCCAACCAAAGTGATATTTGATTGGCCATTTTTAAAATTGCTTGGACATGTGACTTGTACAATATGCATACATGTATAATTATATATGTTACAAATTATTAGCGACATTATCATTAAACATAATTTCTAAATTTTACAAAATGATACTAATCAACCCAACATTTTTCTAATTTTTATAAAAATTGACCGGTTAAAATGACCGACCATGTGCACATTTGAACGGTCATTCTTATTATTCGATCGGAAAATGGCCGATGGCCGACTGTAATATTGTACACTGCTGTACTATACTGTACTGTACTATACTGTACTGTAGTATACTATACTGTATTATATTGTACTGTACTGTACTGTAGTACACTATACTGTACTGTAGTATACTATACTGTATTACATGTATATTGTACTGTACTGTACTGTACTGTAGTATACTATACTGTACTGTAGTATACTATACTGTATTATATTGTACTGTACTGTACTGTAGTATACTATACTGTATTATATTATACTGTACTGTACTGTACTATGCTCTACTCTACTGTACTGCAGTACTATACTATACTATACTGTACTATACTGTACTGTAGTATACTATACTGTATTATATTGTACTGTACTGTACTGTAGTATACTATACTGTACTGTAGTATACTATACTGTATTACATGTATATTGTACATGTATATTGTACTGTACTGTACTGTACTGTAGTATACTATACTGTACTGTAGTATAATATACTGTATTATATTGTACTGTACTGTACTGTAGTATACTATACTGTATTATATTATACTGTACTGTACTGTACTGTACTATACTGTACTGTACTGTACTGTACTGTAGTATACTATACTGTATTATATTATACTGTACTGTACTGTACTGTACTATACTGTACTGTACTGTACTGTACTGTAGTATACTATACTGTATTATATTATACTGTACTGTACTGTACTGTACTATGCTCTACTCTACTGCACTGCACTACAGTACTATACTATACTGTACTGTACTATACTGTACTGTACTGTACTGTACTATGCTCTACTCTACTGTACTGCACTGCACTACAGTACTATACTATACTGTATTATATTATACTGTACTGTACTGTACTATGCTCTACTCTACTCTACTGCACTGCACTACAGTACTATACTATACTGTAATGTACTTTATTCTACTGTACATATACTAGAATACATGTATAATGAATATTGTACTATATTGTTATATTGTGTTACATTTGTAATGGTGATTTTTTGTTTGTATGTATTCAAGTATACATGCATGTACATGTATTCATGTATATATTAATTGACACATAGCATCCACTTGTTAATGATTTTAATGAGAGGTCCATTCGTATTCAAATGAAAGATCAGATAGATCGTATGAAACGTAAAAAAATTGAAGATGAAGATGATTGGAATATAGGTTCTGATGAGGGAGGAGACTCTCTGGAACAACCCACTATTAAGAAAGGAGGCGACTCAGGTACGTATACATGTACATACACATATACATGTACATTTACATATGCATGTATGTGTACATGTATGTGTACATGTACATGTGTGTGTACACTGTACTGTATATAGCATATACATGTACGTAGGACCTAAATTTCTAAAAAGGGTCTACATGTACATACTAATACCATATTAGGATGTACAAGTACATGTATATTAATATTAAGGTACATAGAGGCTCATTTAAATGAAATTACATGTACATGTACATGAATATTCATTTACCTAACAAAAGGTGTAAAACGTAATTGACAAATAAACACAACAAACAAGCAGCTACATGTACAATGGCTTAGAAAATTCATAAAGCACAACAGCTTGTGAAATATTAAAGCAGCCACCTGTACATACAATTGTACCTACATGTCTGTATCTGGTATTGTTGTTTTAGTAGGACAATAATATTTAGCCACTTTTATATACATTGTACATGTATGTGTACATAAGTGTGTGTAATTAAATATTAAGACTAAAACATTTTTAACATTTACTATATACTTTGCATGTGTATATATATATATATATATATATATATATACAGTATATATATATATATATATATATATATATAATATGTTCATGTACATGTATTTTGTCTTTATAGGTTCAGGTAGTAGTGGATCTGGTGATAGAGGAGCTTCTCTGCACTCTCCAATGAAAGTAAGGATATAAACACATACATGTATATGTACAGACACTGACACATGTACATGTACCATTGATACATGTACATGTACATGTGTACATAATGTACACACACTGCATGTACATGTCTACATGTCTACATAACCTACACACACTGACACATGTACATAGAGACATTGACACATGTACATGTACATGTCTACATAAATGTACACACACTGTATGTACATGTCTACATATCTACATAACCTACACACACTGACACATGTACATAGAGACGTTGATACATGTACATGTACATGTGTACATGTACATGTGTACATACTGTACACACACATGTACAATGTACATGCAAAGATACATGTACATGTACACTCAACAAAGCATGCAAAGATACAATCATGTACTTTACATACAAACACACACAAACATAATATTCATTTATCATGTAATATCTGACATTATTAGGATGATGATGATGAAGATGAAGAAGAAGATGTCCTAGCTGCACAAGGAGATACTATAATGACTACTAGAGAACAGTGAGTCATGTGATTATCATATGATTATCATCTGATCATCACTGGATTACATGAAACATGTACATTAGATGTTATGTGATCATACATGTACTTGTATGAACATGTGATTATCACATGACTAGTTTTGTTTTAGTTAACTATAACTAAAACTAAAACCCCTTTTAGTAAGGATTTGTGACTTTTAGTTAACTAAACTATAACTAAATTACAGGTCTATTGCAATAACTATAACTAAATAAAAATGGCCTATAATGGACACTTTTCTTTGGTTAACTAAAACTATTTAGTAAGCCTAATATTATTGGGGCGAGCCTGAGCGAGCCCCACCTAGTGAGGTAGCTGAAAAGTTTGCATTGTATATATATTTGTTTGTATTCGTACGTATTCCATAAATACTTTTAATTCTCGTATTCCGTAAATGTCTTTTAATTTTTATCAATTTGAGATTTGAGAAAGCGCATTGTTATGAAAGTGAGACTAAACGAGCTGCAGAAACTAAAGAGGAGAGAGAGGTGAGGTTACGTAAGAGAAGAGAGACTGATAGAGATCATAGTAATCGAGAAAGACGAGGGAGATAAGCTGAGCAAAGCCTGAGAAGAGAGA
Organism: Petrosia ficiformis; assembly: GCA_947044365.1. NCBI lineage: Eukaryota > Metazoa > Porifera > Demospongiae > Haplosclerida > Petrosiidae > Petrosia > Petrosia ficiformis. Next base: position 7,090,218 of record OX345638.1, read on the forward strand.
TTGAAGATTATGCTGGAGAGACAAAAGCTATGGAGACAGATTATGAAAGGGAAGTAAGGTTGGAGAGACAGACAGAGAGAGATAAGAGATGTGCAGACTGCTGAGCAAAGTGAAGAGAGATCGAAGATTATGTGGGAGAGACAGATAGAGAGAACAGCTAAGTGATCTTCCCGTTAAAGTATTTAACATCAGGGTTTTTCCTACTTACCTTTATTGGTGAAATCTCCATCACTATTTCGTGAACTGTAGGGTTTGAATGCTCCTCCATATCTCTTCTGTGCCATCTTCACAGACTTGCACGTGTTCATAATGCATGCGCGGTCGTGCACACCTTTGTCTTACAACCACACCTTTTTATGTGTTCTCGGCTTGCCCCACAATGATTATCATTCTTTAGTATTAGTTAATTTGCTAACATTATTGTATCATCATCTACACATGTACATACATGTACATTTCAGAGTTGTTACACATGTACATGTATCATTGCACATGTACATGTACATGTACGTGTACATGTATGTGTACATGTACATGTATCATCTACACATGTACATGTAAATGTACAAAATGTACTGCACATGTACATGTACATTTCCATTTTACAGAGTTGTTACACATGAGTTCTTGACTTCAACTGATACTACTCGGGGTACATATGATGAAGAAACTTTAATTATAAGAAGTGATCAACCCGAGGTACATGTACGATAATGAATAATGTATTAAAAATATGTACATGTACATGTACATGTATATTAATATTAAGACATTTAAATGAAATTAGATGTTTTCAATCACAAACACATTCAAATATTCCATACTTTGTTATGCACACACTAACATACAAATACATTAGCTTATACAACACGTCCACATATATACACACTCCCATACACACACTTAATGCACACACACACACTCAATGCCCACACACTCACGCACACACACACACTCACACACACTCACACACTCACTCACTCAATATGGCACACCATTGGCTCAAAATTTGGCACTGCATAGTACTCTCTTTGGGCCAGATAATTATATTGTCACTAACAGCATTAACTCTTTGTTAATTGACTCAACACACATGCTTACTTACGCAATACAACAAACACATACATAGCACATACTCACTCACATAATCACATGTTCCCTCAAACATCCACTCACAGATATCCACTCCAAGTCAATCATTTGTACCTGGTCAAAATCCATTTGCTGGTCAAAAATTATTGTCAACTTCCTCTCAAGCTCAAAGATTATCTTTCTCTCCATACCAGCCCTCAGTATGTAATAATTACATGTACATGTACATGTACACGTACATGTACATGTACATGTATAGCTGTTGTAATATATGTATATGTAATTATGTATCTGGGAATCCGTGTAACAGAAGGACAGGTAGGAGACTAGGATGATGTGTGTTGTGTGGAGGGAGGGAGGAGGTTGGTGCCTCTATAGTACCTGACACTATTAAGTATACGTTGTACATGTACAATGTACATTGTGAATGAAGTACACTGTACTTTGAATGTAGCCAATGTGCTACACATTGTTACACATTAGTACTATACTATCACATACAAATGTAAAAAGAATTCACATGTACATGTACATATATCACTGTTCTATTTAGAAATGTACAGTACATGTACATGTACATGTACATACATGTATATCACTGTTCTATTTAGAAATGTACAGTACATGTACATATATCACTGTTCTATTTAGAAATGTACAATACATGTACATGTACATATATCACTGTTCTATTTAGAAATGTACAGTACATGTACATATATCACTGTTTAATTTAGAAATGTACAGTACATGCACATGTACATAATGTATTTGATAAAGTGGGAATGTTTATAGTAAAAACTAGAAAGAGGACTAGGAGACAAGGAGTGGTACCTCTATTTTTTGTTAGTATTTATTATAGTACACATGTATTGAATAGCTAGTAATTATAATTGGTTTAATTATTAATTAATTGTTCATTAATTCTTTAGGGGGAGGGTCCAGGTCGTGTTCCACCTACTCTTATAACACATGAAGAAGGTACATTATGCACATACATGTAATGTACATATATACATTGTACATGTACATATACATGTACATGTATATGTACACTGTACATTTTTATACATGTACATGTACGTACATATGTACATATACAATGTACCACATACATATATACATATACACGTACATGTACATGTACATGTAAATGTACATACTGTATACATGTATATCGTGTACATACATACATTTACATGTACATAAATATTAAGGCTGGGCAAAAGGTTTGAAGGTTCAAAGCTACGATATTACACCCACATTAAGTTTGTATATGCGCATTTGTACAATCTAAACATGTGGTTAATGTGTGGATGTGTTCCAGAAATGATAGAGTGTTGCTGGCTGCTTCTGCCTCATTTCTCAGTCAAGCAATGCCAAGTCCATGTAGAAACAGCAACAGAAACAAGACTAGTACTCATTATAAAGTAATAATCCAGTTTTGGAGGCTTTTTATAGCCAATCAAGGTAAGAGCAACATTGATAAAAACACTTGTGAATCTTTGAAGCTCTTCTTTACAAAAGTTTGAATTTAATTGTCAATATTTGTCCCAGCATTAATATAAATCACTACATACATGTGTACATGTACATACATGTGTACATGTACATACATGTGTAAATGTACATACATGTGTACATGTACATACATGTACAGTATACATTAATTTCACTGCAGTTCGTAGACTAGGAGAAAATGGTGGACCAGGAGGAGCTACTAAATCTGAACTAACAAAAATGGTTAGTCATTACAACCTTACTTTATCATACACATGTACATATACATCCAAAATAGATTATGATGATAAGTTGTGAAGAGGTATACAATATTAAGTATCATTGAGATAAGACTGCTAGCATTGTTTTTGATAAGCTCATATGGCGCACCATTGGCTCAAAGAGCTCCTTATTTGGCACTGCACAGTTCTCTCTTTGGACCAGATGGAACAGTTAATTATGATTATATTATCACTAACAGCATTAACTCTTAGTTAATTGGCTCAAGATGTATTCTCAATGGTACACACACTGACCATTTTTAAGCCAATTAGGCCCATACTTCAAAACCCAAGTACACACATGTACATGTATCAAAAACTCTGAGCACTAATAACTTATAGAAAGATTCCCTGCTTTAGAAACCTTGTGAGAACTCCGGTATTGATACACATTGATACATGTACATGTACATGTTAGGGCTGGGCAGTATTTTGATTATCGTGAAAATCGTGATTAAAATTTCCTGTGATAATCATATCGTCTAAATATTGCCATATCGTGGTTGCAAAAATAATGATTATTGTGCCATAACTTCAGGTTTTCAGTACTATCACATCTAAATCAGTTTTTCAACATTGTTGAATGAAATCTACATACTCATGTAAGGTAGCCAATAATCGCTATAATCGTGATACTTGCACAGACAATAATCATTGACTCATATTTTCATAATCACCCATCCCTTGTACATGTACATATCTCATTATATCCTAATACTCATTTTTAGAATCCTGAAATCAGAAAATACAAACGAAAATTTGGTTCAGAAATATTGTGTGGTGCATTGTGGGGTGTGAATCTGTTAGTTGGTACTGACAGTGGACTAATGTTATTAGATAGATCTGGACATGGGAAAGGTATTTGAGAGGGATGGATGGATTAATGGATCGATGGATGGACTTTACAATCAATCAATCAATAATGTTATGACTGGACGAATGGATACATGAATAGAGGGATGGATGGATGAATGGATGAATGGATGAATGGATGGGTGGGTGGGTGTGTGGTTGGTTGGATGAACGGACGAACGGATGGACAGATGGATGGATGGACGGACGGACGAATGGATAGATGATGCATAAATTGATGGATGGATATATGAATTCCTGGATAGATGAATGGATGATTGATATACATATACATGTACATGTATGTTAGTTACGCATAACTCAAACATCTTTCTCTTTGGTAGTATTTCCTCTCATATCAAGGAGAAAATTTTCACAGATTGATGTTCTTGAAGGTTTAAATGTACTAACTGGGATTAATGGTCGTAAGAATAAATTACGAGTTTATTATTTGACATGGCTGAAACAGAAGATATTAAAAGGAGATGAGGTCGGTTTGACTTCACATGTAGTGCTGTATATATAATAGTGATAGACATGGGATCAATATACATGTACATGTACATCTTAATGCTGGGATGAATAGTCACAATATCAAATTTGAAGCTCTGTTAAGAAACGCTTTGAAGGTTTGCCTGTGTTTTTAATTAGTTTTTATCAATGTTGCTCTTACCTTGATTGGCTATAGAAAGCCTCCAAAACTGGATTATTGCTTTATAATGAGTACTAGTCTTGTTCCTGTGGCTGTTTCTACTTTGATTTAGCATCACTGGACTGATCGAGAAATGAGACAGAAGCAGTCAGCAACACGGCTTCATCTTTACTGGAACACACCCACATAATTAGCCACACATTTAGAATGTACAATTGCTCATGTGCAAACATTAAAGTGGGCGTGGCAGTGAAGCTTCGAAGAGAGAATTTAGATTCAAATGCATAGCAAATGAACAAAGGTCCGAACATTCAAAGCTTTTTCCCAGTCCTAATACATGTACATGTACATGTATATATATACATGTACATTGTAATTAGTGATGTTTTTAGTTAACAAACTAAAATTATTTTAGTTTGTCCCACTGGACATTAGTAATTAGTACTAACTGTATTTTACTATCACACAGTACTATCATAATTTTCTGCTACTTTAAATTAGTGATATGCCTAAGATAGGAAGTTGAGCACAAACAATATTAGCATTAAATTTGATTAACAGAACATTATAGTTTGTGAAGATGGAATTAGAGAAATGGTGTGAATTACTTTTGTTTTGCTAAAACATCACACTACTAGTTTAACAACTTCATAATTATTATGTACAGTACATGTAATTATTATGGCCCGTAGGGCCATCCCTATGATTGCTTTCCCACGGGTTCGAACTATATATATTTATATATATATATTTATGTGTTTGTGTCACTTGCGCGAGTATGTGTTGTATACGTAGTTAAGGAAGTTACATCATTCCTAGGGGCTCGGTCAATTAATGGGCGTGGCGCGTAAAAGAACGAGCGCTCAAGCCAGCAGAAAGAAAGCTGTGTAGCTTACGTAGAAACTGGAACTAATAGCTAACTATTCTACCTGAAATATATTCCTAAAGTTCTACAAGGTTCTTTAAAAGGTAAAGAGAGTCGATAATCAAAATATTAACTATAATAGGCTGTTGTGTTTCAAGCATGATAAAGTTAGCCATGATTACTGATTACTGAATGCTGGACACCATAAAGCAATCATAGGGATACTTTTTTTCTCTATATACACTTGTTATACATTAGTATTACTGATCAATGTACAAACTATTACCTTGGTATTTTAAAGACAAAATTGTACATACAATGTACATTTGTACTATTGTTTTGAAACATAATAATTGTAATATTACCTCATGTCTAGTCAACAAGAATTATCAATAATTACATGTACAATGTATATGTACATGTACGTGTACATCAGTGATTAATATTACTATTTTAGTTTGATAGTCATCATACTCGACAAGGATTCACGGCAGTAGGAGAATTGGAATTTTGTGTTCATTATAAAGTTGGTAAGTACTGTACTACGTGTACGTGTACCTTTCATCAAGCACAGTGTATGTAATCAAGCACAATACATGTACATGTAACCAAGTACATTACTAGGTACATTACTCACTTGTACATGTACATGTCTGTGCCGGTACATTTTGTACTATGCATGTATACATAAAAGTCAATGCATTTATGCACCCACAATACATGTACATGTACATGTACATGTAATCAAGCACAATACATGTACATGTAACCAAGTACATTACTAGGTACATTACTCACTTGTACATGTACATGTCTGTGCCGGTACATTTTGTACTATGCATGTATACATAAAAGTCAATGCATTTATGCACCCACAATACATGTACATGTACATGTACATGTACATGTGATCAAGCACAATACATGTACATGTAACCAAGTACATTACTAGGTACATTACTCACCTGTACATGTACATGTCTGTGCCGGTACATTTTGTAGTATGCATGTATACACAAAAGTCAATGCATTTATGCACCCACAATACATGTACATGTACATGATCTTTATGCTAATCCCTCCCTTTATTCTTCCGCTTCTCTATTCAGTTCAACAAGAAAAGATGAAATTTTTGGTGATTGCTACTAAAACTGGTGTTGAAGTATATGCATGGGCACAAAGACCTTATTCTAAATTTATGGCTTTCAAAGTTTGTTTATGTGTGACAGTACATGTATGTCACTGTCTCTCTCTTCTCTGTCTCTTTGATTGTGTCTTTGTAGGGCTATCTGTCTGTCTGTGTTTGTTTGTTCGCATATACATGTACATATACATGTACATGTATATGTACATGTACATGTACATATACATGTACATATACATGTACATGTACATGTACACTGTACGTGTCTGTCTGTATTGTTTTAGTTTGACAATTTTAGTTATACATGTACATGTACATGTACATGTAGTTTAATAAGCTTGTAATTTTAGTTAACTAAAAAAGTGTCCATTGTTGGCCAATTTTGTAGTTTTAGTTTCATTATCCAAACATCACATTGCCTTACTAAGTTCTTTTAGGTATAGTATACAAAACTAGTCTCTGTGTCTGTGTGTGTATCTGTGTCTGTGTGTGTATCTGTGTCTATGTGTCTGAGTTCATTTCTGTGTGACAACTCTGAGCTGTTATTTATCATTATTTCTGTTTCTCTAGTCATTTCCTGAACTACCAAACAAACCCATTCTTGTTGATATGGTTGTAACGACTGCTGGAAAAGCTAAAGTAGTGTATGCATCAACTAGTGGATTCCATACTGTAGATATGGACTCGGGGGCTGTACAGAGTATATACATACCACCTAGTGCAGTAAGTATTGTGTGAATGCATGGATGGATTCATGGAGGGATGGATGGATGGATGGATTGAGGGATAGATAGATGGATGGATGGATTCATGGATAGATGGATGGATGGATGGATGAATTCATGGATAGATAGATGAATGGATGGAGAGATGGATGGATGGATGGATAGATGGATGGATTCATGGATCAATGGATGGATGGAAGGATGGATGGATAGATGGATGGATGAAGGGATAGATAGATGGATGGATTCATGGATGGATGGATGGATGGATGGATGGACGGATGAATGGATGGATGGATGGATTCATGGAGGGATGGATGGATGGATGGATGGATGGATGGATTGAGGGATAGATAGATTGATGGATGAAGGAATGGATGGATGGATGAATGGATGGAGAGATGGATGGATGGATGGATGGAGGGATAGATGGATAGATGGATGGATGGATGGATTCATGGATGGATGGATGAATGGATGAATGGATGGAGAGATGGATGGATGGAGGGATAGATGGATAGATGGATAGATGGATGGATTCATGAATGAATGGATGGATGGAAGGATGGATGAGTGGATGAATTGAAGAGATTTTGTCTTATCTTTCCTTTCAGGCTCGTGGTCCTATTCTTCCTCATGCTATAATTCCTATTCCCAGTAAACCATCAGAACTACTACTATGTCATGATAGTCAGTTGAAACCACACCCACATTTATAGTACACTAATTAACATCATACCTGCACATGCACATGTACATGTAGGCACTCACTTCAATCATTGCTGATGTTAATAGTACTAATGAGTACTAAAATTGTATTTAAGAATAGTGCAATTAGTATGTATAGTAATGTATTGATAATCGTACACAGTACTGATTAGTACTAATTAGTACGAAAGAAGGTATTACATATCATTATTATCATGACATATTTATCTTGTGATAGGTGAGGGTATATATATGGATGGTAACGGTAGAATAACTAAGGAACTTCGTTTACAATGGGGAGAATCACCTACTTCAGTTGGTAAGGTTTCTTATATCTTATGCTACATATAGTATCCTCCATCTGTCTATTTATCTACATGTTATATTTATTTATTCTCATGTCAATGTGTCGGGGTTCCTAATGAGATTACTTGTACATGTATATCATTATGTATCTATCCAGCTCTCATAGGAGATTCTCATGTAATGGGTTGGGGTTCCTAATGAGATTACTTGTATATCATTATGTATCTATCCAGCTCTCATAGGAGATTCTCATGTAATGTGTTGGGGTTCCTAATGAGATTACTTATATATCATTATGTATCTATCCAGCTCTCATAGGAGATTCTCATGTAATGTGTTGGGGTTCCTAATTAGATTACTTATATATCATTATGTATCTATCCAGCTCTCATAGAAGATTCCCATGTAATGGGTTGGGGTTCCTAATTAGATTACTTATATATCATTATGTATCTATCCAGCTCTCATAGGAGATTCCCATGTAATGGGTTGGGGTTCCTAATGAGATTACTTATATATCATTATGTATCTATCCAGCTCTCATAGGAGATTCTCATGTAATGGGTTGGGGTTCCAAGGCTATTGAGATTCGAGCTGTTGACAATGGACAATTGGATGGTGTGTTTATGCACAAAAGAACACAAAAACTACGTTTTCTGTGTGAAAGGAATGATAAGGTGGGTGTGTCATGTATTTATGGATCCATCTATCTATCTATCTATCTATTTATCCCTTTTATCATCCACATGCACATCTACATGTATCTATATAAAACATTGTATACATGTATTTTATAATTATTATTACTTATTGATGATCATGTGACCTACGACCAATCAGATGATAAAAACGTCTCACCTGAATAAGCATATCACACTTTGCTCACCTTTACTAATTAGCTACTCAAAGAACATTGATTGTTCATGATAGAGGCAATAAATCAATAAAAATAAATAAATGACCATGCTTTGTGTGTTAGCTACATGTATGTTTTAACGTAGCACTTTGGTAGGTCAATAAAGGTCGAGTTTACATAATGCACAAAGTGTATAGCCACATGTATTATCTAAGCAAGACCTTCATCATCTAACTATCCATGTATCTAATCCTTATCCTTATCCTTCCCTGTCTATCTATCCTTTTATCAGGTCTTCTTTGCATCCATTCGTTCTTCTTCAAACAGCCAAGTGTATTTTATGGCGTTGAATCGTAGCATTCTTCCACCATCCTCTGTGCCCTCCTCATCATCTTAGCCTGGCCACACCCTCCCCCAAACAGCCATGCCCCCAGAAAATAAAGTTTAGTGTGTTCACAGTAACAATCGTTAATATAAGTAATAGTTTATCAGTTGTCAAAGGGTTAATAATTAATGTGGGTTATCAATTTCATTTTCGATGTTTTTTTGTATTAATTAATTAATTATTATTAATTATTAACTATTATTAACTAATTATTAATTATTACTCCATGCAATTTTTTTTGTGGTGAGTTTCTTATGTCAAATTTTAATAATAATAATTTTATTAATTAAAATATTTCATAAAAGCGAGTGAAAATGGGGGGTTGTGCGTGATTTAGTCATCGATCTGGTAACCGATTTAGTCATCGATCTGGTAACCGATCTGGTACCCAATCTGGTAACTGATCTGGTACCCGATCTGGTAACCGATCTGGTAACTGATCTGGTAACCGATCTGGTAACTGATCTGGTAACTGATCTGGTACCCGATCTGGTAACTGATCTGGTACCCGATCTGGTAACCGATCTGGTACCCGATCTGGTAACTGATCTGGTAACCGATCTAGTAACTGATCTGGTAACCGAGATCTGGTAACCGATCTGGTAACCGATCTGGTACCCGATCTGGTAACCGATCTGGTACCCGATCTGGTAACCGATCTGGTACCCGATCTGGTAACCGATCTAGTAACTGATCTGGTACCCGATCTGGTAACTGATCTGGTAACTGATCTGGTAACCGATCTGGTAACCGATCTGGTAACCGATCTGGTAACCGATCTGGTAACTGATCTGGTACCCGATCTGGTAACTGATCTGGTAACCGATCTAGTTACCGATCTGGTAACCAATCTGGTAACCGATCTGGTACCCGATCTGGTAATTGATCTGGTAACTGATCTGGTACCCGATCTGGAAACTGATCTGGTAACCGATCTAGTTACCGATCTGGTAACCGATTTAATCACTGATCTGGTAACCAATCTGGTAACCGATCTGGTACCCGATCTGGTAATTGATCTGGTAACTGATCTGCTACCCAATCTGGTAACTGATCTGCTACCCAATCTGGTAACTGATCTGGTAACCGATTTAATCACCCATCTGGTGGTAACTGATTTAGTCACCGAGCTGGTAACCGATTTAGTCATCGATCTGGTAACTGATCTGGTCACCGATCTGGTACCCGATCTGGTAACCGATCTGGTACCTGATCTGGTACCCGATCTGGTAACTGATCTGGTAACCAATCTGGTACCCGATCTGGTAACTGATCTGGTAACTGATCTGCTACCCGATCTGGTAACCGATCTGGTAACCGATCTGGTAACTGATCTGGTAGCCGATCTGGTACCCGATCTGGTAACTGATCTGGTAACTGATCTGCTACCCGATCTGGTAACTGATCTGGTAACCGATTTAATCACCCATCTGGTGGTAACTGATTTAGTCACCGAGCTGGTAACCGATTTAGTCACCGATCTGTTAACTGATTTAGTCATCGATCTGGTAACTGATCTGGTCACCGATCTGGTACCCGATCGGTACCAGATTCCTGTTTTCCAGTTCATGAATACATTACCTTCTCTTCTTCAGTCTCAAGATCTAGCATTCTTTTAAACTTGTACATCAGCTATGAAAGACTAACCTATCTCATCACTCCTATTTCTCCAGAATCGCTCGTTTATGGAATACACTACCACCTATTGATACAACTATGCCACTTCATTCTCTTAAATCTACACTTAAAGTTATTTTTTGGGAGAACGTTTTAGCATTCTTCAATCTTGACATTCCACATGGTTTGCCCTTGCAGCAAGTGTTGGCAATCGTCTTCTGTCCATTCTAAATTTTAATATTTACTGTAGCTATATATATATGTATATATTTGTTAAGTAAATTTGGGCTGCCAGTAGACCTTACCGGTATGCCTTCAGTACCACCTACATTGTCAACTGTCTACATTATCTCTTGTCACTTCTTGTACTGTCAAATTATTAATAATAATAATAATAATAATAATAATAATAATAATAAAACTAATTTAAAAGTTGTTTGAAATTGATCCTCATATATAATAATTAAGAATCATTGGGTGAAAATTCCAATAGTTTTGGTCCAGATTCAGTCTATCAATAAAGAAGATAAATATTGCTTCCATGCATTAGAATGCTATATGCAATATATATATGTAATAGATAGAACATGACCACGAGGGGTGTATCAGGTATACACGAAAATGATATTCATAATCCCGAGGGCGTAGCCCGAGGGATTATGAATATCATTTGAGTGTATACCTGATACGCCACGAGGTGAGGTCATGTTCTATATGGCTTGTATTGATAGGAAGCCATAAGATGAAAGACTATCAGTACTGCAGTTGCTATGCAATTATTTAGGTATCCTAGCAATATCTATTGCATCATGACAGCTGTGGTTGTATCTCCTAGTAACTGTCATTACGTCACAATATTTTAGCGTGTAATATTAATATGTGTGTCACGATGACACGATGGATATGGAACTTGGGAAGAGAATGTTGATCCAGAAATTCAAGACATTCCAAAAAAGCGTCTAAAGCTTTCTTTAGCCAAAAAGAATTGTTTTGTGTATAAACAAAAGGAAGAAATGGAAACAATTTGTAAAGGCTACTTTCTATGGAGGGTGATTAGTGCAAAAATTCGTTAGTTCATTTGAGTGATTAATTTTCCATTTGAATGATGACCATTTCATTTGAGTGATGATTATTTCATTTGTATGATTAATATTCCATTTGAGTGATGATTATTTCAGAATTATATATATATTATAGTCCTCAATTCAGTTGATAATAAGTTGATAAACTGTTAGCAACAACCCAATATGACTATTGTTGCAATATACATAGTTTCAGAATAATAAACAAGTTGATAATAAGTTGATAAGTTGTTAGCAACAACCCAATATGACTATCATCACAATAGTTCTCAGCATGAACTGTTAGCAAATTGAATTGGTTAAGTAATTGCTAGGGTTGGTAGATGGTTGCCTTGACGAAGAACCAGCATTAAGCATACGCTCCGTATTTGTAGATGTCTGATGACTATTACCGCCTCTCGTGGCAGCTATTCGAAGAGCGGTTTCTACAGCACCCAACAGCAAGCTCTTGGCCCTATCTAGATCGTCAGCCATGCTGTTTATTTAATTAAAAATTAATAAGGTTAATTAATGTTAATTTACTCTATTCACCATGGAAGAGCAATTATCTCAATACATTGAATTAATGTCTGAATCTGTGAGAAGGGGTTTTGCCGATTATGAAAGGAATAGAGACCCTAAATGTCTTGACAGACTGATTTTCCATGTCTCGAGACTCTTACACTGCCTACTTATGATTCCCTCATATCCCTTGGACTCCCTTACATCACTGGCCCAAAGTTTGGCAATTCTAAATACCATACAAGAAAGTTCACAAGGTACTGAAGTATTTACTCAAAGAATTGCAGTAAGTATTTCTGGAAGAAGAGGAAGGCCTTCATATGAAATAAGTGAAGAACAGCTGGAGCATTTACTACATATTGGATTTACATGTACAAAGATAGCACATCTTCTAGGTGTTAGCGTAAGAACCGTTCGATACAGAATGCATGAATTTGGATTGTCTGTAAGAGACCTTTATACATGTATTAATGATGCTGAATTGGATGGAATTGTAAGAGAAATCAAGCAAGAATATCCTTCATGTGGATATCGTATGATGTTGGGGTACTTAAAAGCTAGGGGAATTAGAGTGACTCAGTTGAGAGTCAAAGAATCACTTAATAGAGTTGACCCTGTTGGAGTTCTGTTGCGAAGGTCACAAGCTGTTCAAAGGCGTACATACAATGTTTTGTCACCTCTGGCTCTTTGGCACATAGATGGGAATCACAAGCTCATCAGGTATTTCTATATATATTCACTTGTTTAAAGTAAAAATCATAATCTCCTGTTTGGTGTAGATGGAGACTTGTCATCCATGGTGGTATTGATGGATACTCCAGAATACCAGTTTATCTTCATTGTAGCAATAATAATTGTGCCAATACAGTGCTACAATTATTTCAAACTGCTGTTGAACACTATGGTCTGCCTTCTCGAGTTAGGAGTGACAAAGGTGGAGAAAATGTTGATGTTGCAATGTTTATGTTGGAGCATCCATTACGAGGTCCTGGGAGAGGTTCCATGATTGTTGGACGTAGTGTCCATAATCAAAGGATTGAACGATTATGGAGAGATGTCTTTACTGGAGTTATAAAGTTTTATAAAGAGTTGTTTCTTCATTTGGAAGAGACAAGTTTATTAGATCCTGATGATGAGTTGTGTGTGTTTGCCCTTCATTATATCTATATCCCACGCATAAATCGCCTCCTAGAACAATGGAAAAATGCATGGATAAATCATCCTCTTAGTACCACTCATAACACCACACCAAATCAACTTTGGACAGCAGGTCTTCAACAGTTGTGTCGTATAAACAGTCTGATATCAACAGAATTTTTTTCTGAGGTGATAATTAATACAATGTACTGTGCAAAATTATTTATAATTATGACCTTGTTGACTCTATCCTCCTATTTACTCAGACTACTATAGAAGAGTATGGTATTGACTGGGAAGGTCCAGCACCTACTGACATGGATGAATCATCTGTTATGGAAGTCCCAGTCACTGAATGTCCACTTTCAGCAGATGTCTTTCAAGTTATGCTTGACTCAATTGACCCACTAGCTCACTCTAACCATAATGGCATCGATTATTATACTCAGTCATTGCAGTTTTTGAGACAATATGCACATCTTTGAAATAATTATAATAATTTTGTCAATACTTAAAAAATCATTGAGTATCTCAACAAATTCTTTCTAATATAAATAGCAAATTCTATTTGTATATGGGACATGATGAAAAGTAAGTGGAAGATAAGATGTATCAGCTATATATACCACGTTGGCTATTTGTTTGAATAACTGACCTAATTACACTATCACTCAGATAAAATATTTTTAACTCATTTGAATTAATCATTGAAATAGAATAATCATCACTCAAATGGAATATAAATCACACAAATGAAATAATCATCACACAAATGAAATAATCATCACTCAAATGGAATATTAATCACTCAAATGAAATAATTATCACTCAAATGAAATAATCATCACTCAAATGAACTAACGAATTTTTGCACTGATCACCCTCCATAACTTTCCACCGAACACTGACCAAGTGGGCCCTAAAGTGTTTCAATGAATGGCGATATGCATGCTAGAAATGAAAAATCCAGTGAGAAGTGTCCTGATGATCTGCTTGAAGCACCGTGACCCGAGACATTGGATAGATGGCTTTCAACTTTCATAGCTGAAGTTCGCCGTGTTGATGGTGACCGATATCCTCCAAGAACCAACCATTCAACAATTGCTTTCAGGTATTTTTCGATATATGAGATCATGCAGCTGTGATACACCCAATGTATTAGACAGAAGAGACACCCGATTCAAGTCTATTCAAGGTGATTGCGAGGTAGTGGTCGGTGAACTTCGTAAAGAAGGTATTGGAACTAGTTCATTAAAAACTTTTTTCATTAATATCAATACTTATTTATGCATATAATATCACTTCTTTGGTAAATTAATAATATTAATTTTCTTGAAAATCAATTTTTGTTTCATTATTAACCCGTGTTTTCTTGAATTAAGAAGTTATTTTAACCCGTGAGTAAAATGATACACCATTTGTTAACCCGTGATTGGCGATGAAAGAAGTATATTAACCCGTGAGTGACTCGTATACACTCTGTCTACGTGATATATACTATGATCGGTGCCTTTCATCTTATGGCTTCCTATAATACAAATATATATACATATATATATATATATATATATATATATATATATATATATTGCTTATAGCGTACTAGAATGGATAATGTTGCAAATAGTATATTTGTAAGAATTGGAGTTATCAACTTAGCTATTATTTCCATGGCCCACAAGACTATTGCTTATTATAGTGGCCATTGTGATACATGTCACACACATATGGAGGCTCAATCCATTAACATTTATTATGCACACACTCAAGCACAGGTTTAAACCTCTTAATTATTTACACAACGGCAAATCATGGCCAGCATATCACTTATTGCACTCTAATTATTAATTATTGATTATTATCATAATTATTATCATAATAATGATGAAGCTGTGAACATATTTTATCACGCAGATTACCAGTGTTATTAATTAAAATTATTAACAAGTATGCATAATTAAGGAATTTCCAATATTAAAGTTGGGTGCGGCCAGGAATTTTTTTAAAAATCGAGGTGTGGCTGGGAGCTATAATGGCGGAAAGTGGTGAATTCGAAGACTACGACAAAGCAAACGGTAAATGCTAATGATTGAACAGATGTATGGAACTTTACTGCTACAAACATATATTTATAAATGATTATTAGTCTTAATTCTTTGTTTTGAATGCAGTAGGTAACATGGAACTTACATCTAATAAAGCAGTCAACGCCCTTCGAGACTGTGGATTTCAAATAAATTTGAATTGGAGGAAACTGGCAAGTTCTCTTGGTGTTCCAGTGAATGAAACAATACGCCTTCAACGAATGGCAAGATTTGATCATGATCATGATTGCTACCATGCTTTAGAGGAATCTCTGGAATATTGGATAAAAAATGAATCGAGTTCTTGGGATATGCTTATCGATGCTGTTGGAAAGATTGAGTACAAAACTGCTACATTGCTTAGCAAATATCTCTCTGGTAAGTATACACATTAAACTTGTCTTGCATAGCCAGACCCAACCTAGGGTCTGATCAACCCACTATACTTGTGTTCATCAAGAATTTAGCCAGATTTTGTTTATTTTAGTGGGTGAAAATTTGCTAATAATATTCATAATCAAAATAATTATATTCATAACTATACTTTCCCAGTAAGCAAGCTGTATGAATATCATTACTACAGATATGATTTCAATTACAAGTTTGCCAGGTACTTGATGCTCTTGACGATCGCTAGTATAGTGTGTTGACCAAAGGTTTCCTACATAGTAGACTAAAATTATACTACTAATTTACAACTACCTACTTTTAATGTGTGGAGGTTTTTGAGGTGTTTGAACAAACAGCATAATGAGTGTCATAATAAATATCAATTAATTAGTGGATCTGGCTTGCAATACATGATATATACAGCAGAGTAGAAGACTGCTATAACTACATGTATAGTTTCAGAAATCAACAAATAATTAAGAAGACCAGTTGAGGAGTTTGACACATTATAATTGGGATAAACTAACTTATATAGTATACATGCCCATGAGGAAGAGACGAACTGCCGGAATCTGATAATAATTACTAAAATAAAGAAATGGACATTCATGTGATGTTGAAGAATAACATTTATAATAGTTGTAAGTTGTAGTTGTAGTTTATAGTGCTATCAATTGAATGAATTTAAAATTTCCAAGTAAAAAAGCCCTCTTGCATTGCCTACATGTCACCATTAAATATGAGCATTATTAGTCATACATACCATAACAAAGTATTTTCTTGGAAATTCTATCCCCACCTCCTGGAATTACAGTACATACTCATACACTTCGTTTTTATTATTTGAAGGTAACCTGGAGGAGAACTGGGCTTCTTCTCTGATGATCATGCACCATGATGGCCTGTTGCAAGCACTATCATCCTTACCAACTCTTGAAGTCTATAGTGTTTTGTGTGCAGAGGAAATTATAGACGAGAAAGAGTCAAAGAAAGAAGATAGCAGCATCCTGTGGGCAATGATTCTCCAACAACTAATTACAAACTTTCGCCAAAATCCTGGTAGTTTGCAAATGTTTGCAAAAGTTTTGCTGAAACATGATGAAACAGCTAGTATTGGAAGGGAACTATATCAAAGTGGTAAGAAATGTACCATGCATAAAGTTGTTTAATAAGTTAATTTAAAGTTCAGACTAATGTACTAAATAAATTCGAATGCAGCTCAATCAAAGTTCCAATGTTGTTAGTTGTCCACAAGGTTTGGTAATACACACACACACACACACACACAGAACACCTGATTACATGGTTTATCATAACAATATCCATAACCAAGATTAAAGCTAAGAGACATAACGACACTACGATGGATTGTTCTAAATAGATATATAATAAGGAATTGCAGATATGATAAACTATTAGCATATGCTGTTATGCATCATGTACATTATTATTATAATCCAGCTTTCTGGTGTATTAAGATGTTGTAAGTCTTTTTTTATTATTTTGCTTTGTTGACTGATGCAGTACTACAATTACTTAACCCTTATACATACAATGCATGAAAAGTAATGCTTAATTTGAAAAGTAGTAATAAAGACACTATATATACTAGTGAGTATATATACTATACAGAACATATAGGTATTTATACATGGAAGATGTGCACATGATACAATGTGTATGATAATTTCATAACTTAAAATACAATTTTTATGTTTAAAACTTCCAATTCTTGACAGGTAAAAAACAAGTTGTTTTACTTTCTACTTACGAATCAAAATTTGATGCAATGATAATTGACTTTGGAGAAAAGATGGTTGCAGTGAAAAACCACATCTTGAGAAACCCTCCAGAATTGAAAAGCTACGTTTCATATTTATGTTCCTGCCACAGAGACCTCAGATTGCAATTTCGTCAGTGCACAAGTGTTGAAGATGTAATTGACATAGTGGAAGAAAGGTGTAATCCCATTAATACTATAGCAATGGAAAGAGTTGTAGTGTTTCTAAAATGTGAAGAAGCGATGGTGGTTCTTCAGCAATACAAAGAAGCCATGGCCAAATTCTGTAGCAACATTAAACTGGACATTTGTTGCAAACGAAAATTTTTATTTTCTCCACCTCTTCACTCTGAAAAAATTGAGTTTGTGTTAGATTGGAATCCAGGTGACTATAGTCTACGAGCTATAAATGGCCTCCTGCAAAATTCGTTTGAAGAGTTGGCTGATGAAATTTTAGTGTATAGTGTCAAACAGACTAATTTGATCAATGTTATTTGTTTTGCTCCTGTTACTATAATGGATATACTACTAGTCAAAGCTCAACGTAATTTCAGCAAGCTTCGAGAAGAATTTGCTCTGCTTAGTCTTTTTATTGGCTATCATACTGTACTTGATCATCATGTGATAAGTGAGGTATATACACCTTCATTTAATCTAATGAATATTATAATCTTAATTGATTTGTCTAATCTCATAATTGTATAATTATATAGTACATTTGCCTATTTTACTGTCTTCTGCAGATTGATGATGTGAAAAGGATCAATTTATCATTAAAAGAAGAAGGTATGTATACTTTCAATAAGATGAATGAATTGTATTTGCTATGGCATAAAACCAATTGGATGAAAAGAGTTTGACCCACTCAGTCATTATCAAAGATATGTCCCGATGTTGATCATTATACTGATTAGTAGTTGCTGAATCTGAATCTTAAACTAGAATTCACAGGGCTTAGCCAAGGCTAGTAGAATGCTGTAGATAGCCATTGTATGAATAGCTTATAGCATTTTGGTTGTGTCCAAGAAAGTTTTTTTATAACAGCATGGCCAGCAGTCAGGGCAAGCAAAGTACATTTAAGTAGCAATATAAGATTGCATGCAATTGAACTTCCTTTTTCATGTCACTTTCAATTCATTTTAAGTTGAAATAGTACATTCAATCAAAGAAACAGTGGAGGAGGTTGGCAGAAATATTGACCCTTTGATTGTTGTTTGTATGTCTAAATTGAATTTTTATTATTTAAGGTAAATTAATCACAGTATACATAATAATTATATTTACAAGTTTCTTGCATTATTAATTTAGGTACAGACTTAAGAAACACAGTAAAAATGTTGAAAACATCCCTGCAGCAAAAAGATGATCAGATTTCGACTTTAAATGCAAGAATTCGTGCAAGGAATAGAGCTGTTCGTAAGATTGTCTATACTATGAAAAAAATTGTTTATCTGTTTATAATTTTTGTAGATTGATTCTGAATGGCAGGAACAATACAATAAACTTTTACAACGGGTGAGAATTTTTACAATCATTTTAGTAGCTGTTGCAGTTTTATTAATAGGCTTAAGTGCCGAGTTTTGTTTTCCTGACAATACACAACAATCAGGTGCATATTAGTGTTGTTTTAGTATAACTATAGTTTAGTATGTCTAGTGTATTCTAATTTCAGTTTAGCTTAACTCAAATAGCATTAAGCTTGAAGGGTTTGGTTTTAGTTAACTAACTAAAAGTGCCTATTCAGCTTTCTATTTA
This sequence comes from Petrosia ficiformis, assembly GCA_947044365.1. NCBI lineage: Eukaryota > Metazoa > Porifera > Demospongiae > Haplosclerida > Petrosiidae > Petrosia > Petrosia ficiformis. Next base: position 7,109,930 of record OX345638.1, read on the forward strand.
GAGATTTTTATTTTTGGGGGGGTAGGAAGCTTATCCCACATGCTTCTGAATGGAAATTTTATACATGTTTGTCACAAGCATTATCTTGCATTCTTGTGGTTAGACAGCCACCACATCTCTACCTGGTGTATGACAACTGTTTTGCAAACACTAATTGCGTATTAGTACTATAATTACGTGAAGGTTTGGGGGTGGGGTTAATTATAGTTGACTAAAAGCACATTGAATATAATTTCCATTATCTCATAGCAGAAAAAGCACAGCAAGACAGACTCCGGCTAGGTATGCTCAGTTACATATATAATTATGCTAACTAAAAATTTGTAATTACTCTTCAGCACATACAAGAATTCCTGCACTACTCTATGAAACAGAGATGACCCATTTTTCACCAGTTGATGTGGTCATGACTAAATTTAGTTACTGGAAACATCAAGCTGATCACTGGTACAGCCCAAGCTTTCTTGCCTATCCTGAAGGTTATCAGATGTGTATTAGAGTTTGTGCCAGTGGATTAGAAGAAGGAGCCTTCTCTCATGTTTCAGTCTATGTTCATCTCATGTCTAGTGCTAATGAAGAACAATTATCTTGGCCACTGATAGGAAAAGTCAAACTTCAACTAATTAACTTTCGAGGTGATTATAATCATATTGAGAAGGTAGTCCATTTCACAGAGTCTGCCGAATCAAGTCAAAAGGTATACAAGGGATCACATACTGATAAGGGTGTGATAGGAATGTTAGCAGAAGGAATACCTAAATTTGTGGCCCATGAAGATCTAGCTTATCATTCTCAATTAGAAACGGAGTACTTGAAAGATGATATGCTTATCTTTCGTGTAACTTACATTGAAGATATGACAGAAAAGTTTGACTAGATTTTGAAAATTATTTTTCCCGTTTTTTCAAAAATTTAGTGTAATATATATGAGAGAAGACAAAAATCAGCATGAGTCATGTCATGCTAAAATTGCGAAACAAATAATTATATAGTATAATTATTATAGTTAATTTTATAGCAGAAATCCTCTTTTTCCTATTATTGTGATCAAATTAGCAAAAGGGGGACAGGATCAAACGCTTGTCTTTAACTGTTTGCCATTCCCCAATATTGTATCAGCACTTAATCAAGGCCATTCAGGGGTGTATTCCTCTAGTCAGGTCAGTCAGATGTTTACCTGACCACGTTTTGTTTATAATTAACCATCTAGTTTTATAAAACAAAATTTGAACTTTAATTACATGTGCCTAGACAGCCTGACTGAAAATGTTTAGGGTCGTTGCAACCCAAAACATTTTTTTTTCTGAAAATGGTAATCCAGCCGAAATGAATTCTGCATGTATCATGTATATAGCACTGTTGAGGATATTTATATGCATGCATGCATGCATGGTAGCATTGTAGAGTTATATATAGACTGAGGAAAATTTCCTCTTTGTAAGAATAGGATGCTGTCATTTGTGATAGGATTACAACATTATGTAATATCACCCATTCAGTCAAAACCTATACCTGTTCAGTCTTCAGTGCTTCTTTGGGTACTGCTATAATATCCACAATTTAAATTGACATGTTCATAATTATCTTACAAAGTGGGAATTATATACAAGTGAGAGTAATCAGGAATTTTACGAGAATAGATAATATTAGTGTGTCTACGCAAGCAAGTTTTTGACATCTTTTTCATAATTATAATAATAAAAAAAAATACATCACAATCAATAACTACTATTTAAAATAATAATTAAGGACATAAAATCGTCATTTAATACAGATCTAAAAAACAACTAGTCTGTTATTCCATGTGTCACTAACATACAGGTTACATAATGAATCTACTGTTATAAAATATGGATGATTAAACTCTCCCTCACCTTCACCATGTTTCCCAAAGCAATATATAAAGCACCCATTAGTATCAAATACTGAGATACGATTATTAAGCAACTCAGTAACATAGAGTAGTTTAAGTTTACTATCTATTGTGATTGAGGTAGGATCATACAGTTGACCATGACTAGACCCTATTGAACCAAACTTTGAGATATACTGTCCTGTCGATGTGAACTTCTTGATACAGTGATTATTGCCATCTACAACATACAAGTACCCTTCATTGTCAAAATCCAAACTAAATGGTTGATTGAACTGCTCTGATTCCGAACCATATGAACCAAAACTATTAGAGTAGGAAAGGTCGTTATTGAGAATTACAATTCGATGGTTATATCTATCAGCGATGTAAATTTGTCCCGTATTTGGATGAACTGCAATACCTACAGGATCATTAAATTGAAGACAACCATTCCCTGTCTTTCTACTCCCTACTGACTTTATGAAATCACCTTCAAATGTTAGTTTCTGTAGTCGATGTTCATCAGTTACTAAAATATGTCCGTCGTGGGATATGGCAACTCCACGAGGACTAGTGAATTGACTTTTCTTTTTTTCTTTTCTTCCAAATGACTTTACTATCCTCCCATCCCTGTTTAGTATTGTGACACAATTAGCACCATTCTCAGCAATTACAAACTCTTTGTTCTTAGTGACTACTACACCTAATGGTACATTGAGTCCGGATATATTAATCACGGATTTACCTTTCATCTCGAGGGTGAGAGTAAAGGGACTACCAGGGATATCCACACCACCTAACTTAAATTTCAACTGATATTGCCCTATGGTGAGTGGAATAAAGCTGATGTTGTAGATTCCTGGCCGAGTCTCATTGATATCACATGGTATAGCACAAGAAGAATCAGGAGAAGACAGCTCAAAAGAAATAAGGCAGAGAGGAACCGAGAAGGGAGATCCATCAAAAGACTGGAGGTTGAGAGCAATGGTTGATTTCTTACCAAGATGATAAGAATTCTTGATGACAACTGCTTTACCAAAGGTTTTGGAACTTAACTCACCAATACTGTCAACTAATGTCCGATTACGAGCAAACAGGATGTTAGCCTCCTCGATTGGTTGAAATACAATGGAGTTGACACCTTGATTGACTGTTGTCATTAATTGCACCATATTCTGTTTCTCCCTCAATACCTGTTGTTGACTCCCTACCTTCAAACTCTGTTCTACAAACTCTTCACAACCCTTCAGCTGGTTTAGGACTATTTCTGCCTCTTCTCTCTGTTTGGTTAGCAATTGGGTCTTCAGTTGTATTGCAGTATCTACCTGTTGAACTAATTGTCTCTCTGACTGTTGAACTAAGTTTATGATTAGTTGAGCTTGTGTGTGGATCTCTTTCTTGACATCTTCTCCCTGCTTTGTGACTTCCTTCTTCCGATTGATGAGGTTAGTCACTGCTGTACTAATATCAGCTACTTTCGTTTTCACTGCTGTGAGGTGGGCCTCTATCTTTTGTTGATGATCAAGATAACACTCAGCAACAAGCGTGCACTTATGATTTTGATGATATTGACTAATTGTACAATCTCTACAGATGAGTTCCTCACATGTCTCACAATATACCTTGAGAGGATCATGATGAATTTCACATTTCATATTGACATCACATGATGATTTCTTCAGCTTATCTTTTAGCTCCAACAAGCTATTGATGAGGAAAGCGTTAGGGAGATCAGTTGCTCCTATGTGAGGTAGCTGTGTGGGTTTACGACATGAAGGACAGCTTATGAAATAGTTATCTCCACCCTGTTGGTAAAATAATAATCTGTAAAGATTAATGATCTTCAAAATAGAATTTTATTTAACCAATCAGGCGTGTCAGTTTATCATAATTAATTTTATATTATAGACCTCTAGTGTGCTATTCACACCACTGCTGCAGAAGATTGTATTAATTTTTAACTCTTTTTGTTGAAATGCTATCAGTCACAATGAATAACAAAATTAGTAGTGTAGCTCGATAATGACTGATATGATATGTAACGGCTTTCAAAACAGGATTCCCAAGCAATCACAGTTTACTCATCAGCTCCCACTATAAGAACTAATAAGCTCTGCAACACACCTACAGCATTTCACACCATCAGTTAAGAAAATAAGATCTATATATTTATAAAACATGCTATTTAATTCCTTTAAGTTAAATGGTTTTAATTTGTTTTTACTGTGCCCCTACATCACTGTAAAAGGTAATAGGTTATTTTAACCTTCAGTTGGTTACAGGAGTTTCAATGCAATTATATTTTCCTCCATGCTGAGTTATTTTTCCTGCTAGCTAATATTTACAAGCCATGCACAGTTCATTTAATCTTGGTCTGACTAACATATCATAATAAGGCATATGGTAACAAACATATTAATACAATGTAGATACATATGTAGCATAGCATTTGGTACAACCTGTGGTATATTATTAGTGTTTATATGTGAAAACAGGAGATGTTACTACATAGCTCATTCCGTAAATATGTACATTAAGTTGTAGCAAATAACATGTGATGTACTCCACAGATATTTGAAAAGTCAACAAATGTATGTAATTAAAGTATTTGTACATTTTATTGCATTTGTTGCCATTTTTTATTTTGGCATGTACTTTATATGTGTAGATCAAAATCAAAAGTAATAATTACTGTTTACTATAGTGGAAGTAGTAATTTAATTGGTCGTGTAGCTTATTATGACTGCATGATGATATGCATGATATACATGCACATGTACTACAATAATGGCAACTACAATTTAATTATACTGTCTATTAGAAGCAGAATAACATTTTAATTGTATCATTTTAGGTTTCCAAACCTTCTTTGTGCATCTAATAGACATGACTTTTTTATTTTAATTGGTACAAGTATGTTCATAAAACCTTGTATGACCAATTAAATTATAATTCGCATTCTTGTAACTGTACTAACCAATACATTTGTTGTTTTAACAATTCTATTGTTGCAGCATAGGCAAGAAAGCAGTATGTAGTCTCAGGAGGACATGTAACTGAGTGAAGGTTAAAATTAATGTAAGGTGAGAGAAATGGGGTATTTGATTACAATTCCAGAAGCACCACCAAAGATAGACTTATTCATGATTTACTGTCTGCTATATCAAAGACTAGTACCTACTGTTAGTCATTACAGCAATAAATAGATTGTATTAAACTGTAACAGTGCTAGAGAAATCTTGAATTTCTAGGAATTATCCTCTGATGGAATTGATCCACCTTACCTTGTAATGTAACTTGCATTCATATAACCAAGAGAATAGTTAAATGAGCTTTTGATATCCCTACATGCTCTTTACTTTTTTTTTTTTTTTTGTATTGATATAATACTTAAGGGTTGTGTACTCAGTAGTGGTGCTCAAGGACGTGTATAGTCCATGCAAAGATAACATTACAGACTTACAATACATCAGAAGTAGCCCTCCTATATACATAAATATGTATTGTGTGTGTGTTACCTGTGGTTCTTGTGGTAGTCTTTCAATACATGTTAAACAAAATGAATGGTGACATTGCAGAGTTTTGGGGTTAGTATACTGATCCAAACATACACTACATGTTAGTTGTTCATCAAGTTCCTTAAGAGCAGTAGAAGATTGTTCAGCCATCTACATGTATTTCACTTTTCCACAAACAGTCTTGATAATCCCCTAATATGATTAGCTACACCTACAAATTTATTGTAATAACTCGAGGTATAACTTCAAATACTCAATAATAAACTAATTATAACAACAATAACTGACTTACAGAACTTATATATAGACTGAAAAACACATTAAGGATAACACATGCATGGATAACACATGCATAGACATGCTATAGAATAATATACAATAAATTACTAACTAATTAAATGTAATACTATATTGCATCATAATAACAATAGTCCATACAGTTACCAAACTTATGATCATTGTCACTATAGCTAGTTATGGTTTATGCACCTATAAATTACATTCATTATGTGTGTGTGATGTGGGTAGGTTCACCTGTGGTTGTAATTTGTAATAGTTACAAAGCAAAATGAATATGACATCAATTGGAGAGGTTTAGCTATAGGCCTATATGTGACAACTAGAGTAGTGGTAAACCTTGAACTTGGGCCTGTCACATATTAGTTTGACTCCTGTAGAACGTCGACCAGTGGTCCAAATACTTCCATTATGAATTATAATATTTGAACCCTTTGAATACGTTCAAACTATTTCTTTATGCCTAATGACAAGAGACACTGTGATTCAAAACAATTTTAAGTATTAATTTTGGACTCCCCTGGTTTGTAGTGTTTAGAGCAGGAGAATCCCATTACTTCAAAGAACTAGTTACATATAACGGATAACATATTTTATGCTCAGCTTAATTTTTTTTTAAATGCTGAATTCAATCAAAGACTTGCTAATAATATTTATTCTACAAAATTATAACAGAATAAGAAATGTGAAGCATTAATAGTTAGATAAGGTTATGCATGATTTACCACTGAATTGTCTAATCATGTGATCAGTAACACTAAGTCATATGATCAGTAGTCATATGATCAGTAGTACTAAGTCATGCGATCAGTATACTGATCACATGACTTAGTGCTGCTGATTGAAGACACTAAGTCATGTGATCAGTAACACCAATTAGTTTTATTTTTTATCATGCATGAGAAGAGTCACTTACCAATTATACTCTATCTAAGTATACAAATCATTCTTAATAGTCTTTAAATATTATAATTGTTGCTATGGTAACAATAGTGCAATGGACTAATATATGTACAAGCACAGTATCTCTGTATGTAGCACTTTCAGTTTTAAAATTTTACAACTTCCTGTCAGAGAGGAAGTGTAACCAACTTAACTTCTGGGACCTTGGATGTACCACACCCCAAATTACTGTAGATTACGACAGTATACCAATGTGGTGGCGGCATGTCGGCATTCTATTGTCCAAAACGCCCACGCTTTATTGGATGTGGTCTAGCGGTGCTTTGATTCAAGTGTCCGCCCTTTGATGTTACTTTGAAGTTAGCTTAAAGTACTTAAAAAAGGGAAAAGGAGATTGTAATGGGATGTCAATGTGTGTGTGATGTACAGACTTGCTTTCTAGCTAGTTCTAGGGAGGGAGAAAGGGATGTTTGGAGAATAAGAGCGAAAAATACCGTTCGCTTGCACAGTGGATGCTGTGCTTGTAGTAATGGGTAAGCAAGGTTGAGGTGACTGTTAGATTGCTCCAGGAAGTCCAGAAAGTTGCAAAGAAGCTGCATTCAGTTGCATCTGTGATGCTGAGCCACACCTCACAGATTATATGCTTGATGGAGACTGAAAGAAGTAGGGATGGCCAGGAAAAAAAACGTGGCTGCCTATACATTTCAATTGCAATCTGTAGACTGAAAGCTCTGGTAATATATACAGATAAGTTATATATAATATATATATATAACATACAATAATATATTGAGTGTTTTTATAACTAAACTTTTAGATGCCCACAGATTTTCGTTAAAGTAGAGAACTAGCTGTGAGTAGCATAAACTGGCAAAATCTTCATATTATTATAGCTCAGTATTATTATTATTCCTCTTTTTTAGAAAAATAGATTTCTACGTTTCTGGAGCTAGTTGTTGTAGAACAAATTTTATATTCAGGGAAACAAATTTCGTATTGTTCAGTTTCTTGACCTGGACAACAAATATTTTCAGCCACTACAGCAACCTAGAACTAGGTTACTGTAGTGGCTGAAAGTATTCGAACATGTTTCTATATTAATCTTGTTTCAATTCTATTTTTAATGCACTAATTTCTTTCTCTTTCAAGTATAGCTAGCTATATTTCTTGAGACTATTTTCAAATTATAATTCTTGAAAATATTTTCGAATTAGCTAGCTATCTCTTTTTCTACTCTTTTGTTATAACTGAATACACTATTTTCAATATGATTTGTTTTCTAATTCGACGGGTTGCATTTAAAAAAAAAATCATCATCATTGCTACTTCGGCAAAGAATGTTTTCAAAGTCAACCGTATTTTGTTCGGTTTCTGTATGTTATACAGAAGTAAAAAAAATAGCACTATATAATATTGTACATAAATTATTTAATAATTATTATTATTCTATATTATACTTTATATTATTACAATTAATAATAATTATAATTGTTTTGCATCCTCACCCTGCACACACCTCCCCTGGCGAGGATGGGTGCGTGCATGCATGCGTGCATGCATGCTCCTGCAGACCTGCTGCACGTGCAGGAACTTGAGCTCCCTATCATAAGCCAGAGAAGACTGTGCATGTCATCGATCTCAAGACTCAAGACGAAGAAGATTCTGCATGTACCAGGGAAGGACCCAGGACCAAGATGTGAAGCATGTCGATAGATGGATGAAGATTAAACAACAGGTGATTCTTGTTCTTCTATGTGCATTGTTTCCATCCGTGCCCATGTAATTCATGCATATCATATTAATAATTCCGTTTGTCTATCATGTTAATCTGCATAATGTTTCTTCTCTCTCCCAGAAAACTCTACTTGCTACCTCCCTGTCCATCTATCCACTCTCTCTCTACCTCATCGCATCTATACTTCAATAAGAGATAAGTTATGTCTCCATACTCTTTTCTATATTCTATACTTTCTTCTTAAATATTATTTTATTGTGAACAGTTTATTTACTATTTTTCCTCCCTGCACAGGTCTGTTTCTGATGATTTCGAGGTTTCTTCTGGTGTTCTCTTCTTGGAATTCGGATGCTCATTTGTTCTAATCACTCCTATCAGCCAGGGTCGGCCATGCCACCCTCCTTTTCTTTTTTTGGGGGGGGTGGCATGGTCGATCCTGGTTGGTAGGAGTGTGCGGGACAAATGAGTATACCGATGCCCAGGTTGGGGACGCCGGAGGTCTCTTCGAGTCACTAGATCCAGCCCCGTGTGGGGCAGTTCCAGTACATCCGGTCTAGCTCATCTAGTGTTCCAGTTACAGTCTAACTACCTCATCCAGTTCCAGTCTACTTCGACCAGTGCTCCAGTTCCAGTCTACTTCGACCAGTGCTCCAGTTCCAGTCTACTTCGACCAGTGCTCCAGTTCCAGTCTACTTCGACCAAGTGCTCCAGTTCCAGTCTACTTCATCCCAGGACCATCCCCATTGGGATTTCTCTTCTGCAAGGACTCATCTTCATTGGGATTTCTCTTCTGCAAGGACTCATCTTCATTGGGATTTCTCTTCTGGAAGGACTCATCTTCATTGGGATTTCTCTTCTGCAAGGCCTCATCTTCATTGGGATTTCTCTTCTGCAAGGCAAGGACTCATCTTCATTCATTGCTTATTCATCTCAATGGCAGTCAGTTCTTTGTGAAATATATTGTTTTTTTTGGGGTTTTTTTTTTTGTTTATGTGTATTTCAATTGTATTCTTTGTTCAATTGTATTTTTTGTTCAAATGTTTCTTTGAAATGTTGTTCTTGTGTTTTGAATTGCATTTTCAATATAATAGTAAATTATTATCAATTTTTAAGAAAATGTTAGTGGTAATAATTTAATTTTCTTTATTTTCGATTCGTAATTAAATTTGATCTATTACAGTTGAAAGCCTATGATTAATTATGCTTGTATTAAATATATAATATAATATATATATTTAGTTGTCTATTTTTCTCAATCTTTAATTTTCTTTATTTTTGATTTGTAAGAATAATAATAAAATTTAGTCTATTACCAGCTACGATTAATATGCTTGTATTAAATATGTTTTTCTTAATCTTTATTTTCGATTCGTAAGATTAATAATTAAGTTTAGTCTATTACAGTTGAAAGCCTATGATTAATTATGCTTGTATTAAATATATGTATATTATGTATAATTATATATATGTAGTTGTCTATTTTTCTTAGTCTTTAATTTTCTATATTTTCGATTCGTAAGAATAATAATTAAATTTAGTCTATTACAGTTGAAAGCCTATATTAATTATGTTTGTATTAAATATACTAGCCCGCTTTTCTTAGTCTTTAAATTTCTATACTTTCGATTCGTAAGAATAATAATTAAATTTGGTCTATTACAGTGGAAAGCCTACGATTACTTATGCTTGTATTGAATATACTAGTCTATTTTTCTTAATCTTTTAACTTCTTTCAATACCAATGACTACCTATAATTATAACGTTAACGGTTCTTTTTATAAAACCTTTTTTCTTTTCCTAATCCAATGAATTGATTTAAGTACTATCATTTTCGTTGGAAATATTTTCAAATTAACGAACTAATTTCTTTCTCTTTCAAGTAGCTAGCTATATTTCTTGAGACTATTTTCAAATCATCATTCTTGAAAATATTTTCCAATTAGCTAGCTATCACTTAATTTTTCTCTTTTGATATAATTGAATACACTATTTTCGATATCATTTGTTTTCTAATCATAATTCGACTGGTTGCATTTTTAAAAAAATCATCATCATTGCTATCATGCATGCATCCTTCGGCAAAAGAATGTTTTCAAAGTCAACCGTATTTTGTTCGGTTTCTGTATGTTATACAGAAGTAAAAAAGAATAGCACTATATAATATTGTACATAAATTATTTAATAATTATTATTATTCTATATTATACATAAAATATTTTATATTATTACAATTAATAATAATTATAATTGTTTGCATCCTCACCCTGCACACACCTCCCCTGGCGAGGATGGGTGCGTGCATGCATGCGTGCATGCATGCTCCTGCAGACCTGCTGCACGTGCAGGAACTTGAGCTCCCTATCATAAGCCAGAGAAGACTGTGCATGTCATCGATCTCAAGACTCAAGACGAAGAAGATTCTGCATGTACCAGGGAGGGACCCAGGACCAAGATGTGAAGCATGTCGATAGATGGATGAAGATTAAACAACAGGTGATTCTTGTTCTTCTATGTGCATTGTTGCCATTCGTGCCCATGTAATTCATGCATATCATATTAATAATTCCGTTTGTCTATCATGTTAATTTGCATATTGTTTCTTCTCTCTCCCAGAAAACTCTACTTGCTACCTCCCTGTCCATCTATCCACTCTCTCTCTACCTCATCGCATCTATACTTCAATAAGAGGTAAGTCATGTCTCCATACTCTTTTCTATATTCTATACTTTCTTCTTAAATATTATTTTATTGTGAACAATTTATTTACTATTTTTCCTCCCTGCACAGGTCTGTTTCTGATGATTTCGAGGTTTCTTCTGGTGTTCTCTTCTTGGAATTCGGATGCTCATTTGTTCTAATCACTCCTATCAGCCAGGGTCGGCCATGCCACCTTCCTTTTCTTTTTTTTGGGGGGGTGGCATGGTCGATCCTGGTTGGTAGGAGTGTGCGGGACAAATGAGTATACCGATGCCCAGGTTGGGGACGCCGGAGGTCTCTTCGAGTCACTAGATCCAGCCCCGTGTGGGGCAGTTCCAGTACATCCGGTCTAGCTCATCTAGTGTTCCAGTTACAGTCTAACTACCTCATCCAGTTCCAGTCTACTTCGACCAGTGCTCCAGTTCCAGTCTACTTCGACCAGTGCTCCAGTTCCAGTCTACTTCGACCAGTGCTCCAGTTCCAGTCTACTTCGACCAAGTGCTCCAGTTCCAGTCTACTTCATCCCAGGACCATCCCTATTGGGATTTCTCTTCTGCAAGGACTCATCTTCATTGGGATTTCTCTTCTGCAAGGACTCATCTTCATTGGGATTTCTCTTCTTGAAGGACTGATCTTCATTCATTGCTTCTCAATGGCAGTCAGTGCTGCTGTTGATCAGATCTGATTCTCTCGAGATACTTCAGGTCCCGTAGTTCTATAAATGACAATAATGTCCATAAATAGACACCATATGCATAATCACTACACTACTAATAGTGCTCAGAATTATTAATCTGTTATTCATTGTGTCACTAACATACAGGTCACCTAATGAATCTACTGTTATATTCCGCACACATAATGACAATTAATATATAGTCAATAAAGATATTGTTATAATGTGTAAAAAATATGTGTTTATGAATAGATCTAAAAAACGATTAGTCTGTTATTACATGTATCACTAACATACAAGTTACCTATTGAATCTACTGTTACAAAACATGGAGTATTAAACTCTCTCTCTCCACTACCATGCTTGCCAAAACAATACATAAAACATCCATTAGTATCAAATATTGAGATACGATTATTGTCACACTCACAAACATACACTAGATTTTTATATATGGTAATGGAGATAGGACCACACAGTTGACCAGGATTAGTTCCTAGTGAACCAAACTTTGAGATATATTGTCCTGTCGATGTGTACTTTTTGATACAGTGATTATTAGCATCTACAACATACAAGTACCCTTCATTGTCAAAATCCAAACCTAATGGTTGATTGAACTGCTCTGGTGCTGAACCATATGTACCAAAACTATTAGAGTAGGAAAGGTCGTTATTGAGAACTTGAATTTGATGATTATACCTATCGGCAATGTATAATTGTCCTGTATTTGGATGAACTGCAATGCCTACAGGATCATTAAATTGAAGACGGCCATGGCCTGCCTTACCACTCCCAACGCACTTTACAAAATCACCTCGAAATGTTAGTTTCTGAAGTCGATGTTCGTCATCTACTAAGATATGTCCATCATGAGATATGGCAATTCCACTAGGATTAATGAATTGGCCTTTTTTTGTTCCCTTTTTTCCAAATGACCTAATTTTGTTTCCCTCCTTGTCTAGTATTGTGATACAATCGATACAATTCTCAGCAATTACAATCTCTTTGTTCTTGGTGACTACTACACCCCATGGTTCATTGAGTCCTGATATAATATTGACTGGTTTACCTTTCAACTCAGGGGTGAGAGTAAAGGGGCTGCCGGGGATATCCACACCACCTAACTTTAATTTCAACTGGTACTTTCCTATGGCAAGTGGAATAAAGCTTATGTTGTAGATTCCTGGCAGGCCCTCATTGATATCACATGCTATGGCACAAGAATCAGATGACAACAGCTCAAAAGAAATAAGGGAGAGAGGAACTGAGAAGGGAGATCGATCACAAGTCTGAAGTTTGAGAGCAATGGTTGATTCCTTACCAAGATGACAAGAATCCTTGACGACAACTGATTTACCAAAGGTTTTGGAACTTAACTTACCAATACCCTGTACTAATATCTGATTACTAGCGAATGTGATGTTAGCCTCTTCGATTGGTTGAAATATAACAGGGTTAGCACCTTCATTGACTGTTGCCATTACTTGCACCATATTCTGTTTTTCCCTCAATACCTGTTGTTGACTCCCTACCTTCAAACTCTGTTCTACAAACTCTTCACAACCCTTCAGCTGGTTTAGGACTATTTCTGCCTCTCCTCTCTGTTTGGTTAGTAATTGGGTCTTCAGTTGTATTGCAGTATCTACCTGTCGAACTAATTGTCTCTCTGACTGTTCAACTAACTTTATGATTAGTTGAGCTTGTGTGTGGATCTCTTTCTTGACATCTTCTCCCTGCTTTGTGACTTCCTTCTCCTGATTGATGAGGATAGTCACTGCTGTACTAATATCAGCTACTTTCCTTTTCACTGTTGTGAGGTGGGCCTCAATCTCTTGTTGATGATCAAGATAACACTCAGCAACAAGCTTGTACTTATGATTTTGATGGTATTGACTAATTGTACAATCTCTACAGATGAGTTCCTCACATGTCTCACAATATACCTTGAGAGGATCATGATGAATTTCACATTCCATATTGACCTCACATGATGATTTCTTCAGCTTATCTTTTAGTTGCAACAAGCTATTGATGAGGAAAGCGTGAGGGAGATCAGTGGCTCCTATGTGAGGTAGCTGTGTGGGTTTACGACATGAAGGACAGCTTATGAAATAGTTATCTCCACCCTGCTGGTAAAAGAATAATCTGTAAAGATTAATGAACTCCAAAATAGAAGTTTAAAAAGTTTGGTTCTTTTAGCCAATCAGTTAGTAGGCCATACCTCAGTTACATGTGCATGAGTATATATCAGTGCTAAATGTGTTTGGGTATATATTTCAACCAATGAAGTGGTTACTTCAATTGCATGTCAGTTTTATATCATAATTTATATTATAGTGTGCTATTCACACTGTTAATGCTGAACTGAGGAAACATTGTATTAATTCTTAACTCTTGTTGCTGAAATGCTATTAGTCACAATGAATAAGGAATTAGTAGTGAAGGACAACTGATATGCTATCTGACAGCTTTAAAAAGAAGAGTCCCAAACAATCACAGTTTACACATCACCTCCCACTATTTACATAAGCTATACAACATGCCAATACACTGTAAACCATGTTTGGTTACAATATACATCATGACACCTGCTTGCTCAGGCTCACTATAATCAATGCTGATTTGTTTTTCCTGCTAGTTATCTGTGATCTATATTGACTAGTATATAAAGTACATTTCGTAATAAAGTAACAAAAACAGTATTACAATGAATACAGCATAGTATTACAGGTACAACCTGTGGTGTATTATTATCATTGTCATTCTAGTTGCTGTGAAAACAACAGATGATACTTAATCATTTTAGAGTAATTAGTATATACATATATTTGTGCTTACAATAGCGAATAACATCTGTTGTGCCTAAATTACTATCATTATGGTATGTGCATTATATATGCACTGTAACAACTATTTTAACCCTTATTTGGTAACAGGAGTTTAAATGCTCTATTTATGATAAATAATTGTAAATTTTCATTCAATTATCTGTGGAGAACAAAATCATTTGTTGACAAATTCCACGACTTTGTACTTATAATAACAAATAACAAATAACAGATAACAAATTAAAACATTTGTGTATATACTATATAGATATATATATATATATATATATATATATATATATATATATAGCTACAAATGTTTTTAAAAATCTATTTGCCATTTATTATTTGTTATTATAAGTACAAAATAACCAAATAAGGGTTAGTTCGTTTTTACAGTGTGTCTCATCTAGATCGACATGCACCAAAAGAAATCAATTATTATTAATATTGTATTGAAACACTTCAAAAGGTTAAAATAACCTGTTAATTTTTTAATTTACTTGGATACATCCAGATTTCATACATTGTAACTCCTTAATTACTGATGATTATAAGTGCTATAGGCTGCTTTGAACATGTTCTGTTATCAGTTCTTACGTATATTTATAGGGGGAGACGTCCTGATATGTAAACTGTAATTAGTTCAGAAATCCTGTTTTCAAAGTTGAGTCATCCACCATTATTAATGTAAGGTGAGTTGGGGCTATTTAATTACAAATTTAATGCAGGGCAATTCTCAAAGCACCACGTCAGTACCAAGAATAAACTCATTCATGAAATACTGTCTGCTATAATCAAAGTCTAGTACCTACTGTTAGTCATTACAGCAATAAATAGATTGTATTAGACTGTAACAGTGCTAGAGAAATCTTGATTATCCTCTGATGGAATTCATTAACCTTACCTTGTAATGTAACTTGCATTCATATGACCAGGAGAATAGTTAAATGAGTCTTTGATATCCCTACATGCCTTTCATTTTTTTTGTTGATATAATATCTATATATTATATATATATATATATAATTATATATATATATAATTATGAGGGTTGTGTACTCAGTAATGGTGCTCAAAAGCATATATAGTCAATGCAAAGATAAGACTACAGAATTACAATAAATCAGAATTAGCCCTCCTATAGGTATTGTGTGTGTTTGTTACCTGTGGTTCTTGTGGTAGTCTTTCAATACATGTTAAACAAAATGAATGGTGACATTGTAGAGTTTTGGGGTTGGTATACTGATCCAAACATACACTACATGTTAGTTGCTCATCAAGTTCCTTAAGAGCAGTAGAAGATTGTTCAGCCATCTCTTTCACTTAACAGTTTTGATAATTCCTAATATGATTAGCTACACCCACAACTTAGTTATGCATGTTTGTGAGTATGTTTACCTGTGGTTGTAATAATTATTAAGCAAAATGAAGAGGTTTAGCTATAGGGTTAGTGACAACTAGAATAATGGTAAACTTTAAATTTGGGCCTGTCACATATTAGTTCGAACCGTGTAGAATGTGGACTAGTGGTCTAACTACTTCAATTATGAAATAATGTTTTATGCCTAACGACAAGAGACCATGCATATAGTTCAAGTATTTGAACTCCCCTGGTCCAATTACTTTGTAGCATTTGGACCAGGGTAGTATAACGAATAACATTTTATGGTCGGCTACAGTTTTTTGTAAATGCTGAATTCAGTCAAAGACTTGCTAATGATGATTCAAATATTCTACAAAATTAAAAATCTCTTTTAACAGAATAAGAAAAGTGGAACATTAATAGTTAGTTATAGTGATGAGGATATGCATAATTTACCACTGAAGTGTTTTCAATCGTGTGATCAGTAACACTGATCATGCCCCTAAGTCATGTGATCAGCATACTGGCCAGTCGTATGACTTAGTGTTGGTAGCTCGATTGAAGTCCCAAAGGTGTTAGCTGTTAGTTGTCCAGAGATGTTATTAAAGACAGAGACACAGACAGAAAACCTCATTACAGTAACCCTCCACTCTGCCTATGTGGGCGAGGGTTAATAATGAAATTTTCTTGTGGGTACACTGCAAGCAAGTTTTTGACATCTTTTTTATAATAATTTTAATTGTAATAATGAGAATTACATCACAATCAATAACTAATAATTAAATAAACATCGTCATTTAATACAGATCTACAAAACAACTAGTCTGTTATTCAATGTGTCACTAACATACAAGTTTCCTAATGAATCTACTGTTATAAAATTTGGATTATTAAACTCTCCTTCTCCTTCACCCTGTTTCCCAAAACAATACATAAAATGTCCATTTGTATCAAATACTGATACACGATTATTAATCAACTCAGTAACATACACTAAATTATTATATATGATGATGGAAGTGGGGTGATACAGTTCACCAGGATTATACCCCTTTGAACCAAACTTTGATATGTATTTTCCTGTTGAAGTGAACTTCTTGACACAGTGATTATTATAATCTACAACGTACAAATATTCTTCAATATCAAATGCCAAATCATAAGGGCAGTGGAATGGCTCTGGTGCTGAACTAAAACTATAACAGTATAAAAGTTCGATATTGAAAACATGAATAAGATCATTGTTTGCATCAGCAACGAATATTTGTCCTGTGTTAGGATGAACTGTAATGCCTTTAGGATTATTGAAACAAACGCTTGGTTTATCACACCCAACTGCCCTCAAACATTCACCATTAAATGTCAGTTTCTGTATTCGATGATTATGAGTTACTAAAATGTGCCCATCATAAGATATGGCAATTCCACTAGGATCGGTGAATTGACCTGTCTTCTTTCCCTTTCTCCCAAATGACCTCACTTTCTTTTCCTCCTTATTTAGTATTGTGATACGATGAGAATCTCTCTCGACTACTAAAATATCTTCATTGAATGCGACAACACCAACTGGTCCACTTAGTCCTGATATAGTATTAACTGGTTTACCTTTCATCTTAGGAGATGGGATGGTACAAGAAAGTAATGGATTATTAGGAGAAGAGGTGGAATGAGGAGTAAAAGGACCATCAGGGGAAGGAGTGGAACGAAGAGTAAAAGGACTACCAAGAAAAGAGTTGGAATGAAGAGTAAACGGAATACCAGGGGAAGATGTTAAAGAAGGATTAAAAGGACAAACAGGAGCTGATCCATCATGAGTCTCAAAGTTCAGATTGATGGTTGATTTTGTATAAGGATAACACGTTTTCTTCACAACAACTTTTTTATCAAAATGTTTAGACAACTCATCAATACCCTCGAGTAAGGTATGAATCCCAGTGAATGTGATGGCCTCTTCGGCAGGGTGAAACACAATGGGGTTGACATCTTTATTGACTGTTGTCATTACTTGTATCATGTTCTGTTTTTCTCTCAATACCTGTTGTTGACTCCCTAGTTTCAGACTCTGTTCCACAAACTCCTCACAACCCTTCAGCTGTTTCAGAACTATCTCTGCCTCTTCTCTCTGATTTGTTATTAATTGAAGCTTCTGTTGTACTGCTGTGTCTACTTGTTGAACTAAATGTCTTTCAAGCATTTGAATTTTCATGTGGATCTCTTTCTTGATATCTTCACCCTGCTTTGTGATCTCCCTCTCTTGACTGATGAGGTTGGTCACTGCTACATTAATATCAGCTACTTTCTTTTTCACTGTTGTGAGGTGGGTTTCTATCTCCTGATGATGATCAGGATAACACTCAGCAACAAGCGTATATTGGTGATTTTGATGGTATTGACTGATTGTACAATCTCTACAGATAAGCTCCTCACACGTCTCACAGTATACTTTGAGAGGATCATCATGAATTTCACATTTCGTATTGACCTTACGCAATGTTTTGTTCAGCTTATCTTGTAGTTGCAAGAGGCTATTAATGAGAAAAGCGTTCGGAAGGTCACTGGCTATTTTAGGTAGCTGTGTGGGTTTACGACATGAAGGACAGCTTATGAAATACTTGTCTCCCCCCTGTTGGTAAAAGAATAATGTGTAAAGATTAAAAATAGTTTAGCTCTTCATCCAATCATTTGGTTTTGGTATACCATAACTGTTATGTATAGTATCTCTGATTGTCATAGATGAGGTGTAAAGAGTAAGGCTATGTATACAGATTGTAGTATGTATTCTTGACCTTTGGTGTTGTATTCACAATGACAATAAGTAGATTGATAATGGAAGATGACTGATATGATGTCCCACAGTTTTTGTTGAAATTAGGATTCTAATCATTCTGTGGTAATCATACTAGCTTACAACTAAATAATTTACAGAGGATTATAAACACAGAAACCATGCAGCCAAATTTATATTACAACACTTCGTATCAGCAGTAAAATGTAAAGAAGATAAGGTAATGATGGTAAATTAATTCCGTTACAAACCTAATATGTGGCAATTCTGGAAGCACAACTGGGTGTGCCAAAGATAAATGCAGCTAACTGCTTCCTGATTTTACTGCATGCTATAATGAAAGACTAGCACCTACTCTTAGTGATTACAACAATAAATAGTTTGTATATAAAACAAACGTAGAATGTAACAGTGTCAGAGAAATGTTGAATTTCCAGAATTAGCTGCACTCTGATGGAATTGCCTCAGCTTACATTATAACGTAACTCGCATTCATGAATGGTTAAATTTGTTGAAATATTCAGATTAGCTATGCATAATTAATTTTATTATAATAAGCAGGCCCATATATAGCCCGTCCCAAGATAAAGTCACAGGAGAACTAGTAGCCTTATAAATAAATATATAAGCACTGTGTGTGTTTTACCTGTGGTTCTTTTGGTAGTCTTTCAATACATTTTAAACAAAATGAATGGTGACATTGTAGAGTTTTGGGATTAGTATACTG
Source organism: Petrosia ficiformis (assembly GCA_947044365.1). Lineage (NCBI taxonomy): Eukaryota > Metazoa > Porifera > Demospongiae > Haplosclerida > Petrosiidae > Petrosia > Petrosia ficiformis. The sequence goes on from OX345638.1 coordinate 7,129,321, forward strand.
ATCCAAACATACACTACATGTTAGTTGCTCATCAAGTTCCTTAAGAGCAGTAGAAGATTGTTCAGCCATCTCTTTCACTTTTCAGTTTTGATAATTCCTAATATGGTTAGCTACACCCACAAACTTAGTTTTGCATGTTTGTAGGTATGTTCACCTGTAATTTCAAAATGAAGATGACATTGGAGAGGTTTAGCTATAGCGTTAGTGACAACTAAAATAGCGGTAGACTTTAAATTTGGGCCTGTCACATATTCGTTTGACCCATGTAGAATGTGGACCAGTGGTCTAAATAACAACAAGAGACCATATGGTTCAAAACAATTTAAGTATATTTGGACTCCCCTGGTACAATTACTTTGTAGTATTTGGACCAGGGTAGTATAACGAATAACATACTTTATGCTCGGCTACAGTTTTTTTAAAATGCTGAATTCAATCAAAGACTTGCTAATAATATTCAAATATTCTACAAAATTAAAATTCTCTTTTAACAGAATAAGAAATGAGGAGCATTAATAGTTAGTTATAGTGATGAGGATATGCATAATTTATCACTGAAGTGTCTTCAATCATGTGATCAGTAACACTAATCATGTCACAAAGTCATGTGATCACTATACTGATCAGTTGCATGACTTAGTGTTGGTAGCTCGATTGAAGTCCCAATGTTGTTAGTTGTTAGTTGTTCAGAAATTTTGATAAAGACAGACAGACAGAAAACCTCATTACTGTAACCCTCCACTCTGCTTATGCAGGCGAGGGTTAATAATGAAATTTTATTGTGGGTCCACTGAGAGTAAGTTTTTGACGTATTATTTATAATAATTTTAATTGTAATAATGAGAATGACATCACAATTAATAACTCAGATCTACAAAACAACTAGTCTGTTATTCCATGTGTCACTAACATACAAGTTACCTAATGAATCTACTGTTATAAAATATGGATTATTAAACTCTCCCTCTCCTACACCCTGTTTCCCAAAACAATACATAAAATGTCCATTAGTATCAAATACTGATACACGATTATTAATCAACTCAGTAACATACACTAAATTATTATATATGATGATGGAAGTGGGGTGATACAGTTCACCAGGATTATACCCTTTTGAACCAAACCTTGAGATGTATTTTCCTGTTGAAGTGAACTTCTTGATGCAGTGATTATTATAATCTACAACGTACAAATATTCTTCAATATCAAATGCCAAATCATAAGGGCAGTGGAATGGCTCTGGTGCTGAACTAAAACTGTAACAGTATAAAAGTTCGATATTGAAAACATGAATTAGATCATTGTTTGCATCAGCAACGAATATTTGTCCAGTGTTAGGATGAACTGTAATGCCTTTAGGATTATTGAAACAAACGCTTGGTTTATCACACCCAACTGACCTCAAACATTCACCTTTAAATATCAGTTTCTGTAATCGATGATTATGAGTTACTAAAATGTGCCCATCATAAGATATGGCAATTCCACTAGGATCGGTGAATTGACCTGTCTTCTTTCCCTTTCTTCCAAATGACCTCACTTTCTTTCCCTCCTTATTTAGTATTGTGATACGATGAGAATCTCTCTCGACTACTAAAATATCTTCATTGAATGCGACAACACCAATTGGTCCACTTAGTCCTGATATAGTATTAACTGGTTTACCTTTCATTTTAGGAGATTGGATGGTACAAGAAATTAATGGATTATTAGGAGAAGAGGTGGAATGAGGAGTAAAAGGACCATCAGGGGAAGGAGTGGAACGAAGAGTAAAAGGACTACCAAGAAAAGAGTTGGAATGAAGAGTAAACGGAATACCAGGGGAAGATGTTAAAGAAGGAGTAAAAGGACAAACAGGAGCTGATCCATCATGAGTCTCAAAGTTCAGATTGATGGTTGATTTTGTATAAGGATAACACGTTTTCTTCACAACAACTTTTTTATCAAAATGTTTAGACAACTCATCAATACCCTCGAGTAAGGTATGAATCCCAGTGAATGTGATGGCCTCTTCGGCAGGGTGAAACACAATGGGGTTGACATCTTTATTGACTGTTGTCATTACTTGTATCATGTTCTGTTTGTCCCTCAATACCTGTTGTTCACTCCCTAGTTTGAGACTCTGTTCCACAAACTCCTCACAACCCTTCAGCTGTTTCAGAACTATCTCTGCCTCTTCTCTCTGATTTGTTATTAATTGAAGCTTCTGTTGTACTGCTGTGTCTACTTGTTGAACTAAATGTCTCTCAAACATTTGAGTTTTTATGTGGATCTCTTTCTTGACATCTTCACCCTGCTTTGTGATCTCCCTCTCTTGACTGATGAGGTTGGTCACTGTTACATTAATATCGGCTACTTTCTTTTTCACTGTTGTGAGGTGGGCTTCTATCTCTTGATGATGATCAGGATAACACTCTGCCACAAGCTTGTATTGGTGATTTTTATGGTGTTGACTGATCGTACAATCTCTACAGATAAGCTCCTTGCATGTCTCACAGAATACTTTGAGAGGATCATCATGAATTTCACATTTCGTATTAACAGACTTAAGAAACAGAGTAAAAACTTTGAATACATCTCTTCAGCAAAAGGATAGTCAGATTTCGACTTTAAATGCCAGAATTCGTGCAAGGAATAGAGCTGTTCGTAAGATTGTTTACACTATGAAAAAAATTGTTTATCTGTTGTTTATAACTTTTTTAGATTTATTCTGAATGGCAAGAACAATACAATAGACTTTTACAACGGATGAGAATTTTTGCAATCGTTTTAGTAGCTGTTGCAGTTTTATTAATAGGCTTAAGTGCTGAGTTTTGTTTTTCTGACAGTACACAACAATCAGGTGCGTATTAGTGCTGTTTTAGTATAACCACTTTTAGTTATAGTTATAGTATGTCTAGTTTATCCTGATTTCAGTTTAGTTATAGTTTAATTAACTAAAATAACATTCAGCTAACTAAACTTGAAGGGTTTTAGTTTTAGATTTTTGTATTTTTAGGGGTAGGAAGCTTATCCCACACACCTCCGAGTTGAAAATTTTATACGTGCATGTCACAAAAACTATGTGCATTCTTGTGGTCAGACAGCCACCACCTCTCTAACTGGTGTATGACAACTGTTTTGCAACCACTGTAGACACTAACTGGGTAGTATTACTATAATCATGTGAAGGTTTGGGGGGGGGGGGGAGTTTTAATTATAGTTGATTAAAATAAAACAAGTGTGAGTAGTGTGTATGTTATTGAGGTGTAGCACATTGAATATAATTTCCATTATTTCATAGCAGAAAAAGCACAGCAAGACAGACTCCAGCTAGGTATGCTCAGTTACATGTATAATTATGCTAACTAAATATTTGTAACTACTCTTCAGCACATACAAGAACTCCTGCACTTCTCTATGAAACAGAGATGACCCATTTTTCACCAGTTGATGTGGTCATGACTAAATTTAGTTACTGGAAACATCAAGCTGATCACTGGTACAGCCCAAGCTTTCTTACCTATCCTGAAGGTTATCAGATGTGTATTAGAGTTTGTGCCAGTGGATTAGAAGAAGGAGCCTTCTCTCATGTTTCAGTCTATGTTCATCTCATGTCTAGTGCTAATGAAGAACAATTATCTTGGCCACTGATAGGAAAAGTCAAACTTCAACTAATTAACTTTCGAGGTGATTATAATCATATTGAGAAGATAGTCCATTTCACAGAGTCTGCCAAATCAAGTCAAAAGGTATACAAGGGATCACATACTGATAAGGGTGTGATAGGAATGTTTGCAGAAGGAATACCTAAATTTGTGGCCCATGAAGATCTAGCCTATAATTCTCAATTAGAAACGGAGTACTTGAAAGATGATATGCTTATCTTTCGTGTAACTTACATTGAAGATATGACTGGAAATTTTGACTAGATTTTGAAAATTATTTTTCCTGTTCTTTCAAAAATGTTTTATTTTTAGTGTAATGTATGTGAGAGAAGACAAAAATCAGCATGAGTCATGTCATGCTAAAATTGCGAAACAAATAATTATATAGTATAATTATTATAGTTAATTTTATAGCAGACATCCTCTTTTTCCTATTATTGTGATCAAATTAGCAAAAGGGTGACAGGATCAAATGCTTGTCTTAACTGTTTGCCATTCCCCAATATTGTATCAGCACTTAATCAAGGCCATTCAGGGGTGTATTCCTCTAGTCAGGTCAGTCAGATGTTTACCTGACCACGTTTTTTTTTATAATTAACCATCTAGTTTTATAAAACAAAATTTGAACTTTAATTACATGTCGTTGCAACCCAAAACATTTTTTTTCTGAAAATGGTAATCCAGCCGAAATGAATTCTGTATGTATCATGTATATAGCACTGTTGAGGATATTTATATGCATGCATGGTAACATTGTAGAGTTATATATAGACTGAGGAAAATGTCCACTTTGTAAGAATAGGATGCTGTCATTTATGTGATAGGATTACAACATTATGTAATATCACCCATTCAGTCAAAAACTACACCTGTTCAGTCTTCAGTGTTTCCTTAGGTACTGCTATACTATCCAAAATTTAAATTGACATGTTCATAATTATGTTTATTTACACAATCATCCATTATACTTGATAAAGATCTCTTCCAAATTGGGACAGAGCCCATCCCCCAGTGGCATAACTGAGTGTTTATTGATGGGAGGGCCAATAAATTGAAAGTTGTAAAGCAGGGGGTCTGGGTGGTGCAGCCCCCCAGAAGCTGAGGGTATTTCAGAATTAAAAAGACCAAACTGAGGGGAAATTATTACTTGTGGCTTTATTTCTGTTATATTACACTTGTGGAAAGAGTGCTCAAAAGAAGTGTACAAATGCTGATCATGAATCGAGATGACAATAAGTGTGGGTAATAAAACGTTTTAAATTATAATAATAATAAATAATAAATAAATAAATTTTGTGTTCCCTAGGTCCCGACCTGTGTGGGCCCGGGTTCAGTTACATCACCGCCATCCAGTATCGTAATTATATAATTATAATAATAATACCATGTTGTGGTGTGTAGACACCAATTGTATTCTGGAGAGGCCAGTCGACCCATGGCCATCAGACCACTGTGAGGCTGTGGGAATTGCAAGTGAGAGTAATCAGGAATTTTACAGGAATAAATAATATAAGTGTGTCTACGCAAGCACGTTTTTGACATCTTTTTCATAATTATAATAATAAAAAATACATCACAATCAATAACTACTATTTAAAATAATAATTAAGGACATAAAATCGTCAGATCTAAAAAACAACTAGTCTGTTATTCCATGTGTCACTAACATACAGGTTAGATAATGAATCTACTGTTATAAAATATGGATGATTAAACTCTCCCTCTCCTTCACCGTGTTTCCCAAAACAATATATAAAGCACCCATTAGTATCAAATACTGAGATACGATTATTACACAACTCAGTAACATAGAGTAGTTTAAGATTACTATCTATTGTGATTGATGTAGGAACATACAGTTGACCATGACTAGACCCTATTGAACCAAACTTTGAGATATACTGTCCTGTCAATGTGAACTTCTTGATACAGTGATTATTAGCATCTACAACATATAAGTACCCTTCATTGTCAAAATCCAAACTAAATGGTCGATTGAACTGCTCCGATTCCGAACCATATGAACCAAAACTATTAGAGTAGGAAAGGTCGTTATTGAGAATTACAATTCGATGGTTATATCTATCAGCAATGTAAATTTGTCCTGTATTTGGATGAACTGCAATACCTACAGGATCATTAAACTGAAGACAACCATTGCCTGTCTTTCTACTCCCAACTGACTTTACAAAATCACCTTCAAATGTTAGTTTCTGTAGTCGATGTTCATCAGTTACTAAAATATGTCCGTCGTGGGATATGGCAACTCCACGAGGACTAGTGAATTGACTTTTCTTTTTTTCTTTTCTTCCAAATGACTTTACTATCCTCCCATCCCTGTTTAGTATTGTGACACAATTAGCACCATTCTCAGCAATTACAAACTCTTTGTTTTTAGTGACTACTACACCTAATGGTACATTGAGTCCGGATATATTAATCACGGATTTACCTTTCATCTCGAGGGTGAGAGTAAAGGGACTACCAGGGATATTCACACCGCCTAACTTAAATTTCAACTGGTATTTCTCTATGGCAAGTGGAATAAAACTTATGTTGTAGATTCCTGGCCGAGTCTCATTGATATCACATGGTATAGCACAAGAAGATTCAGAAGAAGACAGATCAAAAGAAATAAGGCAGAGAGGAACCGAGAAGGGAGATCCATCACAAGACTGGAGGTTGAGAGCAATGGTTGATTTCTTACCAAGATGATAAGAATTCTTGATGACAACTGCTTTACCAAAGGTTTTGGAACTTAACTCACCAATACTGTCAACTAATGTCCGATTACGAGCAAACAGGATGTTAGCCCCCTCAATTGGTTGAAATACAACGGGGTTGACACCTTGATTGACTGTTGTCATTAATTGCACCATATTCTGTTTCTCCCTCAATACCTGTTGTTGACTCCCTACCTTCAAACTCTGTTCTACAAACTCTTCACAACCCTTCAGCTGGTTTAGGACTATTTCTGCCTCTTCTCTCTGTTTGGTTAGTAATTGGGTCTTCAGTTGTACTGCAGTGTCTACCTGTTGAACTAACTGTCTCTCTGACTGTTGAACTAAGTTTATGATTAGTTGAGCTTGTGCGTGGATCTCTTTCTTGACATCTTCTCCCTGCTTTGTGACTTCCCTCTTCCGATTGATGAGGTTAGTCACTGCTGTACTAATATCAGCTACTTTTGTTTTCACTGCTGTGAGGTGGGCCTCTATCTTTAGTTGATGATCAAGATAACACTCAGCAACAAGCGTGTACTTATGATTTTGATGGTATTGACTAATTGTACAATCTCTACAGATGAGTTCCTCACATGTCTCACAATATACCTTGAGAGGATCATGATGAATTTCACATTCCATATTGACCTCACATGATGATTTCTTCAGCTTATCTTTTAGTTGCAACAAGCTATTGATGAGGAAAGCGTTAGGGAGATCAGTGGCTCCTATGTGACATAGCTGTGTGGGTTTACGACATGAAGGACAGCTTATGAAATAGTTATCTTCACCCTGTTAGTAAAAGAATAATCTGTAAAGATTAATAATCTCCAAAATAGAATTTTATTTAACCAATCAGGCGTGTCAGTTTTATTTTATAGTGTGCTATTCACACCATTACTGCTGAAGATTGTACTAATTCTTAACTCTTTTGGTTGAAATGCTATCAGTCACATTGAATAACAAAATTAGTAGTGTAGCTCGATAATGACTGATATGATATCTATTGGCTTTCAAAACAGGATTCCCAAGCAATCACAGTTTACTCATCAGCTCCTACTATAAGAACTAATAAGCTCTGCAACACACCTACAGCATTTCACATCATCAGTTAAGAAAATATGATCTATATTTATAAAACATGCTATTTAATTCCTTTAAGTAAATGGTTTTAATTTGTTTTTACTGTGCCCCTACATCACTGTAAAAGGTAATAGGTTATTTTAACCTTCAGTTGGTTACAGGAGTTTCAATGCAATTATATTTTCCTCCATGCTGAGTTATTTTTCCTGCTAGCTAATATTTACAAGCCATGCACAGTTCATTTAATCTTGGTCTGACTAACATATAATAATAAGGCATATGGTAACAAACATATTAATACAATGTAGATACATATGTAGCATAGTATTTTGGTACAACCTGTGGTATATTATTAGTGTTTATATGTGAAAACAAGAGATGTTACTACATAGCTCATTCCGTAAATATGTACATTAAGTTGTAGCAAATAACATGTGATGTACTCCACAGATATTTGAAAAGTCAACAAATGTATGTAATTAAAGTACTTGTACATTTTATTGCTTTTGTTGCCATTTTTTATTTTGGCATGTACTTTATATATGTAGATCAAAATCAAAAGAAACAAGGTATATAGAGAAAAAAGTATCCCTATGACTGCTTTGTGGTGTCCATCATTCAGTAATCATGGCTAACTTTATGATGCCTGAAACACATCAGCCTATTATAGTTATTATTTTGATTATCTACTCTGTTTACCTTTTAAAGAACCTTGTAGAATATATTTCAGGTAGAATAGCTAGCTATTAGTTCCAGTTTCTACGTAAACTACACAGCTTTCTTTCTGCTGGTCTGTAGAGCTTGATCGCGCGTTCTTTTACGCGCCACGCCCATTAATTGACCGAGCCCCCGGGAATGATGTAACTTCCTTAACTACGTATACAACGCATACTCGCGTAAGTGGACACAAGAAAATATATATATATATATATAAACATACATCGAACCCGTGGGAAAGCAATCATAGGGATGGCCCTGCGGGCCATAATAATTACTGTTTACTATAGTGGAAGTAGTAATTTAATTGGTCGTGTAGCTTATTATGACTCCATGATGATATGCATGATGTACATGTGCATGTACTACAATAATGGCCACTACAATTTAATTATACTGTCTATTAGATATACAATGAAGAATAATATTTTAATTGTGTCATTTTAGGTTTCCAAACCTTCTTTGTGCATCTAATAGACATGACTTTTTTATTTTAATTGGTACAAGTATGTTATCATGCAGTCATAACACCTTGTATGACAAATTAAATTATAATTTGCATTCTTGCGACTGTACTAACTAATACATTTGTTGTTTTAACAATTCTATTTTTGCAGTGATAGACAAGAAAGCAGTATTGATTTGTATACTCTCAGCAGGAATTAAAACTCATGTAACCGAGTGAGAGTTAAAATAACCCATTCGTTTTTACAGTATATAAGATCGAGCAACTCTGAAAGTACACTAAATGAGTATACAGTGTTTTCAAATTTATATATTTTTAATTTTAAAGCAAAAAATAAAAAAATGCATCTGGGGGTGCAAATTCCCCTGCTGGTGTTACATCAACCCATGTGAATTTTTCTTGCTGGTGCCATATACAAGTGTACTAGTCGATATAGATCAACATCAAAAGAAATAAATTACTATTTGTAAACATCATTTCTACTAAGAAATCATTAATTTTGTATTGAAACCATACCTGTAGTTCTTGTGGTAGTCTTTCAATACATGTTAAACAAAATGAATGGTGACATTGTAGAGTTTTGGGGTTAGTATACTGATCCAAACACACACTGCATGTTAATTGTTCATCAAGTTCCTTAAGAGCAGTAGAAGATTGTTCAGCCATCTATTTCACTTTTCCACAAACAGTCTTGATTATTCCAAACTTATTGTAAAAATAAGTTTCAAATACGGAATAATACTGAGCTTACAACTGACTTACAGAACTTATATATAGACTGAAAAACACATGGATAACACATGGATAACACATGCATAGACATGCTAATAGAATATAATACACAAATTGTTAACTATATTGCATCATAATAACAATAGTCCATATAGTTACCACACTCATGATCATTGTTACAGTAGTTATGGTTTATGCACCTATAAATTACCTTCATTATGTGTGTGTGTGTGATGTGGGTATGTTCACCTGTGGTTGTAATAATTTTAAAGCAATTATAACATTGGAGAGGTTTAACTTTAAGGTTAGTGACAACTAGAATAGTGGTAAACTTTGAATTTGGAACTGTCACATATTAGTTTGATCCCTGTAGAATGTGGACCAGTGGTTCAAATACTTCAATTATAAAATAATGTTTTATGCCTAATGACAAGAGACCATATGGTTCAAAACAATTTTAAGTATTCGGACTCCCCTGGTTTGTAGTGTTTAGAGAAGGGGAGTCTCAGTTATGTATAACGGATAACATATTTTCTGCTCAGCTATTACTGAATTCAATCAAAGACTTGCTAATAACATTCAAATATTGTACGGAATTATAACAGAATAAGGAATGTAGAGCATTAATAGTTAGATAAGGTTATGCATGATTTACCACTGAATTGTCTTCAATCATGTGATCAGTAACACTAAGTCATATCCGATGATTAGTAGGACTAAGTCATGCGATCAGTATACTGATCACATGACTTAGTGCTACTGATTGAAGACACTAAGTCATGTGATCAGTAACACTAATTAGTTTTATTTTTTACTGAATTAATTCATACATGAGAAGAATCATTTACCAATTATACTCTATCTAAGTATACAAATCATTCTTAGTACTCTCTAAATATTATAATTGTTGCTATGGTAACAATAATGCAATGGACTAATATATGTACAAGCACAGTAGTATTAAATAGTGGCTTGCATGTTGTATAATTATTATACATGTACATGCTTGCATAGGTGTGTATGTGACATATCACATGATAATACTAGACTTTATATTCACTGCTGTCTATTCATGTTGATGATCAGATCCGATTCTCTTGAGATACTTCAGGTCCCATAGTTCTATAAACAACAATAATGTCCCTAAATAGACACCATACACACAATCTCTGCACTACTAATACAATCATAATAAAATTAATAGTGCTCATAATTATTAATCTGTTATTCATTGTGTCACTAACATACAGGTCACCTAATGAATCTACTGTTATACTTCGCACACATAACGACAATTAATATATAGTCAATAAAGACATTGTTATAATATGTAACAATATGTGTTTATAAATAGATCTAAAAAACAATTAGTCTGTTATTACATGTATCACTAACATACAAGTTACCTATTGAATCTACTGTTACAAAACATGGAGTATTAAACTCTCTCTCTCCACTACCATGCTTGCCAAAACAATACATAAAACATCCATTAGTATCAAATATTGATATACGATTATTTTTACACTCACAAACATACACTAGATTCTTATATATGGTAATGGAGATAGGACCACACAGTTGACCAGGAGTATTTCCCAGTGAACCAAACATTGAGATATACTGTCCTGTCGATGTGTACTTCTTGATACAGTGATTATAATAATCTACAACATATAAGTACCCTTCGTTGTCAAAATTTAAACTAAATGGTTGATTGAACTGCTCTGGCGCTGAACCATATGTACCAAAACTATAAGAGTAGGAAAGGTCATTATTGAGAACTTGAATTTGATGATTATACCTATCAGCAATGTATATTTGTCCTGTATTTGGATGAACTGCAATACCTACAGGATTATTAAACTGAAGACGACCATAGCCTGCCTTACCGCTCCCAACAGACTTTATAAAATCACCTCGAAATGTTAGTTTCTGAAGTCGATGTTCGTCATCTACTAAGATATGTCCATCATGAGATATGGCAATTCCACTAGGATTAACGAATTGGCCTTTCTTTGTTCCCTTTTTTCCAAATGACCTATTTTTCTTTCCCTCCTTGTCTAGTATTGTGATACAATCGATACAATTCTCAGCAATTACAATCTCTCTGTTCTTAGTGACTACTACACCCCATGGTTCTTTGAGTCCTGATATAATGTTGACTGGTTTACCTTTCAACTCAGGGGTGAGAGTAAAGGGACTACCAGGGATATCCACACCACCTAACCTAAATTTCAACTGGTATTTCTCTATGACAAGTGGAATAAAGCTTACGTTGTAGATTCCTGGCTGGCTCTCATTGATATCACAAGCTATGGCACGAGAATCAGATGACAACAGCTCAAAAGAAATAAGAGAGAGATGAACTGAGAAGGGAGATCCATCACAAGCCTGAAGGTTGAGAGCAATGGTTGATTTCTTACCAAGATGACAAGAATCCTTGAGGACAACTGATTTACCAAAGGTTTTGGAACTTAACTTACCAATATCCTGTACTAATATCTGATTACTAGCGAATGTAATGTTAGCCTCCTCGATTGGTTGAAATATAACAGGGTTAGCACCTTCATTGACTGTTGTCATTACTTGTACCATATTCTGTTTCTCCCTCAATACCTGTTGTTGACTCCCTACCTTCAAACTCTGTTCTACAAACTCTTCACAACCCTTCAGCTTGTTTAGGACTATTTCTGCCTCTTCTCTCTGTTTGATTAGTAATCGAGTCTTCAGTTGTACTGCAGTATCTACCTGTTGAACTAACTTTCTCTCTGACTGGTGAACTAAGTTGATGATTAGTTGAGCTTGTCTGTGGATTTCTTTCTTGACATCTTCTCCCTGCTTTGTGACTTCCTTCTCCTGATTGATGAGGTTAGTCACTGCTGTACTAATATCAGCTACTTTCCTTTTCACTGTTGTGAGGTGGGCCTCAATCTCTTGTTGATGATCAGGATAACACTCAGCAACAAGCTTGTACTTATGATTTTGATGGTATTGACTAATTGTACAATCTCTACAGATGAGTTCCTCACATGTCTCACAGTATACCTTGAGAGGATCATGATGAATTTCACATTCCATATTCACCTCACATGATGATTTCTTCAGCTTATCTTTTAGTTGCAACAAGCTATTGATGAGGAAAGTGTTAGGGAGATCAGTGGCTCCTATGTGAGGTAGCTGTGTGGGTTTACGACATGAAGGACAGCTTATGAAATAGTTATCTTCACCCTGTTGGTGAAAGAATAATCTGTAAAGATTAGCGAACTCCAAAATAGAAGACAATACCTCAGACCATGTGAGTATATATCACTGCTAAATTTGTTTGGGTATATATTTCAACCAATGAAGTGGTTAATTCAATTGCATGTAAGTTTTGTATAATAATTATGCATAATTCATATTATAGTGTGCTATTCACATTGTTACTGTTGAACTGAGGAATCATTGTATTAATTCTTAACTCTTGTTGCTGAAATGCTATTATTCACAATGAATAAGGAAGATAACTGATACAATCTCTGACAGCAAATCCCAAGCAATCACAGTTTACACAACAGCTCTCACTATTTACATAAGAACTGATAAGCTATGCAACATGCCTTTACACTGTAAACATTAATGATTATTTTAACCCATGTTTGGTTACAATATACCTCATGACACCATGGGCTCGCCATAATCAATGCTGATTTGTTTTTCCTGCCAGTTATCTTGATCTATATTGACTAGTATTAAAGTACATTTCGTAATAAAGTAACAAAAACAGTATTACAATGAATATAGCATAGTATTATAGGAAGGTGTATTATTATCATTCTCATTCTAGTTCCCGTGAAAACAACAGATGATACTCACTCATTTCAGTATATACATATATTTGTACTTACAATATCAAACAACATTCGTTGTGCCTAAATTACTATGTGGTATTTTCATTATGGCATGTGCATTATACATGCATACTAGATCAACATGCACCAAAAGAAATCAATTATTTGTTAAAATACATCCACATTCTATACATTGTAACTCTTTGATTGCTGATGATTATAAGTGCTGTAGACTGCTTTGTACATGTTCTTTTATCAGTTTTTATGTACATAGGGGGAGACGTCTGATATGAAAACTGTAATTAGTTCAGAAATCCTGTTTTCAAAGTTGAGTCCATCCTCCACTGTTAATGTAAGGTGAGTTGGGGTTATTGAATTACAAATTTAATGCAGGGCAATTCTGGAAGCACAACAGTCAGTCCCAAGAATAAACTCATTCATGATTTACCGTCTGCTATAATCAAAGACTAGTACCTACTGTTAGTCATTACATTAATAAATTGATTGTATTAGACTGTAACAGTGCCAGAGAAATCTTGAATTTCTAGGAATTATCCTCTGATGGAATTGATCCGCCTTATCTTGTAATGTAATTTTCATTCATATAACCAAGAGAATAGTTAAATGAGCTTTTGATATCCCTACATGCCCTTTCTATATTTTATGTTGATATAATACTGGAGGGTTGTGTACTCAATAATGGTGCTCTAGCATATATAGTCCATGCAAAGATAAGATTACAGACTTACAGTACATCATCAGAAGTAGCCCTCCTATATACATATATATATGTATTGTGTGTGTTACCTGTGGTTCTTGTGGTAGTCTTTCAATACATGTTAAACAAAATGAATGGTGACATTGTAGAGTTTTAGGGTTAATATACTGATCCAAACATACACTACATGTTAGTTGTTCATCAAGTTCTTTAAATTAAGAGCAGTAGAAGATTGTTCAGCCATCGATTTCAGTTTTGATATATAGTTAGCCACACCCACAAACGTAGTTATGCTTACCTGTAATAATTTTAAAGCAAAATGAAGATGATATTGGAGAGGTTTAGCTATGGGTTAGTGACAACTAGAATAGTGGTAAACTTTAAATTTTGGCCTGTCACATATTAGTTTGACCATTGTAGAATGTAGACAAGAGACCGTACTGTTCAAAACAATTTTAAGTATTTGGAGTCCCCTGGTCCAATTACTTTGTAGCTTTTGGAACAAGGATGTCACAAGGTAGTATAATGAATAACATTCTTTATGCTTGGCTACAGGTTTTTGTAAATGCTGAATTCAATCAAAGACTTGCTAATAATGATTCAAATATTCTACAAAATTAAAATGATCTCAAAGTTTTAACAGAATAAGAAAAGTGGAGCATTAACAGTTAGTTAGTGATGAGGATATGAATAATTTATCACTGAAATGTCTTCAATCATGTGATCAGTAACACTAAGTCATATTCAATGATTAGTAGCACTAAGTCATGCGATCAGTATACTGATCACATGACTTAGTGCTACTGATTGAAGACACTAAGTCATGTGATCAGTAACACTAATTAGTTTTATTTTTACTGAATTAATTCATGCATGAGAAGAATCATTTACCAATTATACTCTATCTAAGTATACAAATCATTTTTAATACTCTCTAAATATTATAATTGTTGCTATGGTAACACTAGTGCAATGGACTAATATATGTACAAGCACAGTAGTATTAAATAGTGGCTTGCATGTTGTATACTATTATTATACATGCTTGCATATGTGTGTATATGACATATCAAATGATAATATTAGACTGCTGTTTATTGTTGATGATCAGATCCGATTCTTTTGAGATACTTCAGGTCCCACAGTTCCATAAACAACAATAATGTCCCTAAATAGACACCATACACACAATCCCTACATTACTAATACAATTATAATAAAATTAATAATCCTCATAATTATTAATCTGTTATTCACTACGTCACTGACATACATGTCACCTAATGAATCTACTGTTATACTCCGCACACATGAGAATTAATATATAGTCAATAAAGACATTGTTATAATGTGTAAAAATATGTGTTTATAAATAGATCTAAAAAACAATTAGTCTGTTATTACATGTATCACTAACATACAAGTTACCTATTGAATCTACTGTTACAAAACATGGAGTATTAAACTCTCTCTCTCCACTACCATGCTTGCCAAAACAATACATAAAACATCCATTAGTATCAAATATTGAGATACGATTATTGTCACACTCACAAACATACACTAGATTTTTATATACGGTAATGGAGATAGGACCACACAGTTGACCAGGATTAGTTCCTAGTGAACCAAACTTTGAGATATATTGTCCTGTCGATGTGTACTTTTTGATACAGTGATTATTAGCATCTACAACATACAAGTACCCTTCATTGTCAAAATCCAAACCTAATGGTTGATTGAACTGCTCTGGTGCTGAACCATATGTACCAAAACTATTAAAGTAGGAAAGGTCGTTATTGAGAACTTGAATTTGATGATTATACCTATCAGCAATGTATAATTGTCCTGTATTTGGATGAACTGCAATGCCTACAGGATCATTAAATTGAAGACGACCATGGCCTGCCTTACCACTCCCAACGCACTTTACAAAATCACCTCGAAATGTTAGTTTCTGAAGTCGATGTTCGTCATCTACTAAGATATGTCCATCATGAGATATGGCAATTCCACTAGGATTAATGAATTGACCTTTCTTTGTTCCCTTTTTTCCAAATGACCTAATTTTGTTTCCCTCCTTGTCTAGTATTGTGATACAATCGATATAATTCTCAGCAATTACAATCTCTTTGTTCTTGGTGACTACTACACCCCATGGTTCATTGAGTCCTGATATAATATTGACTGGTTTACCTTTCAACTCAAGGGGGAGAATAAAGGGACTACCAGGGATATCCACACCACCTAACTTAAATTTCAACTGGTATTTTCCTAGGGCAAGTGGAATAAAGCTTATGTTGTAGATTCCTGGCTGGGTCTCATTAATGTCACATGCTATGGCACAAGAATCAGATGAAAACAGCTCAAAAGAAATAAGAGAGAGAGGAACCGAGAAGGGAGATCCATCACAAGTCTGAAGGTTGAGAGCAATGGTTGATTCCTTGCCAAGATAACAAGAATCCTTGACGACAACTGCTTTACCAAAGGTTTTGGAACTTAACTCACCAATACTGTCAACTAATGACCGATTTCTAGCAAACAGGATGTTAGCCTCCTCGATTGGTTGAAATACAACGGGGTTGACACCTTGATTGACTGTTGTCATTAATTGCACCATATTCTGTTTCTCCCTCAATACCTGTTGTTGACTCCCTACCTTCAAACTCTGTTCTACAAACTCTTCACAACCCTTCAGCTGGTTTAGGACTATTTCTGCCTCTTCTCTCTGTTTGGTTAGTAATTGGGTCTTCAGTTGTACTGCAGTATCTACCTGATGAACTAACTTTCTCTCTGACTGTTGAACTAAGTTTATAATTACTTGAGCTTGTCTGTGGATCTCTTTCTTGACATCTTCTCCCTGCTTTGTGACTTCCCTCTTCCGATTGATGAGGTTAGTCACTGCTGTACTAATATCAGCTACTTTCGTTTTCACTGCTGTGAGGTGGGCTTCTATCTTTTGTTGATGATCAAGATAACACTCAGCAACAAGCGTGCACTTATGATTTTGATGATATTGACTAATTGTACAATCTCTACAGATGAGTTCCTCACATGTCTCACAATATACCTTGAGAGGATCATGATGAATTTCACATTTCATATTGACCTCACATGATGATTTCTTCAGCTTATCTTTTAGCTCCAACAAGCTATTGATGAGGAAAGCGTTAGGGAGATCAGTTGCTCCTATGTGAGGTAGCTGTGTGGGTTTACGACATGAAGGACAGCTTATGAAATAGTTATCTCCACCCTGTTGGTAAAACAATAATCTGTAAAGATTAATAATCTCTAAAATAGAATTTTATTTAACCAATCAGGCGTGTCAGTTTATCATAATTAATTTTATATTATAGACCTCTAGTGTGCTATTCACACCACTGCTGCAGAAGATTGTATTAATTTTTAACTCTTTTTGTTGAAATGCTATCAGTCACAATGAATAACAAAATTAGTAGTGTAGCTCGATAATGACTGATATGATATGTAACGGCTTTCAAAACAGGATTCCCAAGCAATCACAGTTTACTCATCAGCTCCCACTATAAGAACTAATAAGCTCTGCAACACACCTACAGCATTTCACACCATCAGTTAAGAAAATAAGATCTATATATTTATAAAACATGCTATTTAATTCCTTTAAGTTAAATGGTTTCAATTTGTTTTTACTGTGCCCCTACATCACTGTAAAAAGTAATAGGTTATTTTAACCTTCAGTTGGTTACAGGAGTTTCAATGCAATTATATTTTCCTCCATGCTGAGTTATTTTTCCTGCTAGCTAATATTTACAAGCCATGCACAGTTCATTTAGTCAATAAGGCATATGGTAACAAACATATTAATACAATGTAGATACATATGTAGCATAGTATTTTGGTACAACCTGTGGTATATTATTAGTGTTTATATGTGAAAACAAGAGATGTTACTACATAGCTCATTCCGTAAATATGTACATTAAGTTGTAGCAAATAACATGTGATGTACTCCACAGATATTTGAAAAGTCAACAAATGTATGTAATTAAAGTACTTGTACATTTTATTGCTTTTGTTGCCATTTTTTATTTTGGCATGTACTTTATATATGTAGATCAAAATCGAAAGAAATAATTACTGTTTACTATAGTGGAAGTAGTAATTTAATTGGTCGTGTAGCTTATTATGACTGCATGATGATATGCATGATATACATGCACATGTACTACAATAATGGCAACTACAATTTAATTATACTGTCTATTAGAAGCAGAATAATATTTTAATTGTATCATTTTAGGTTTCCAAACCTTCTTTGTGCATCTAATAGACATGACTTTTTTATTTTAATTGGTACAAGTATGTTCATAAAACCTTGTATGACCAATTAAATTATAATTCGCATTCTTGTAACTGTACTAACCAATACATTTGTTGTTTTAACAATTCTATTGTTGCAGCATAGGCAAGAAAGCAGTATGTAGTCTCAGGAGGACATGTAACTGAGTGAAGGTTAAAATTAATGTAAGGTGAGAGAAATGGGGTATTTGATTACAATTCCAGAAGCACCACCAAAGATAGACTTATTCATGATTTACTGTCTGCTATATCAAAGACTAGTACCTACTGTTAGTCATTACAGCAATAAATAGATTGTATTAAACTGTAACAGTGCTAGAGAAATCGTGAATTTCTAGGAATTATCCTCTGATGGAATTGATCCACCTTACCTTGTAATGTAACTTGCATTCATATAACCAAGAGAATAGTTAAATGAGCTTTTGATATCCCTACATGCTCTTTCCTTTTTTGTTTTTTTTTGTATTGATATAATACTTAAGGGTTGTGTACTCAGTAGTGGTGCTCAAGGACGTGTATAGTCCATGCAAAGATAACATTACAGACTTACAATACATCAGAAGTAGCCCTCCTATATACATAAATATGTATTGTGTGTGTGTTACCTGTGGTTCTTGTGGTAGTCTTTCAATACATGTTAAACAAAATGAATGGTGACATTGCAGAGTTTTGGGGTTAGTATACTGATCCAAACATACACTACATGTTAGTTGTTCATCAAGTTCCTTAAGAGCAGTAGAAGATTGTTCAGCCATCTACATGTATTTCACTTTTCCACAAACAGTCTTGATAATCCCCTAATATGATTAGCTACACCTACAAATTTATTGTAATAACTCGAGGTATAACTTCAAATACTCAATAATAAACTAATTATAACAACAATAACTGACTTACAGAACTTATATATAGACTGAAAAACACATTAAGGATAACACATGCATGGATAACACATGCATAGACATGCTATAGAATAATATACAATAAATTACTAACTAATTAAATGTAATACTATATTGCATCATAATAACAATAGTCCATACAGTTACCAAACTTATGATCATTGTCACTATAGCTAGTTATGGTTTATGCACCTATAAATTACATTCATTATGTGTGTGTGATGTGGGTAGGTTCACCTGTGGTTGTAATTTGTAATAGTTACAAAGCAAAATGAATATGACATCAATTGGAGAGGTTTAGCTATAGGCCTATATGTGACAACTAGAGTAGTGGTAAACCTTGAACTTGGGCCTGTCACATATTAGTTTGACTCCTGTAGAACGTCGACCAGTGGTCCAAATACTTCCATTATGAATTATAATATTTGAACCCTTTGAATACGTTCAAACTATTTCTTTATGCCTAATGACAAGAGACACTGTGATTCAAAACAATTTTAAGTATTAATTTTGGACTCCCCTGGTTTGTAGTGTTTAGAGCAGGAGAATCCCATTACTTCAAAGAACTAGTTACATATAACGGATAACATATTTTATGCTCAGCTTAATTTTTTTTTAAATGCTGAATTCAATCAAAGACTTGCTAATAATATTTATTCTACAAAATTATAACAGAATAAGAAATGTGAAGCATTAATAGTTAGATAAGGTTATGCATGATTTACCACTGAATTGTCTAATCATGTGATCAGTAACACTAAGTCATATGATCAGTAGTCATATGATCAGTAGTACTAAGTCATGCGATCAGTATACTGATCACATGACTTAGTGCTGCTGATTGAAGACACTAAGTCATGTGATCAGTAACACCAATTAGTTTTATTTTTTATCATGCATGAGAAGAGTCACTTACCAATTATACTCTATCTAAGTATACAAATCATTCTTAATAGTCTTTAAATATTATAATTGTTGCTATGGTAACAATAGTGCAATGGACTAATATATGTACAAGCACAGTATCTCTGTATGTAGCACTTTCAGTTTTAAAATTTTACAACTTCCTGTCAGAGAGGAAGTGTAACCAACTTCTGGGATCTTGGATGTACCACACCCCAAATTACTGTAAATTATGACGGCATGGTGGAGGCATGTCGGCATTCTATTGTCCAAAACGCCCACGCTTTATTGGATGTGGTCTAGCGGTGCTTTGATTCAAGTGTCCGCCCTTTGATGTTACTTTGAAGTTAGCTTAAAGTACTTAAAAAAGGGAAAAGGAGATTGTAATGGGATGTCAATGTATGTGTGATGTACAGACTTGCTTTCTAGCTAGTTCTAGGGAGGGAGAAAGGGATGTTTGGAGAATAAGAGCGAAAAATACCGTTCGCTTGCACAGTGGATGCTGTGCTTGTAGTAATGGGTAAGCAAGGTTGAGGTGACTGTTAGATTGCTCCAGGAAGTCCAGAAAGTTGCAAAGAAGCTGCATTCAGTTGCATCTGTGATGCTGAGCCACACCTCACAGATTATATGCTTGATGGAGACTGAAAGAAGTAGGGATGGCCAGGAAAAAAACGTGGCTGCCTATACATTTCAATTGCAATCTGTAGACTGAAAGCTCTGGTAATATATACAGATAAGTTATATATAATATATATAACATACAATAATATATTGAGTGTTTTTATAACTAAACTTTTAGATGCCCACAGATTTTCGTTAAAGTAGAGAACTAGTTGTGAGTAGCATAAACTGGCAAAATCTTCATATTATTATAGCTCAGTATTATTATTATTCCTCTTTTTTAGAAAAATAGATTTCTACGTTTCTGGAGCTAGTTGTTGTAGAACAAATTTTATATTCAGGGAAACAAATTTCGTATTGTTCAGTTTCTTGACCTGGACAACAAATATTTTCAGCCACTACAGCAACCTAGAACTAGGTTACTGTAGTGGCTGAAAGTATTCGAACATGTTTCTATATTAATCTTGTTTCAATTCTATTTTTAATGAACTAATTTCTTTCTCTTTCAAGTATAGCTAGCTATATTTCTTGAGACTATTTTCAAATTATAATTCTTGAAAATATTTTCGAATTAGCTAGCTATCTCTTTTTCTACTCATTTGTTATAACTGAATACACTATTTTCAATATGATTTGTTTTCTAATTCGACGGGTTGCATTAAAAAAAAAAATCATCATCATTGCTACTTCGGCAAAGAATGTTTTCAAAGTCAACCGTATTTTGTTCGGTTTCTGTATGTTATACAGAAGTAAAAAAGAATAGCACTATATAATATTGTACATAAATTATTTAATAATTATTATTATTCTATATTATACATAAAATATTTTATATTATTACAATTAATAATAATTATAATTGTTTGCATCCTCACCCTGCACACACTTCCCCTGGCGAGGATGGGTGCGTGCATGCATGCGTGCATGCATGCTCCTGCAGACCTGCTGCACGTGCAGGAACTTGAGCTCCCTATCATAAGCCAGAGAAGACTGTGCATGTCATCGATCTCAAGACGAAGAAGATTCTGCATGTACTAGGGAGGGACCCAGGACCAAGATGTGAAGCATGTCGATAGATGGATGAAGATTAAACAACAGGTGATTCTTGTTCTTCTATGTGCATTGTTGCCATCCATGTCCATGTAATTCATGCATATCATATTAATAATTCCGTTTGTCTATCATGTTAATTTGCATATTGTTTCTTCTCTCTCCCAGAAAACTCTACTTGCTACCTCCCTATCCATCTATCCACTCTCTCTCTACCTCATCGCATCTATACTTCAATAAGAGGTAAGTCATGTCTCCATACTCTTTTCTATATTCTATACTTTCTTCTTAAATATTATTTTATTGTGAACAATTTATTTACTATTTTTCCTCCCTGCACAGGTCTGTTTCTGATGATTTCGAGGTTTCTTCTGGTGTTCTCTTCTTGGAATTCGGATGCTCATTTGTTCTAATCACTCCTATCAGCCAGGGTCGGCCATGCCACCCTCCTTTTCTTTTTTTTGGGGGGGGTGGCATGGTCGATCCTGGTTGGTAGGAGTGTGCGGGACAAATGAGTATACCGATGCCCAGGTTGGGGACGCCGGAGGTCTCTTCGAGTCACTAGATCCAGCCCCGTGTGGGGCAGTTCCAGTACATCCGGTCTAGCTCATCTAGTGTTCCAGTTACAGTCTAACTACCTCATCCAGTTCCAGTCTACTTCGACCAGTGCTCCAGTTCCAGTCTACTTCGACCAGTGCTCCAGTTCCAGTCTACTTCGACCAGTGCTCCAGTTCCAGTCTACTTCGACCAGTGCTCCAGTTCCAGTCTACTTCGACCAAGTGCTCCAGTTCCAGTCTACTTCATCCCAGGACCATCCCCATTGGGATTTCTCTTCTGCAAGGACTCATCTTCATTGGGATTTCTCTTCTGCAAGGCCTCATCTTCATTGGGATTTCTCTTCTGCAAGGACTCATCTTCATTGGGATTTCTCTTCTGCAAGGCCTCATCTTCATTGGGATTTCTCTTCTGCAAGGACTCATCTTCATTGGGATTTCTCTTCTGCAAGGCAAGGACTCATCTTCATTCATTGCTTATTCATCTCAATGGCAGTCGGTTCTTTGTGAAATATATTGTTTTTTTGGGTTTTTTTTTTTTGTTTATGTGTATTTCAATTCTATTCTTTGTTCAATTGTATTTTTTGTTCAAATGTTTCTTTGAAATGTTGTTCTTGTGTTTTGAATTGCATTTTCAATATAATAGTAAATTATTATCAATTTTTAAGAAAATGTTAGTGGTAATAATTTAATTTTCTTTATTTTCGATTCGTAATTAAATTTGATCTATTACAGTTGAAAGCCTATGATTAATTATGCTTGTATTAAATATATAATATAATATATATATTTAGTTGTCTATTTTTCTCAATCTTTAATTTTCTTTATTTTTGATTTGTAAGAATAATAATAAAATTTAGTCTATTACCAGCTACGATTAATATGCTTGTATTAAATATGTTTTTCTTAATCTTTATTTTCGATTCGTAAGATTAATAATTAAGTTTAGTCTATTACAGTTGAAAGCCTATGATTAATTATGTTTGTATTAAATATATGTATATTATGTATAATTATATATATGTAGTTGTCTATTTTTCTTAGTCTTTAATTTTCTATATTTTCGATTCGTAAGAATAATAATTAAATTTAGTCTATTACAGTTGAAAGCCTATGATTAATTATGTTTGTATTAAATATACTAGCCCGCTTTTCTTAGTCTTTAAATTTCTATACTTTCGATTCGTAAGAATAATAATTAAATTTGGTCTATTACAGTGGAAAGCCTACGATTACTTATGCTTGTATTGAATATACTAGTCTATTTTTCTTAATCTTTTAACTTCTTTCAATACCAATGACTACCTATAATTATAACGTTAACGGTTCTTTTTATAAAACCTTTTTTCTTTTCCTAATCCAATGAATTGATTTAAGTACTATCATTTTCGTTGGAAATATTTTCAAATTAACGAACTAATTTCTTTCTCTTTCAAGTAGCTAGCTATATTTCTTGAGACTATTTTCAAATCATCATTCTTGAAAATATTTTCCAATTAGCTAGCTATCACTTAATTTTTCTCTTTTGATATAATTGAATACACTATTTTCGATATCATTTGTTTTCTAATCATAATTCGACTGGTTGCATTTAAAAAAAAATCATCATCATTGCTATCATGCATGCATCCTTCGGCAAAAGAATATTTTCAAAGTCAACCGTATTTTGTGCGGTTTCTGTATGTTATACAGAAGTAAAAAAGAATAGCACTATATAATATTGTACATAAATTATTTAATAATTATTATTATTCTATATTATACATAAAATATTTTATATTATTACAATTAATAATAATTATAATTGTTTGCATCCTCACCCTGCACACACCTCCCCTGGCGAGGATGGGTGCGTGCATGCATGCTCCTGCAGACCTGCTGCACGTGCAGGAACTTGAGCTCCCTATCATAAGCCAGAGAAGACTGTGCATGTCATCAATCTCAAGACTCAAGACGAAGAAGATTCTGCATGTACCAGGGAAGGACCCAGGACCAAGATGTGAAGCATGTCGATAGATGGATGAAGATTAAACAACAGGTGATTCTTGTTCTTCTATGTGCATTGTTGCCACCCGTGCCCATGTAATTCATGCATATCATATTAATAATTCCGTTTGTCTATCATGTTAATTTGCATATTGTTTCTTCTCTCTCCCAGAAAACTCTACTTGCTACCTCCCTGTCCATCTATCCACTCTCTCTCTACCTCATCGCATCTATACTTCAATAAGAGGTAAGTCATGTCTCCATACTCTTTTCTATATTCTATACTTTCTTCTTAAATATTATTTTATTGTGAACAGTTTATTTACTATTTTTCCTCCCTGCACAGGTCTGTTTCTGATGATTTCGAGGTTTCTTCTGGTGTTCTCTTCTTGGAATTCGGATGCTCATTTGTTCTAATCACTCCTATCAGCCAGGGTCGGCCATGCCACCCTCCTTTTCTTTTTGGGGGGGGGGGTGGCATGGTCGATCCTGGTTGGTAGGAGTGTGCGGGACAAATGAGTATACCGATGCCCAGGTTGGGGACGCCGGAGGTCTCTTCGAGTCACTAGATCCAGCCCCGTGTGGGGCAGTTCCAGTACATCCGGTCTAGCTCATCTAGTGTTCCAGTTACAGTCTAACTACCTCATCCAGTTCCAGTCTACTTCGACCAGTGCTCCAGTTCCAGTCTACTTCGACCAGTGCTCCAGTTCCAGTCTACTTCGACCAGTGCTCCAGTTCCAGTCTACTTCGACCAAGTGCTCCAGTTCCAGTCTACTTCATCCCAGGACCATCCCCATTGGGATTTCTTTTCTGCAAGGACTCATCTTCATTGGGATTTCTCTTCTGCAAGGACTCATCTTCATTGGGATTTCTCTTCTGGAAGGACTGATCTTCATTCATTGCTTCTCAATGGCAGTCAGTGCTGCTGTTGATCAGATTTGATTCTCTCGAGATACTTCAGGTCCCGTAGTTCTATAAATGACAATAATGTCCATAAATAGACACCATATGCATAATCACTACACTACTAATAGTGCTCAGAATTATTAATCTGTTATTCATTGTGTCACTAACATACAGGTCACCTAATGAATCTACTGTTATATTCCGCACACATAATGACAATTAATATATAGTCAATAAAGATATTGTTATAATGTGTAAAAATATGTGTTTATGAATAGATCTAAAAAACGATTAGTCTGTTATTACATGTATCACTAACATACAAGTTACCTATTGAATCTACTGTTACAAAACATGGAGTATTAAACTCTCTCTCTCCACTACCATGCTTGCCAAAACAATACATAAAACATCCATTAGTATCAAATATTGAGATACGATTATTGTCACACTCACAAACATACACTAGATTTTTATATATGGTAATGGAGATAGGACCACACAGTTGACCAGGATTAGTTCCTAGTGAACCAAACTTTGAGATATATTGTCCTGTCGATGTGTACTTTTTGATACAGTGATTATTAGCATCTACAACATACAAGTACCCTTCATTGTCAAAATCCAAACCTAATGGTTGATTAAACTGCTCTGGTGCTGAACCATATGTACCAAAACTATTAGAGTAGGAAAGGTCGTTATTGAGAACTTGAATTTGATGATTATACCTATCGGCAATGTATAATTGTCCTGTATTTGGATGAACTGCAATGCCTACAGGATCATTAAATTGAAGACGACCATGGCCTGCCTTACCACTCCCAACGCACTTTACAAAATCACCTCGAAATGTTAGTTTCTGAAGTCGATGTTCGTCATCTACTAAGATATGTCCATCATGAGATATGGCAATTCCACTAGGATTAATGAATTGGCCTTTTTTTGTTCCCTTTTTTCCAAATGACCTAATTTTGTTTCCCTCCTTGTCTAGTATTGTGATACAATCGATACAATTCTCAGCAATTACAATCTCTTTGTTCTTGGTGACTACTACACCCCATGGTTCATTGAGTCCTGATATAATATTGACTGGTTTACCTTTCAACTCAGGGGTGAGAGTAAAGGGGCTGCCGGGGATATCCACACCACCTAACTTTAATTTCAACTGGTACTTTCCTATGGCAAGTGGAATAAAGCTTATGTTGTAGATTCCTGGCTGGCCCTCATTGATATCACATGCTATGGCACAAGAATCAGATGACAACAGCTCAAAAGAAATAAGGGAGAGAGGAACTGAGAAGGGAGATCGATCACAAGTCTGAAGTTTGAGAGCAATGGTTGATTCCTTACCAAGATGACAAGAATCCTTGACGACAACTGATTTACCAAAGGTTTTGGAACTTAACTTACCAATACCCTGTACTAATATCTGATTACTAGCGAATGTGATGTTAGCCTCTTCGATTGGTTGAAATATAACAGGGTTAGCACCTTCATTGACTGTTGCCATTACTTGCACCATATTCTGTTTCTCCCTCAATACCTGTTGTTGACTCCCTACCTTCAAACTCTGTTCTACAAACTCTTCACAACCCTTCAGCTGGTTTAGGACTATTTTTGCCTCTCCTCTCTGTTTGGTTAGTAATTGGGTCTTCAGTTGTATTGCAGTATCTACCTGTCGAACTAATTGTCTCTCTGACTGTTCAACTAACTTTATGATTAGTTGAGCTTGTCTGTGGATCTCTTTCTTGACATCTTCTCCCTGGTTTGTGACTTCCTTCTCCTGATTGATGAGGATAGTCACTGCTGTATTAATATCAGCTACTTTCCTTTTCACTGTTGTGAGGTGGGCCTCAATCTCTTGTTGATGATCAAGATAACACTCAGCAACAAGCTTGTACTTATGGTTTTGATGATATTGACTAATTGTACAATCTCTACAGATGAGTTCCTCACATGTCTCACAGTATACCTTGAGAGGATCATGATGAATTTCACATTCCATAATGACCTCACATGATGATTTCTTCAGCTTATCTTTTAGTTGCAACAAGCTATTGATGAGGAAAGCGTTAGGGAGATCAGTGGCTCCTATGTGAGGTAGCTGTGTAGGTTTACGACATGAAGGACAGCTTATGAAATACTTATCTCCACCCTGTTGGTAAAAGAAACATCTGTAAAGATTAATGATCTTCAAAATAGAATTTTTAAAAGTTTGGTTCTTTTAACTAATCACCTATTAGACCATACCTTAGTTACATGTGAGTATATATCACTGCTAAATCTTTTTGGGTATATATTTCAACCAATGAAGTAATTGAATGTTAGTTTTATGTAATAATTATGTGTGCTATTCACACTGTTATACTGCTGAACTCAGGAAACATTGTATTAATTTTTAATTCTTGTTGTTGAAATGCTATTATTCACAATGAATAAGGAAAGTGGAGGATAAGCTATGCAACATGCCTATACATTGTAAACATTATTGGTTATTTTAACCCATGTTTGGCTACAATATACATCATGACACCTGCTTGCTCAGGCTCACTATAATCAATGCTGATTTTTTTCCTGCTAGTTATCTTGATCTATATTGACTGGTATATAAAGTACATTTCGTAATAAAGTAACAAAAACAGTATTACAATAAATATAGCATAGTATTATAGGTACAACCTGTGGTGTATTATTATCAATTGCTGTGAAAACAAACAGAGGATAATTACTCATTTCAGAGTAATTAGTATATTTGTAATATTTGCACTTACAATAACAATTAACATCTGTGGGATTTTCATTATGGCATGTTCATTATATATGCACTGTAAAAATTAACCAGTTATTTTAACCCTTATTTGGTAACAGGAGTTTGAATGCTGTATTGATAATAAATATTATGAATTTTTTGTTAATTTTCATTCAATTATCTGTGGAGAACATGTTGACAAATTCCACGACTTTGTAATTATAATAACAAATAACAAATAACAGACAACAAATTAAAACATTTGTGTATATAGATATACACAAATGTTTTTAAAAATCTATTTGCTATTTATTTTTTGTTATTATAAGTACAAAGTTGTGAAATTTGTCAATAAATAACTTTGTTCTCCACACATATTTGAATGAAAATTTACAATAATTTATACCTCACAAGCATAATATTTATTATCAATACAGCATTGAAATTCCTGTGACCAAATAAGGGTTACAATAACCAGTTCATTGTTACAGCTACTATATCAACATGATTATTACTATTGTATTGAAACACTTGTAATGGTTAAAATAACCTGTTAACTTTTAAATTTACTGGGATACATCCACAATCTATACATTGTAACTCCTTAATTACTGATGATTATAAGTGCTATAGGCTGCTTTGTACATGTTCTGTTATCAGTTCTTATGTACATTTATAGGGGAATACGTCCTGAAACTGTAATTAGTTCAGAATCCTGTTTTCATGAGTCATCCTCTACCATTAATGTAAGGTGAGTTAGGGCTATTTAATTACAAATTTAATGCAGGGCAATTCTTGAAGCAATACAGTCAGTCCCAAGAATAAACCCATTCATGATTTACTCTCTGCTATAATCAAAGACTAGTATCTACTGTTAGTCATTACAGCAATAAATAGATTGATATCCCTACATGCCCTTTCATTTTTTTGTCGATATAATATCTATATATATATATATTATCTATATATAATTATATTATCTATATATATATATATATATATATATATAATTACATATATATAGGAGGGTTGTGTACTCAGTAATGATTCTTAAAGGCATATATAGTCCATGCAAAGATAAGATTACAAAACGTACATCAGAAGTAGCTCTCCTATATACATATATATGTATTGTGTGTGTGTTTTTACCTGTGGTTCTTTTGGTAGTCTTTCAATACATTTTAAACAAAATGAATGGTGACATTGTAGAGTTTTGGGGTTAGTATACTGATCCAAACATACACTACATGTTAGTTGTTCATCAAGTTCCTTAAGAGCAGTAGAAGATTGTTCAGCCATCTATTTCACTTTTCAGTTTTGATAATTCCTAATATGGTTAGCTACACCCACGAACATAGTTATGCATGTTTGTGGATATGTTCACCTGTAAATTAAAAATGAAGATGACATTGGAGAGGTTTAGCTATAGGGTTAGTGACAACTAGAATAGTGATAAACTTTAAATTTGGGCCTGTCACATATTAGTTTGACCCCTGTAGAATGTGTCCAAATACTGCAATTATGAAATAATGTTTTATGACGACAAGAGACCCTATGGTTCAAAACAATTTTAAGTATTTGGACACCCCTGGTCCAATTACTTTGTAGCATTTGGAACAGGATAGTATAACGATTAACATAATTTATGCTCGGCTACAGTTTTTTGTAAATGCTGAATTCAATCAAAGACTTGCTAATAATGATTCAAATATTCTATAAAATTAAAATTATCTTTTAAGAGAATAAGAAAAGTAGAGCATTAATAGTTAGTTCTAGTGGTGAGGATATGCATAATTTATCACTGAAGTGTCTTCAATCATGTGATCAGTAACACTAGTCATGTCACTAAGTCATGTGATCACTATACTGATCAGTCACATGACTTAGTGTTGGTAGTTCAATCAAAGTTCCAATGTTGTCAGTTGTCTAGAAATGTTGGTAAAGACAGACAGACACAGACAGAAAACCTCACCCTCCACTCTGCCTATGCGGGAGCGGGTTAATAATGAAATTTTATTGTGGGTTCACTGGGAAGCAGGTTTTTGAAGTCTTATTTATAATAATTTTAATTGTAATCATGAGAATTACATCACAATCAATAACTACTAATTAAATATAATAAAAACATAACATCATTATTTAATACAGATCTACAAAACAACTAGTCTGTTAT
The DNA here is from genome assembly GCA_947044365.1 of Petrosia ficiformis. Classification (NCBI taxonomy): domain Eukaryota; kingdom Metazoa; phylum Porifera; class Demospongiae; order Haplosclerida; family Petrosiidae; genus Petrosia; species Petrosia ficiformis. Next base: position 7,159,425 of record OX345638.1, read on the forward strand.
TCAATGTGTCACTAACATACAAGTTACCTGATGAATCTACTGTTATAAAATATGGATGATTAAACTCTCCCTCACCTTCACCCTGTTTCCCAAAACAATACATAAAACGTCCATTAGTATCAAATACTGAGATACGATTGTTAAGCAACTCACTAACATACACTAAATTATTATATATGATGATGGAAGTGGGGCGATACAGTTCACCAGGATTATACCCTTTTGAACCAAACTTTGAGATATATTTTCCTGTTGAGGTGAACTTCTTGACACAGTGATTATTATAATCTACAACGTACAAATATTCTTCAATATCAAATGCCAAATCATAAGGGCAGTGGAATGGCTCTGGTGCTGAACCAAAACTATAACAGTAGAAAAGGTCAATATTGAAAACTTGAATTCGATGATTGTTAGCATCAGCAATGAATATTTGTCCCGTGGTAGGATGAACTGTAATGCCTTTAGGATTATTGAACCGAAGAGGACCATCGCTTGGTGTATTACTCCCAACTGACTTCAAACAAGTACCTCTAAATGTTAGTTTCTGTATTCGATGATCATCAGTTACTAAAATGAATCCGTCGTAAGATATGGCAGCTCCACTAGGATTAGTAAATTTACTGTTATTTGTTCCCTTTCTTCCCAATGACCTCGCTGTATTTACTTCCTTGTTTAGTATTGTAATACAATGAGAATCTCTCTCAACCACTAAAATATCTTCATTGTTAATCAATGTGGCACCAACTGGTCCACTAAGTCCTGATATGGTATTAACTGGTTTACTTTTCATCTTAAGAAAAGGAATGGTACCAGAAATTAAAGGAATACCAGAATAAGAGTTGGAGCGAGGACTATTACCAAGAGTAGAGATGGAACAAGGAGTAAATGGACTGCCATATGAAGAGGTGGAATGAGAAGAGGTGGAACAAGGAGTAAATGGACTGCCATATGAAGAGGTGGAATGAGAAGAGGTGGAACAAGGAGTAAATGGACTGCCATATGAAGAGGTGGAATGAGAAGAGGTGGAACAAGGAGTAAAAGTACTACCAGGAGAAGAGGTGAAGTTAGGAGCAGAAGGACTACCCTGAGAAGAGGTGGAATGAGGAGTAAAGGAACTACATTGGATATCTGCACCTCCCAAGCATACATTCAATTGATATTTCTCTCCAGTACGAGGAGTAAAACGTATGCTGTAATTTCCCAACTGGGTCTCATTGATGTCACATGCTATGGTTTGATTATCACCAGCAGAAGAGAGTTCACAAGAGATGAGAGAGAGAGGAACTGATCCATCATTAGACTGGAGGTTGAGAGTAATGGTTGATTTTGTATCAGGATAACACGTTTTCTTGACAAGAACTGATTTATCAAATATTTTAGACATTAATTCACCAATATCTTCCTCTAACGTCTGAATTCCAGTGAACGTGATAGCTTCCTCTATTGCGGGATGAAATACAACAGGGTTGACATCTTGATTGACTATTATCATTATTTGTATCATGCTCTGTTTGTCCCTCAATATCTGTTGTTGATTCCCCAGCTTCAAACGCTGTTCAACAAAGTTCTCACAACTCTTCAGCTGTTTCAAAACTGCATCTGCTTCTTCTCTCTGATTTGTTATTAATTGAATCTTCTGTTGTACTGCTGTGTCTACTTGTTGAACTAAACGTCTCTCAAGTATTTGAAATTGTGTGTGGATCTCTTTCTTGACATCTTCTCCCTGCTTTGTGACTTCCCTCACTTGATTGATGAGATTAGTCACTACTGTACTAATATATGCTACTTTTCTTTTCACTGTTGTGAGATGGGCCTCTATCTCTTGATGATGATCAGGATAACACTCAGCAACAAGCTTGTATTGGTGATTTTGATGGTGTTGACTAATCGTACAATCTCTACAGATAACCTCCTCACACGTCTCACAATATACTTTGAGAGGATCATCATGAATTTCACATTTCGTATTGACCTTACACAATGTTTTGTTCAGTTTATCTTGTACTTGCAAGAGGCTATTAATGAGAAAAGCATTAGGGAGGTCACTGGCTATGTCAGGTAGCTGTGTGGGTTTGCGACATGAAGGACAGCTTATAAAATACTTGTCTCCCCCCTGTTAGTAAAGAATAAATGTGTAAAGATTAAAGTATTTAACTTTTAATCCAATTATTTGTAGAACATATCCCTGTAAAAAAGAGTTTGGTTATTTCAGTTGGTTACCTTAGTTGAATGTAATTAGCCTTTATACACTATACTGTTGTATTCAGGTATTGAAAGGTAAGCCAGTTTACATTTTTAATGTTTGTTGTTGAAATGTTGTGTGGGGGAATTACTGACATGTAAACTGTGAATCCTGTCTGATGTACTTGTCATTGTGAACATTCCAACACCAAATATTAAGCTGGTCTACTCTCAATTCAGCAGTAATGGTAATTCATATGCAATCCAGGTGATTTTCTAAACTGTTTTTGCAGTGAATTATACCTCAGTTGTATGTCTCATTCATATGCACCATTAATCTGATTGTCATAGATTGAGGTGTGAAGAGTAAGGCTATATATACAGATTGTAGTATGTATTCTTAACGTTTGGTGTTAGAATGTTAATTGGTACTTACAATAATGGAAGATGACTGATATGATGTATGACAGTTTTTAAAATTAGGATTCTAATAATTCTGTAGTAATAGTTATAAACACAAGTCATGCAGCCTAATTTATATTACAACACTTCATATCAGGAGTAGAAGTAAAGAAGATATATAAGGTAAGGATGGTCAATTCTGTTACAAACCTAGTATGCGGGAATTCCAGAAGCACCACAGTGTGTGCCAAAGATAATGCAGCTAACTGCTTCGTGATTTTAGTGCATGCTATAATAAAATAATAGCATCTACAGTTAGTCAGTACAATAATAAATAGTTTGAAGTCATGTAACAGTGTCAGAGAAATCTTCAATTTCCTGAATTAGCTGCACTCTGATGGAATTGCCTCAGCTTACATTATAACGTAACTTGCATTCATTTAACTAATGAATGGTTAAATTTGTTGAAATATCCAGATTATATATAATTAACTAATAAAGAGACCTATACAATTGAAGGGCGCTATATTCTCAAGGCATATATAGCCCATACCAAGATATAATCACAGGACTACTAGTAGCCTTATATATAAATATATAGGTATTGTGTGTGTTTTTACCTGTGGTTCTTTTGGTAGTCTTTCAATACATTTTAAACAAAATGAATGGTGACATTGTAGAGTTTTGGGGTTAGTATACTGATCCAAACATACACTACATGTTAGTTGTTCATCAAGTTCCTTAAGAGCAGTAGAAGATTGTTCAGCCATCTATTTCACTTTTCAGTTTTGATAATTCCTAATATGGTTAGCTACACCCACTAACTTAGTTATGTATGTTTGTGGGTATGTTCACATGTAATTTCAAAATGAAGATGACATTGGAGAGGTTTAGCTATAGGGTTAGTGACAACTAAAATAGCGGTAGACTTTAAATTTGGGCCTGTCACATATTCGTTTGACCCCTGTAGAATGTGGACCAGTGGTCCAAATACTTCAGTTATAAATTAATGTTTTATGTCTAATGACAAGAGACCATATGGTTCAAAACAATTTAAGTATATTTGGACTCCCCTGGTCCAATTACTTTGTAGCATTTGGAACAGGATAGTATAACGATTAACATATTTTATGCTCGGCTACAGTTTTTTTTTAAATACTGAATTCAATCAAAGACTTGCTAATAATGATTCAATATTCTACAAAATTAAAATTGTTTTTTAACAGAATAAGAAATGTGGAGTATTAATAGTTAATTATAGTGATGAGGATATGCATAATTTATCACTGAAGTGTCTTCAATCATGTGATCAGTAACACTTGTCATAAGTTATGTGATTAATATACTGATCAGTCGCATGACTTAGTGTTGGTAGTTCGATTGAAGTCCCAATGTTGTTAGTTATCCAGAAATTTTGGTCAAGACAGACAGACACAGACAGAAAATCTCATTACAGTAACCGTCCAGCCTGCCTATGCGGACGAGGGTTAATAATGAAATTTTATTGTGGGTCCACTGCAAGCAAGTTTTTGACGTCTTATTAATAATAATTTTAATAGTAATAATGAAAATTACATCACAATCAATAACTACTAATTAAATATAATAAAAACATAACATCGTTATTTAATACAGATCTACAAAACAACTAGTCTGTTATTCAATGTGTCACTAACATACAAGTTACCTATTAAATCTACTGTTATAAAATATGGATGATTAAACTCTCCCTCACCTTCACCCTGTTTCCCAAAACAATACATAAAACGTCCATTAGTATCAAATACTGATACACGATTATTAATCAACTCAGTAACATACACTACATTATTATATATGATGATGGAAGTGGGGTGATACAGTTCACCAAGATTATACCCTTTTGAACCAAACCTTAAGATGTATTTTCCTGTTGAAGTGAACTTTTTGACGCAGTGATTATTATAATCTACAACGTACAAATATTCTTCAATATCAAATGCCAAATCATAAGGGCAGTGGAATGGCTCTGGTGCTGAACTAAAACTATAACAGTAGAAAAGGTCAATATTGAAAACATGAATTACATCATTGTTTGTATCAGCAACGAATATTTGTCCTGTGTTAGGATGAACTGTAATGCCTTTAGGATTATTGAAACAAATGCTTGGTTTATCACACCCAACTGACCTCAAACATTCACCTTTAAATGTCAGTTTCTGTATTCGATGATTATGAGTTACTAAAATGTGCCCATCATAAGATATGGCAATTCCACTAGGATCGGTGAATTGACCTGTCTTCTTTCCCTTTCTTCCAAATGACCTCACTTTTTTTCCTTCCTTATTTAGTATTGTGATACGATGAGAATCTCTCTCGACTACTAAAATATCTTCATTGAAGGCGACAACACCAACTGGTCCACTTAGTCCCGATATAGTATGAACTGGTTTACCTTTCATTTTAGGAGATTGGATGGTACAAGAAATTAATGGAGTATTAGGAGAAGAGGTGGAATAAGGAATATAAGTATTATCAAGAGAAGAGGTGGAATGAGGAGTAAAAGCACCATCAAGGGAAGGAGTGGAACAAAGAGTAAAAGGACTACCAGGAGAAGAGTTGGAATGAGGAGTAAACGAAATACCAGGGGAAGATGTTAAAGAAGGAGTAAAAGGACAAACAGGAGCTGATCCATCATGAGTCTCAAAGTTGAGATTGATGGTTGATTTTGTATCAGGATAACACGTTTTCTTCACAACAACTGTTTTATCAAAACGTTTAGACAACTCATCAATACCCTCGACTAAGGTATGAATCCCAGTGAATGTGATGGCCTCTTCGGCAGGGTGAAACACAATGGGGTTGACATCTTCATTGACTGTTGTCATTACTTGTATCATGTTCTGTTTGTCCCTCAATACCTGTTGTTCACTCCCTAGTTTTAGACTCTGTTCCACAAACTCCTCACAACCCTTCAGCTGTTTCAGAACCATCTCTGCCTCTTCTCTCTGATTTGTTATTAATTGAAGCTTCTGTTGTACTGCTGTGTCTACTTGTTGAACTAAATGTCTCTCAAACATTTGAGTTTTTATGTGGATCTCTTTCTTGACATCTTCACCCTGCTTTGTGATCTCCCTCTCTTGACTGATGAGGTTGGTGACTGCTACATCAACATCGGCTACTTTCTTTTTCACTGTTGTGAGGTGGGCTTCTATCTCTTGATGATGATCAGGATAACACTCAGCAACAAGCTTGTATTGGTGATTTTTATGGTGTTGACTGATTGTACAATCTCTACAGATAAGCTCCTCACATGTCTCACAGTATACTTTGAGAGGATCATCATGAATTTCACATTTCGTATTAACCTTACTCAATGCTTTGTTCAGTTTATCTCGTAGTTGCAAGAGGCTATTAATGAGAAAAGCGTTCGGAAGGTCACTGGCTATTTTAGGTAGTTGTGTGGGTTTACGACATGAAGGACAGCTTATGAAACACTCGTCTCCCCCCTGTTGGTGAAAGAATAATGTGTAAAGATTAAAATGGTTTAGCTCTTTATCCAATCATTTGGTTTTAGTATACTATAACTGTTATGTATAGTACCTCTGATTGTCATGGATGAGGTGTCAAGAGAAAGGCTATATATACAGATTGTAGTATATGTATTCTTAACGTTTTTACTTTTTACTCTTGATATGAAGTGTTGTAATATAAATTTGGGTGCATGGTTTGTGTGTTTATAATCCTCTGTAAATTATTCAGTGGTAATCTAGTATGATTACTACACAATTCTTCCTAATTTAAAAAACTGTGGGACATCATATCAGTCATCTTCCATTATCAATGTACTTATAGTCATTCTAAATACAATTAACAGTGTAACACCAAAAGATAAGGTAAGGATGGTAAATTCTGTTAAAAACCTAGTATGTGGCAATTCCAGAAGCACCACAGTGTGTGCCAAAGATAATGCAGCTAACTGCTTTCTGATTTTACTGCATGCTATAATAAAGGACTAGCACCTACTCTTAGTGATTACAACAATAAATAGTTTGTAAGACAAACGTAGAATGTAACAGTGTCAGAGAAATGTTGAAATTCCAGAATTAGCTGCACTCTGATGGAATTGCCTCAGCCTACATTATAATGTAACTTCATTCATTTATATAACTAATGAATGGTTGAATTTGTTGAAATATCCAGATTATGTATAATTAATTTTATTCTAATAAGCAGACCCATATAATTGGAGGGCTGTATTCCAAAGGCATATATAGCCCATGCCAAGATAAAGTCACAGGACTACTAGTAGCCTTATATATTGTGTGTGTGGCTTACCTGTGATTCTTTTGGTAGTCTTTCAATACATTTTAAACAAAATGAATGGTGACATTGTAGAGTTTTGGGGTTAGTATACTGATCCAAACATACAACACATGTTAGTTGTTCATCAAGTTCCTTAAGAGCAGTAGAAGATTGTTCAGCCATCTTTCACTTTTCAGTTTTCAAATACGGTTAGCCACACCCACAAACTTAGGCCGCGCGCGGGGTATTATTATTGCCTCATTATTAATAAGAATAAAAAGGTTTCTCTATCACTAAAAAATGGTTGAAGAAACAGTCATACATGTAAATTTAACAAAGATTAAATAACTGTAGCTTCTTTATTCGACCAAAAATAAGAGTATGAAGAGTAACAAAATGGTTGAAGAAACAGTGATATAAATGAACAACTTTGTCAATAAACGATGTAAGTTACTTTCGCTTCTTTATTCGACCCAAACCTTTATGAGTACACGACTGACACTGAAGATAGGTGTCATTATCTTCTGTAAGTGAAGACTCATTTGAGCAGTAAATACAAATTGGTTCATAACCAGCTGAGTAATACAGACGTTCTACTGGGTCATTACAGACTAGGTTCCTAACATGTACGTTTGGAAATCCCAATTGCTGCAGATCCATGTCCGTGAGTTCTGAGCCACAGGAGTAAGCATATTGTTCGAGTTTGAGGAGAAGATTTTCCCTCTGTTTAGAGGTCAGTTTGACTGGAGAATACACAAGTCTCCACATACTACATTCTTCACATTATATCATTACGTTTGTGTTCTTAGCATGCTGCATACTTGTTGGTATAGGTACTGATTTTTTTGGACGTTTTGCTGACAGCGACGGTCTGTTTTCTTCTGATGTAGTAGTTCCAAATACTTTTGAAAATTCCACAATTGATATTGTTGAGCTGGTTAAGTCACCACAAGTTGTTGTTTTATATTGCACATATCTGCCAAACAGTCTAATCACAAGTTCCATTTGTAAATTTAGATCTACAACATACAGGGCTTCTTTGTTTTGACCAGCATAAACTGACACTAACTTTAAACTTTCACTTATACATTTCTCGATTTCCGTGTTAAAAAAATTCTATAAAAGATATTTCTGAGTCAGGAATCTTCAAAATGGACCAGGGTAGAATAGTCTTGCCTCTCCTGAGGCAAAAAAGGGAGCAGTTCGCCAACGATTCATTATGACTTGATCTAGTAAGTAAAACAAATTTTGGTATCTATAATTATTGTACATTGTATCGTTTATAGATACTAACCTCAATCTCTAGCCGACTTCTAATTTCTAAATACGTGTTCAGCGTTCACCTCATGTAAAATTAATTAATTATTATTTAATTTTAGGCGGTGCCAGCGGGCGGAAATGGGAAACTAATGTATTGGCCTTAGTTATGCATGTAATTTCAAAATGAAGATAACATTGGAGAGGTTTAGCTATAGGGTTAGTGACAACTAAAATAGCGGTAGACTTTAAATTTGGGCCTGTCACATATTCGTTTGACCCCTGTAGAATGTGGACCAGTGGTCTAAATAACAACAAGAGACCATATGGTTCAAAACAATTTAAGTATATTTGGACTCCCCTGGTAAAATTACTTTGTAGCATTTGGAACAGGGTAGTATAACGAATAACATATTTTATGCTCGGCTACAGTTTTTTTTGTAAATGCTGAATTCAATCAAAGACTTGCTAATAATGATTCAAATATTCTACAAAATTAAAATTATTTTTTAACAGAATAAGAAATGTGGAGCATTAATAGTTAGTTATAGTGATGAGGATATGCATAATTTATCACTGAAGTGTCTTCAATCGTGTGATCAGTGACACTAATCATGTCACTAAGTCATGTGATCAGTATACTGATCAGTCGCATGACTTAGTGTTGGTAGTTCGATCAAAGTCCCAATGTTGTTAGTTGTCCAGAAAGTTTGGTAAAGACAGACAGACACAGACAGAAAACCTCATTACAGTAACCCTCCACTCTGCCTATGCGGGTGAGGGTTAATAATGAAATTTTATTGTGGGTCCACTGCTAGCAAGCTTTTGACGTCTTATTTATGTTAATTTTAATTGTAATAATGAGAATTACATCACAATCAATAACTACTAATTAAATATAATAAAAACTTTACATCGTCATTTAATACAGATCTACAAAACAACTAGTCTGTTATTCCATGTGTCACTAACATACAAGTTATGTAATGAATCTACTGTTATAAAATATGGATGATTAAACGCTCTCTCTCCACTACCATACTTGCCAAAACAATACATAAAACGTCCATTAGTATCAAATACTGATACACGATTATTATGCAACTCACTAACATACACTACATTATTATATATGATGATGGAAGTGGGGCGATATAGTTCACCAGGATTATACCCTTTTGAACCAAACTTTGAGATATATTTTCCTGTTGAAGTGAACTTCTTGACGCAGTGATTATTATAATCTACAACGTACAAATATTCTTCAATGTCAAATGCCAAATCATAAGGGCAGTGGAATGGCTCTGGTGCTGAACCAAAACTATAACAGTAGAAAAGATCGATATTGAAAACTTGAATTTGATGATTGTTAGCGTCAGCAATGAATATTTGTCCTGTGGTAGGATGCACTGTAATGCCTTTAGGATTATTGAACTGAAGAGGACCATCGCTTGGTGTATCATGTCCAACTCCCTTTAAAAATTCACCTTTAAATGTCAGTTTCTGTATTCGATGGTTATCAGTTACTAAAATGTACCCATCATAAGATATGGCAACTCCACTAGGATCAATAAATTGGCCACCCTTTTTTCCCTTTCTTCCAAATGACCTCACTTTCTTTCCCTTTTTATTTAGTATTGTGATGTGATGAGAATTTCTCTCAACTACTAAAATATTTTCATCATTAATGAATGTGACACCAATTGGTCCACTTAGTGCTGATATAATATTAACTGGTTTATCTTTCATCTTAGGAGATGGGATGGTACAAGAAATTAAAGGACTACATGTACTAGGAAAAGAGTTGGAATGAGGAGTAAAAGGAGTACCAGAAGAAGAGTTGGAATGAGGAGTAAATGGAATACCAGAGGAAGAAGTTAAAGAAGGAGTAAAAGAACAAACAGGAATTGATCTATCACGAGTCTTGAAGTTGAGATCGATGGTTGATTTTGTATCAGGATAACACGTTTTCTTCACAACTACTGTTTTATCAAATAGTTTAGACAACTCATCAATACCCTCGACTAAGGTATGAATCCCAGTCAATGTGATGGCCTCTTCGGCAGGGTGAAACACAATGGGATTGACATCTTTATTGACTGTTGTCATTACTTGTATCATGCTCCGTTTGTCCCTCAATACCTGTTGTTGACTCCCTAGCTTCAGACTCTGTTCCACAACCTCCTCACAATCCTTCAGCTGTTTCAGAGCTGTCTCTGCCTCTTCTCTCTGATTTGTTATTAATTGAAGCTTTTGTTGTACTGCTGTGTCTACTTGTTGAACTAAATGTCTCTCAAGCATTTGAAGTTTCATGTTGATTTCTTTCTTGACATCTTCACCCTGTTTTGTGATTTCCCTGTCTTGACTGATGAGGCTGGTCACTGCTACATTAATATCAGCTATTTTCTTTTTCACTGTTGTGAGGTGGGCTTCTATCTCTTGATGATGATCAGGGTAACACTCAGCCACAAGCTTGTATTGGTAATTTTTATGGTGTTGACTGATCGTACAATCTCTACAGATAAGCTCCTCACATGTCTCACAGTATACTTTGAGTAGATCATCATGAATTTCACATTTCATATTAGCCTTACTCAATGTTTTGTTCAGTTTATCTTGTAGTTGCAAGAGGCTATTAATGAGAAAAGCGTTCGGAAGGTCACTGGCTATGTCAGGTAGCTGTGTGGGTTTACGACATGAAGGACAGCTTATGAAATACTCGTCTCCCCCCTGTTGGTAAAAGAATAATGTGTAAAGATTAAAAATGGTTTAGCTCTTTATCCAATCATTTGGTTTTGGTAGAACATATATCACTGCAAAAAATAACAGGTTTCCTGATGTGCGTTAAGAGAAACCTATAAGGAAATATGAGAGAAATTTAGTAGAATCCACTGGAAACATGAAGACACGGCATGTTTCTTGAAAAATTTCAAGAAACATGCCGTGTCTTCATGTTTCCAGTGGATTCTACTAAATTTCTCTCATATTTCCTTATAGGTTTCTCTTAACGCACATCAGGAAACCTGTTATTTTTTGCAGTGATATACCATAACTGTTATGTATAGTATCTCTGATTGTCATGGATGAGGTGTCAAGAGTAAGACTATATATACAGATTGTAGTATGTATTCTTAACGTTTGGTGTTAGAATGTTAATTGTGTTCACAATGACTATAAGTACATTGATAATGGAAGATGACTGATATGATGTCCCACAGATTTTGTAGAAATTAGGATTCTAATCATTCTGTGGTAATCAAACTAGCTTACTGTTAAATAATTTATAGAAGATTATAAACACACAAGCCATGCAGCCAAATTTATATTACAACACTTCATATCAGGAGTAAAAAGTAAAGAAGATAAGGTAAGGATTGTAAATTCTGTTACAAACCGAATGTGTGGCAATTCCAGAAGCACCACTGGGTGTGCCAAAGATAAATGCAGCTAACTGCTTTGTGATTTTACTGCATGCTATAATAAAAAATAGCACATACATTTAGTGATTACAATGATAAATAGTTTGTAAGACAAACTTAGAATTTAACAGTGTTAGAGAAATGTTGAATTAGCTGCACTCTGATGGAATTGCCTCAGCTTACAGTATAACGTAACTTGCATCAATTTAACCAATGAGTTGTTGATTAGCTATGCATAATTAATTTTAATCTCATAAAGCCAAGATATAGGCACAGTAGTATTACTAGCCATATATATAAATATATAGGTGTTGTGTTTTTTACCTGTGTTTTTTCTTGTGGTAGTCTTTCAATACATGTTAAACAAAATGAATGGTGACATTGTAGGGTTTTGGGGTTAGTATACTGATCCAAACACACACTGCATGTTAATTGTTCATCAAGTTCCTTTAGAGATTGTTCAGCCATCTATTTTACTTTTCTAACTGACTAAACATGGGTTTGCTAATTCCTAATATGGTAGAAAACTATAGGTTTATTTTTAGAAAGTATAAAAATAACTGATATTACTCTTCTAAGTATAATTATATAGCTATATTATTGAGATTGTTGCTATGGTAACGACAGTGCTGTACAGGTGGCATAGTGTATAAGCTAGCAGTTTGTATACATACCGTATGTGTGTGTAAGATCATAGATGATAATGCTAGACGTATCTTCTCCACTATTCATACATTAATGCGACCAGATGATTCTCTTAAGATAGTTTGTTCTATAGTTCTATAATCAAACAACTGGTTATAATGTCCCCAAATAGCTAACCATGTGTTTGACTTGTTGCTCATAATTAATTACATTACAATTCGGATGAACTTCACTAACACGTTAATTTTTGAACAGATGCTCTTTAATGTCCAGTAGCATACTATATATTTTTCATTAACACTCGTCATGCGTATTCAGAGAGTTACTGTTGTATCTGCTCTATTCTACAAGAATCATAGTTAGACCCTACAATGGTATTATAATGAATGCTATCCTTAACAACAGTCGATACAACAGAAGAATCACCATGTGTTGCAAGGATAATCTTACACACAATCACTGAACTAGCTATATACTAAAAATAAATGGAAGTATACAGAAATTAACAAAACTAAATATATACATAATGTCAATACTCTACAGTTACCAATATTCTTGGTTGTCTGTGTGTATGTGTGTGTGAGTGTATAAGTGTGTTGTTAACAAAATAGAACAAACTAAAAATGCCAGTATTCTAGCTGATCAAATTGGGCCAAATGGACTCAAAACAAAATGTGAAGAATTTTCCAAAGAATTTTGATTTGAAAATTATGATATGATATCATTGATACAACTGACCAGTATATACGTAGATACATACATGAAATAATTATAAAACAATCAGTTATTATTAATGATGAATATGTGTATAATTATACATATACATACATGTATGTAATATAGCTCAATTATGTAAAAGAATTTAGACAAAAACAACATTACAGAGTAGATTCTCGAGAAGTTATTTCAGGATGCACGACATTTAAATTACCTGTGAAAATGGGTGTGGTTTATATAACATGTTTGTGACTTACATTTTTGACTGGTAATTTTGCTTTTTTTTGTCATCTGTATATATAAAGAATGATAAATATTTCATGAATACTCTTTACTGGCAATTACCTATAGCTAGCATGAATGATTCTATTTCTTGTGAACTATTCAGTCAGTCCAATGAGGGATTAAAATAGCTAGTATAAATCTGGGTTGTACATACATGATAGTGGAAACAAGAGTGCTTTCACACATGGCAATGATTCGGTTATGAATATGATTTAAATTATCATGATTCAGCATGAATATCATCGGGTTTATCTATAATAACTCACCAGATTCAATTAGTTACGTATATATGACTCAGTAAAATAAGTATGGTATTAATCTATTTGTCGAAATATTAATATTTTGCATATCTCAGGCTTCGCTGTCAGGATCAAAATAGTATTCCTCCTAATAGGTATAATCTAGTTAAGTTAACCCTTAGAGTGCTGAGCATGTATTTGCCAATGCTTTCCATTTCCAGGCTCTGCTGTAGATATCTCGGCCATCGTTCACTTTCTGTACCCAACTTGGCTCCTTTCCAACATTACCGTGACCAAAAAGTCTCCCGTTGATTTAATTGTAGGACCAAGTCAAATGCGGTGCTCTCCAACTTTCAACAGCAATTGGAGCAAAAAAAACAACCCCACTACATGTTGGTACCAGCTACACCCAGGGTTTTCCAGCAACAGAAATGTCTCAGCTACACACCAGATTGTGTGGGCGGGGTCACTGAAAACTCCATCAAAGTTTTTAGGCATTTTCCTTAGGCTTATGACTGAAACCAATTACAAACATTTGGAGTTCTTTGTAACAGTAGGAATGCACTCCTAAGTGCATAAGGGTCAAATGTCACCAATATGTGACATCAGCACTCTAAGTGTTGATCACATGCATGATCAGTATAGTATACCTTGAAATGTAATTACCAGACTACCTGGGATAGTCATGGTACTGATTCAGGCTAGGTACTGAAACAGCTCTCTTCTGTTTCCACACAGTCCAATCAAAAACATAATCATGTTTATAATTTAATCTGGTAAATAGAACAGTGAAAAGGCTCTTCAGATATGCATAGTCTGGATCTTCATCAAATTGTAGGCCTCTGCAGTAATGTATGTACATGGAAAACTCTTCCGGAAATCCCTGTGGAAGACAAATACGTGAAAGTTAAGAGGTGAGAAATATTGAAAAAGAATAAAAAGGGCCATGAGCTTTCCTGGACTTATGATTGCATTGTAGAAGATAATAGTTAGTATTTATATTTGCATTAGGCATAGTTGTACATGTATTTATACATAGATATGTGTACTTTATAATTACACATTTAATAATAATAATTGTACATGTACATAATTATATACGTACTTGTACTATATGGCCTAGGATATGTGTATAATATAGTATGCTAATAGGTCCTATATACAAAATATAGGACCTGAGTTTGTGTTCGAGGATGTGATATAGCCCGAGCCTGCAAGGGCTATATCACATCCGAGGACACAAAACGAGGGTCTTAGATGTTGTATATAGATTAGCATACTATATACAATATATTCTATGATGGTGCCGGACATCTCCTGCATAGTGTGCACATGGAAGGTCTATATACAATATATAGTACTCATGCACCACATCAAAGGGATGATGTCACTATCACACTATACATATAATACATATATGCTATAATTAGACTTACCGCACACAAGACTTCAACGGGGGTAGATCGTTTTGCCTCATAGATCCCCTCATATTTCTGTTTCTTTGTAGTAGCCTATATATAATGAACATCATTGAGAGATGAACATTGTATAGCTTCTGTTATCTGCTACATTTGTCTGTTAGTCTTTCTTCTGCATGTCTGTCTACCCAACAGTCTGTCCTGTCAGTCTCTCTACCATTTACTTATACACTTAATTAAAACCATCCCATCAATCTGTTCATTCATTCATCATCACATCAATACTTTGTATCCTACAATATGTATCTATTTATTTGTCTGTATACATGTCTATCTATCTATCCATAATAATTATCTGCAATCAATCCAACTCTTATATATAGCTCCACCTCACAGACTAAACATAGTGCATAACACATTTCCATGACCTTTATATTCTGCCAGGGTAAAACTGATCTGTTGAAGTACATGAGCACATACCGAAGAGATTCCAAGTCATCACGACGTCTATGGAAAGAATGGATGTTTTACTCTTGTGTGACACTGTTAGATATTTGGAGAGAATGTGAATGATTGCACTGTATATGTGCTTGTATACAACTGTATGTACTTATACAATAACTGTACATGTACATGTACATACACTTGTAGTCTAGTCTTGTACACATATACTTGTACTGTACATATACTTGTATACAACTGTATGTACCTCTACAATAATTGTACAAGTACATGTACATACACTTGTAGTCGTATATATACATATACTTGTGCTGTACATATACTTGTATACAACTGTATGTACCTCTACAATAATTGTACAAGTACATGTACATACACTTGTAGTCGTATATATACATATACTTGTGCTGTACATATACTTGTATACAACTGTATGTACCTCTACAATAATTGTACAAATACATGTACATACACTTGTAGTCTAGTCATGTATATATACACTTATACTATTCTTCTCCTGCAACAATCATTCAATGAAGTTCAGACACTAGTTTAAAGTGTAATAAATATTCACACAATATAGTGGTAGTAGTTTTCAGTTAGCACACTACGGTTGTGATAAAATTTTAAAGTCATTCAGTTTGAAGATTTGGGAAGACCGCTGAATCTGCATGTATTCCAGATCTATTCTGCATAATATAGTTTTCTTATCAGATATCTCTATATAATTATTAATTTTAGTTTAGTTATATTAAATAACTAAGGTAATATGTAACCTGATTTGGAAAAACAACACTTTTTGAACAAATACTGTGTAATGTGACTCAATTTTTGGTTTTCCCAAATTGAGTCACATATTAGGCTTACTAGTTTTAGTAACCTAACTAAAAGTGTCCATTATTGGGCATTTTTCATTTCAGTTAGTTATAATTATTACAGTGGATTTGTAATTTAGTTATAGTTTAGTATAAAACTAGTAGCTATGTATATAATGCTCAAGTCATTGTGAATATATCTACAACAAATCAAAATTTTTCTAGCATTAATATAATTTTCACATCAATATAATAGTATTGTACAATTTTTACTTACGACATTTCAATTCCACAATGTGCATTAATACTAACACATCTTGCTGTACCGGTAAGGCCTTTGCCTTCACAATAAGGTATGTGCTGCTTAGTTTGGGGGTTTTTATATCTCTTGGCTAACCCAAAATTAGTAATAAATACCTGTAATTAAACAATATCATATTAAATTTGTAAAACGATTTTCTCCAAAAACAAGATGGTAATTGTATTGCATATACATTGTTAAAAATAGAGTGCTCCTGTGGTAGTTTATATTTGATACCCCTAGGGGTATAATGGAAACTTTTGATCTTTCAAGTTAAGTTTCTTGAAAACTGGGTTGAGTCTGAAGTTGATATCACTGTTAGTTGTCCTTATTACTTTTTATACATACAATGAATATCGAAAGTCATGTGTACCTTTACATTTTCTGCTATGCCCCTAGGGGGGGGGGTATAAACAACCACTGGACGGAGCACCCTATTATTATTAGATAAATAGATAAATAGATAGATAGACAGATAGATAGATAGAGAGATAAACAGACAGACAGACAGACAGACAGACTGACAGACAGACAGATGGATAGATAGATAAATAGATCACAGTCATCCTATTTTTAACATAATTATGAAAAATTACCTTTTGTATGAAACACAGTGATGTTTTGGCACAAAAATAATGTGTAAACTATCAGAATGTTACCATAACATATACATGCAATAATAAAATTGATGATCATTAATGAATTATAAGCATTGTGACAATGATACATGCAGTATATAGAGGATTGTGAAGTGTTGGTGCTTGTCTGGATGCCGTAGCTCAGTGGTGAGAGCACTGAAGTCAGTGGCCCTGAGTTCATTCATGCAGCTTGACAAACCAAATTGGTTGAAACAATAAACATGTCTTATAAGTGTGTCTTGTAGTTGAGTTACTATTCAAAAGATCTCTTTGTGGATATAGTAAATATATATATATATAGATAAGACTTACAGCAACAAACTAAAACCACAGAGACTGACAAATATTGAGCGCATACAATGATATATGAATAATGCATGCATACACTTATAACAAACATAATATATTACATATATGTGTGGCCATACACATATGCATATATGTCTGTGCATGTATGTGTGTATGCATTTTTAAAATGTATGTGCATGTACATATAGTTATGTACATGATTACATATATATGTAACTTGTATTAGTATTGTTTATGCAGTGGGTTTAACTGTAACCTACATTATTACATTGACTTCCAATACCAAAGCGAAAATTTTGTGGTTTAATATCTCTATGAATAAAGTTATGCTGATGTACTTGCTGAATACAATCAATCATCTAAATAAAAAATAATGACAAAAATATATGATATAAAACTGGGTTGTTACCAATGTATATAGGATGACATGTGTCCATGCATATCATGTGTGAGTGATTGTCATAGTAACTTTATGCCCACCCATGCATGATGCTTCAAATAGCTAATATACCCTGCTTTTAGCTATTTATCTTGTTTAATCTTCTTTGTTTACATAAACAGTTTAATTGCATTCAAGTGTTTACCATAGATAGATAATTCGTGTTTGCTTTTATTTTTCACCGGTCTTTCTCCTTCCTGTCAAAAACTTTGCCTTACAAGGAGTTTGTATGCCATGGCATACACTAGCAATATAGAGGTAGGCTTATCCCCTTAATATGTTGCCCTTGGGAAATTAGTCTTAGATTACTCCTTCAACCAAATTTCCGACAGGTTGTATATGCCCATATATAACCTAACTCTAACAACTAGCGCTTGTATAACTAATGAATGAATACATTAATCAATCAATATGGAAAATTCTTCTGATTATTGATTGTAAGTGTAATTATGCTAATACACTTTTTGATCATCAAATGCACGGGAGGAGTTTTCCTGACTTAATTGGCCTAATTAATTCCACTGATTTTAATCGACTATCAATAATTGATTTGAAGTTAGTGATAATCAATTTCAGAATCTAGCCAATTCCCAGCCGTACTAAAAACCTCTAACCTGAATGGCTAACATTAGTACAGTTTTCATTGTAAAATGATGAGAACAAAACTGAAACAAGTCTTCTAAATTTGGACCAAGTAAATCCATCACCATTACATTGTTATCTTTTACGGAACCATACCAACTGCAAAAGGAGAGGATATCAAGTAAAGATCTAGACATCTGTGATAATGAAGATTTACTTGATGCGAGGCATACGGACACCACCTTCAACAAGTTTGCAAACTTTAGCCTCATAAATCAAGGTTTGATGACGTGATTTGTGTGGTTCTAACTTTACAGCAACCTCCTAAAGAGAAAAACAAAATTATATATTCAATTATGAAGTACCAATAAAGTCAAAACTTTATTAAAATGCTATTCACTATGCTGTATGAAATGAATAAATAAGATGCACAATTATAATTATATATATACTTATTATTAATTTTTGTAAGTTTATAAGCCCAAGTTATATTTTTAGCCATTTCTCAATACCTGTAACATTGTATGCATCATTTCCAATACCATAATAACTGGCAATATATAGAGGAATCATGTCAGTAAACACATTTGTTAATTATAGTAAAGCTTAATGGCATAATATTACACACAAGGATGATTCCTAATGTTTACATACTGCACAGCAGTTCTTCACAGTTGCTGCACAATATCAGAGTGGATCTTATAAAACCTGCATCTAAAATTGCAGATCACACTGTACTGCCAATACACTACATTAATTATAACATAATTACACAGAAAACAGACCTCTCCACTTCTAATATTTACACCCAGATGTATATCTAGAGAATCAGCACTTCCAATTTTTGTGCTATTCTATAAGTGCCTGCTATAATGAGCTCACTCGTGCCACTGCTTCTTGACACAAAACGTGCTGCCATGGTTCCTTTGGAGTGTCAAGAAACAGATAAAATCTAAAATGAAAACTATCGGGATTGGCCCATTCTTCTAAACTTCATGAACACTGGAATAAATAATAATTATGATTACATATACATAAATAAGATACATAAGTCATAATAAAGAGTAAATAAACTTCCTTTTTATAATAATTATACAGATTAAATAAATAAACTTCCTTGGGATTATGATAATTATGATTAAACAAACTTCCTTAGATACATAATTAATTGAAAATTAATATTACCAGTATAATAATAATGTATCTAAATTATATATATATTTATGTATTAATGTCTCCTGTATATGTTAGTTTCAATGATGTAGATTCTATTTCAATTCCCACAGGCTCTGGAACAGTCACAACACTGACACCACCACCTTCTGCCAGTGTTTCAAAAGTACATGGTGATATCACCAAGTACAAGTTTGCCCTGTCCTGCACCAATCAACTGCAAAAATGACCGTCAGATGACACTGTTATCATCACTGATTATACAAACCATTTTTAGGAGGTGTATGTGCTAGATATATCATTTGCTATGGAGGAGAATTATTTCCAGGGTCTCAGGGTACGTATATGCACATATGAGCCTCAGGTTATATTCACATAAACCTCTGAACAGCACTCGGAGGTATACCAACTAGCCTTACAATATGATTTAACAGTGTTGAATTTTTAGTTGTACATATATTATGACTAATACATTAATTGTATATATAGTACTGTAATTATTGAGCTAGTGCTGTTTGTTATTCACTAATGTATGTATTAACCTATTCCAGTTTATCATTATAATTCGGATGATTAAATTTTAATTAAATTGAAAAAATCATCCTAGAATTGATGATTTATGTTATTTGAAAGAATTGACACACTTTGCTTAAAACCTGCTAGTGCTAAAATGTAATACATATATAACGCATACCTGTAATTAGTTTAAACACCATTTGGAGGTTTCCACATTTTTTGAAACAAAAGGCAAAGCCGAATTTTACCAATAGTCTGGAAACTGACAAAAGAGCTCAAAGTAGATCAAGCAATAACTAACTACAAATCAATTGCTATTAGCTTTAATCTGCTTGCAACAGTTAACAATGTGCCAAATGCACATATTGCAGAGGGTCCCACTTTTTGAACACCTCATACATTATTTAAACAGAATCTGTTATGTACTAATCAAAACACTATATACTCAATTTCTGGTTGAGATGCTTACCAACCTTTGTGAGGCAATTAGCACCTGAAAATTATGCATCAGCCATGAACATAATTAATATACACAATGAATGCCTTTTAGTATAACTTTCCTTACTTTATAAATCTAGGTACTTCACCTGCATGGGTGAGGAGCAGTTTTGAGGGACTCAGACACAAAATGGACTAACCAAAACATCTACTACTCTGGACACCGTTCATACTGTTTTGTGAGTTAGACTATTATGCTCCTGAGCCCTTCATTTACAAAGGTCATTCACATTCATGATGTCCTCAAAAGTATGATGTGAGATGACTTTATATGTAATATAGTGTATAATTTAATGTCATAAGGATTATACTGTAGCTCAATAATGAAGCAATGGATTGAAATTGACATACACAAAAAAGAACGGGAAGGACTATAATATGAAAATGGTGCAGGTAAAAAAATTGTTGGGCATTCCAAACTAAATTTATAAACATTTTTGTAAAGTCGTGGTGAATGTGAATGACCTTTAGTAACGACTGCTTCCTCATTACAGTAGTATATACTACCAGTGTACATGTATATTTACTTCATTGAACCAAACTGGAGTTATATTTTCATTATATATAATTAGATATAAATTATATATGCATAAATTCTACAAACACAATTATTATAGTATAAATATTATTAGTTCAATTAATTTCACATAACAAAAATAATTACTGTAATAGTATCAATAAATGTAGTGAAGTCCATGCATGCATAAACTATGGCCATGGAGTAAGAACTACTTTGAGTGACTCTTTATTGTTATTAACCAGCTCAATACCATTGGCAATATCATCAAGACTTAGTTTATGTGTAATGATATCCTGGATAGATTTATAATAGATAGTATAATTATAGGACAGAAAGGTTTAATTAAAATACTGCTATCATCATGTGGTGTGGAATGAGCTAGTCATGCAGGACATTGTCTAATAAATGTAGTGAATGTCTAGTAAATTGAAACTAAACTATGTACAAAGTATATGGGAGCAGGACAAGAGTAGTGAAAGTAGGTCAATATGTCTGGTATTTGGCTCAATGTTTGCACTTGCCTGGCTATCACAATAGAAGTGCTGAACCATATAGGAGGCTCATGCCCAGTCACTCACAAGAATTATGGGGCACTGAGTAATGGGCATGAGACTAAGGCTTGGAAATTGATAAAACCTTAACACTAGCAAAATATTACAGAATGCTTTGGAGTCTTTTCATCCATTGTCTTGTCAGTTAGCCCACTATAATATGCCACTTAGCCTTCAATTATTTATTCACTTACTTCTAAAGGAATCTGATTATTTTCAATCATCTTGATTGCTTTAGGGAAAGTATAGGGGCTAAGATGACCTCGCCGAATTGTCAATCCTATGACAGTGAAGATTGCAACTTATAATCATCCAATTTTGGATGATTTTAAGAAATCGAAAAAATCATCCAAATTTGGATGATTTTAATATTTTGAATAAATCATCCAATTTCGGATGATTTTAAGAAATCGAAGAAATCATCCAAATTTGGATGATTTCAAGAAATCAAAGAAATCATCCAAATTTGGATGATTTTAATATATAAGAGAAATCATCCAAATTTGGATGATTTTATTAAATCGAAGAAATCATCCAAATTTGGATGATTTTATTAAATCGAAAAAATCATCCAAATTTGGATGATTTTAATATTTTGAATAAATCATCCAATTTTGGATGATTTCAAGAAATCGAAGAAATCATCCAAATTTGGATGATTTTATTAAATCGAAGAAATCATCCAAATTTGGATGATTTTAATATTCTGAATAAATCATCCAATTTCCAATGATTTTAAGAAATTGAAGAAATCATCTAAATTTGGATGATTTATTAAATCAAAAAAATCATCCAAATTTGGATGATTTTAATATATTAGAGAAATCATCCAAATTTGGATGATTTTATTAAATTGAAGAAATCATACAAATTTGGATGATTTTATAAAAATCGAAGAAATCATTCAAATTTGGATGATTTTATTAAATCGAAAAAATCATCCAAATTTGGATGATTTTAATATTTTGAATAAAAAATTAATCATCCAATTTTGGATGATTTCAAGAAATCGAAGAAATCATCTAAATTTGGATGATTTTAAGAAATCAGAAAAATCATCCAATTTTGGAGGATTTTTAGAAATCGAAAAAATCATCCAGCTTTAGATGATTTTAGTAAATTGAATATATCACCTAAAAGTCACAATGCCTTACTAAAAGGGGTTTTTGTCACATTTATAGTAAACTAAAACAACACTAATACCAACACACTGATGTAATATACATGTGTACTTCTTATATATATATAATAATATTTTATTTCAGTAAACAGCATCTGAAACGCATTGATTGAAACTCGATTTGTCATGATGAAGTCACAATTATGAATAAATAAAATGAATAAATTTACAAATAGCTCCAACCTTGTAATTAATTGCAGTTTTTGGATACTTCATATACTGAGCCATTGCACCAAATAAATTTGGAATACTCAATCAAACATAAGGTTAATACATGATTATAATGTAACTCAATAATTAAGCAATGGACATATACAAAAAAGAATTAGAAGGATAATTATATGCAAATGGGTTGCTAAATTGATTGTTGACTATCCTAAATTAAAAAGACATTTTTCTGAGGTCAAGGTTTAATGTTAATGACCATTAGCTATGCTCTATTTTATATTAATAATTATACAAATAAAGAGATTAACCCACACCAAAAGCAATCATATAGTGATGCACCATGCATATACGATATTAGGTTAACCATCAACCAATCTAATTATTACCATTTGAAACTTGAGGATATCCATAAACATCATGAACCATACGTGTAAATAAGGAAGATCAAAAACAAATATATTTTCACTAATGTCAAAGAAGTGTATCATGGTTGAATGAATTATCTATGCTCATGAAAGTAAGAGGCAAACATAGCATGACAAGGGCGAGCCTGAACAAGCACCACACTGCATGAGTGTTGATGCAGAATTTATTCTATATGTATAGTATAATAGTATACTAACATACCAAATACAGGCCCTTTGGCAACAAACCTTGGGTCCTGTGTTTGGTATATAAGACCTGTTAGTATACTATATTATTGTACAATGGTGACATTATCCGATACAAACTTTGATTTAAAACGAATTGGAATTTCTATTGGATACTATATAATTATGTCCTATATAATTATTTAGCTGCATAATTTCAAGATGTTTGTGGCGCTGATCAACTTTGTTCTGGATTACGTGGTGGAATTGAAGGGGCGATACATGCTGTAAGGGAGATTTTTGAGACTCACTCAGAGGAGGGATATAGTATTTTAATGGTTGATGCGAAGAATGCTTTTAACTCAGTCAACAGAGTGGTTGGGTTATGGAATGCACGTATCTATTGGCCTAGATGTTCCAGGTTTCTATTTAATATCTATCGTGGTTTTTCATCTTTATGGGTTAATGAGAATACTGAACCGTTATATAGTAAAGAGGGTGTCACTCAAGGGGACCCTCTCTCAATGTGTTTTTATGCTATTGCACTCATTCCATTGATAAGATCGCTGCGGGGTCAGGGTCGATGGGTGCAATCGTGGTATGCAGATGATTCGGCGTGTATTGGGCCATTGGATAAGGTTAAAGAATGGTTCAGGATGTTATTAGAGAGGGGTCCTAGTTTTGGGTACTTCCCGGAGCCAGCAAAATGTGTTGTTGTTGTTGATCCAAGGTTTAAAGATACGGCTGTTGCGATGTTCTCAGACATTGGGGTTAAGGTTGTCTCTGGTAATCGTTTTCTTGGAGGGTATGTTGGAGATGAGAATGGATATATTGAGTTTATTGAAAAGAAAGTCAAGTTATGGGTATCCTGTGTAAATAGTTTGGCTACAGCTGCTAGATCTCAACCTCAAGCAGCTTTTGCATCTTTGCTGAAATCGCTACAATGTGAATGGCTGTTCTTGATGCGAGTCTGTCCAGATTGCTCCTCTATGTTTGAACCCTTGCGTGATGCTATTCGAGATGTGTTTTGGCCTAGTCTTTTTGGTGGATCGATTGATGAAAGAGAGGCTGACTTATTTTCTATACCTACACGTTTAGGAGGGATGGGTGTACGTGATCCAGTCAAGTTGTCAGTAAAAGCATTTGAGGCTTCTAGAACTGGATCGGAACGGATATTATCTTTTATGAAAGACGGTGTTCATTTCTTAGTGAATGATCATCTTGAGATTTTTGTCCAGGCTAGTAAGAATAATCGTCGACTTCAAGTTAATCTAGATGAGTCAATTCTTAATGAGATTTTGAATTCCTTTGATGAGGGTAAGGCTCGTGCCATTAGAAGAGCTATTGATGGCAAATGCTCAAACTGGCTCAATGTTACTCCTGTATCAAGTTTTGGATTCGCTCTATCTGAAAGAGAATTTAGAGATGCTCTTGCACTACGATACTATAGACCAATAGTTGCACTTCCAGCTATGTGTGATGGTTGTGGTGATCCCACTAGTGTTAATCATGCGTTGAATTGTAGAAAAGGAGGACTGATTATTCGACGGCACAATGAGGTGCGAGACGCCCTGGGAGAGATACTAGCAATGGCGTATGGGAATCAAATTATCAAGGAACCGATCATAAGTGAAGCAGATGTGAGTAAGAACACACCAGGTTTGGTTGCTGATTTAGCTGTTAGGGGTTTATGGCAGTACCAGTCTGAGGCATTGTTGGATATTCGTGTCATGGACACTGATGCCGACTCGTACAGTCAACGCCCTGTTACAGCAGTTATTCGATCAGCCGAGGAAGATAAGAAGAGAAAATACAATAGTGCAGTTGAAGCAAGATGCGCATCGTTCTCACCTTTTGTGGTATCAGTAGATGGATTTGTTGGCATGGAAGCAGGATGTGTCATAAAAAGAACTGCGGAAGTGTTGTCCCTAAAATGGGAGAAAAGTTACAGCCAAGTGATAGACTATGTTCGTACATCATTGTCATTCGCTATTATTCGAGCCACTGGTTTATGTCTACGAGGGTCAAGAATGCCATGGAGAAGTGGTAGGGGTTTTGAAGATGGAGTGGGCCTGCCTATATGTGGATTATGAATGACTCTATTGGATTGGAAGAAATTTTCATTATATCAAAATTATTCATTTAAAAAAAAATCCTTTATTTATTGATTTTATATTATTATTATTATATAATTCTTGTATCACAAAAAAAAAAAAAAAAAAAAAATTTAGCTGCATAAGTAATACTGCATGTTTAATTTAGCTGTGTACTAAAAGATTATCAGAATACGATGCTGACCATTGCTACTTGCTCCAGTTCACCAAACAACATTCCAGCATTCTTCTACACTGCAAAAACAAAATTGTTAAAATAACCCGCTGATTTGTTATTATACAGTTGCAAGGATTTAAGTCATGCCATAACATTTACTAAAGCTTTATTTTATTATTTCTCCCATATAATTTCATGTTACTTCTAAAACTTCAAAGTGACTGTATCAACAAACAAATTGTTGAAATTTCTTGAAAACCTGCAACCTCATAATTTAATTTACCAAGAAACACCACAAAAGATTGTAGCCAGTACAAAGGTGACGACTATATTATGTGCTTCAACCATTATAATAGGTACAAAGTATTTGCTATGGCTTCAGCATGCATGTAGCCACAAGTTTCATGAAAATTTAAATTCACACTATTTGCAATTGTACTTACCATCGAATGAGCTATTTTAACAATTTTGTTTTTGCAGTGTAGTAGTAGAAAAGTATTCTTAATTAATTTTGTCAGTAAATAAGTAGATCATTGTATCAGTTAGCAAAATGACAAAATCATATATTGATTTCGCTATCATTGAACTCACAGAAATTATAGTTTCCATTCTTACAATAACGATAATCCTAACATGGTATATTCTGCTCCGATACAGCATGGTCACCTATTTCTAAGCCACAAGATTCTCTGGCCCCTATAAAATGAATCGTTGAAGTATAAAACCTTTAACTTGCAGTTACTAAAGGTCATTCGTGTTAATCATGACTCATAAAAATGCTCATAACTTTAGTTCGGAAGGACCAGCAATCTTATTGCAGGACTCCCAGGTAGAGCAGCCCATGGCTGATGGGACATTTCTTGTTGAAAATGAAAATTTATCTATCTATCTATCTATCTATCTATCTATCTATCTATCTATCTATCTATCTATCTATCTATCTATCTATCTATCTATCTATCTATCTATCTATCTATCTATCTATCTAACTATCTATATATCTATCTATCTATCTATCTATCTATCTATCTATTTATCTATTTATCTATCTATCTAATATATATCTATCTATCTATTTGTCTATCTATCTATCTATCTATATATCTATCTATCTATCTATCTATTACTTGCACCATTTTCATATAATTATCCTTCTTGTTTTTTTTTGTGTATGTCGAATTTCAATTTATTGCTTCATTATTGAGTTACAGTATAATCATGTATTAACTTAGGACATTAAACTATATTACATATATAAAGTCTGTAAAGTCACAACATCATAATTATAGGTGATTGTGAATGTGAACAGAGTTTAGGACTGTATGAGTATTATGTTTACAGTTCAGTATTAGAAACATGACATGGTGTCTGCATACCTTTGTAAATTAACAATTTCTCATGTGACTCTGTAAATGGTTGTTTCTTTAAGGATTGCTCTCATGCAACACCATACTTTATAAATACGCATTTAGGGTTTCATATATACAGCGGGGAGAAGATATTTTCAATGCTGCAGATATCAAACTGCCAAGAACAATGTGTTTCAGTTGATCAATTGTTCCCCATTAACAAAAAATCCTGTATGAAAACCTGACATTATTTATATCAAGAAAGAACCTCTTAAATTCAATGATATTTCCATAGTCATTAAAACATAACTAGCTATAGTACTCAATAGAAGCTAGGTCTTTGTAAAATAGCCCAGAAAAAATGTATATACCTTTTCCAAGTTTCACAACTTCTCCAACAAATTCATGTCCAGGAATCACAGGTGGTTCAACATACCGGGCACAATTTTCATCACCTACGGAGAATGTATATATATATATATATATATATATATATATATATATATATATATATATATATATATATATATATATATATATATATATATATAATATATCCCAATACGGCGAAACATCAAAGTAAACCACATGTTTATAAAGCAGATATAGCACCCTGTGGTCAGATATAAAACCTGCCGTCGAAACAGACTACAATAAAACAACGTTTACCTTCTCCAAAGTGTATAGTATTAGCTACAATATAACAAAGAAAATATAATTTGAGGAATAAGGGGGAAATGTAAAATGATTAATGCTAGCAGAGGTGGTGCTACAATGACCCAACCTTGCAGGCCCACTTTGAATTGAAGTTTAATTGCGAACAAATGGCATGCTGTGCCAATATTTTTGAAATTCGATGATTATGAAGATGATAAAAAGTAGAGACCACACCCGTTAACATTAATGATGATGAAGAGGATGATCCACGAAAAGATCTATCCAATGATTAGACTTAACAGTGGTGGATCTAGAGGGGGCAGAGCCAGCATACACCCACCCCCCATATAAATAACTTAGTGGCCATTTCCTGTCATCTATGCTTAGACTGTTACACTTATACTTATATATATGTGGTAATCTTTATTTTGCTTTTATCAGCATACTACTTATCTCATTTGGGGTTCATCTCAAACTCGAGTCTGTAGTTTTTATAACTTACTTATGCATTTGTCAACATCCCTGCCGATATAGGTCAAGAAACAAAACAGTGTAACAATACTCCAGTGAAATGTAACTGTAGATAAATTTGTATTTCATGGACTACTGTGATATATATTTGTTGCCTAACTGATCCTGGTTGGCATACTGTAGCAGCCATCAATGTTAAGTTCCTACACTATTACTTTCAGTGTATTTTTACATTATATTACACTGCAAAAACAAAATTGTTAAAATAACTGATTGATTGGTTATTACAGTTGCAAGGATTTAAAGTTGCATGTATGGTCATACTGTTGATTATTAAGTATTAGATTATGAGTTTACAGGTGTTCTCTTACTTGAAGTTTTATAAATGAAACGAAATATGAAATTTCATGAGGAAGTTAGCAAAATAGGGTTTCAGTAACATCAACAGAATGACCATACATGTAACATTAAATCCTTGGAACTGTAATAACCAATCAATCAGTTATTTTAACAATTTTGTTTTTGCAGTGTAGTTTCTTCATGGGTTGAAATTTCAATGATGTTTTACAGTGTAATTGTTATGAAAATATATATAATTATGGAGTTGAAAGCAAAACCAGTAATAACTAACTCAATTAACTACCGGTATTATAATTATTTATATATAGTTTAAATTGGTCAATGACTTGCGATTAATTTATTTTATAAGGGTAGCTACATATAGGCCATAATATTTTTTTAGCTTACCTAATTGGATTTATCGTGTTATTAAATAACTACTTGATAAGTAGCAACGTCATTAGCTCTTTATCATATTTTGTCTTAATAACTTTGAAGAGCTTTAGAGGATAATACCTCTTAGCTATAATACCTCTATAACAATAAGAAACACCACAAATTGGAGATTCAATTACATAATATATAATTTACCAGCTAATACTTTGACTACGATTCCAGTCTCAGACCTGCATCTCATGCAGTTTTTTATAAAGCATTTAGCGACTAGATGTTTCTAGAACACATACCCCGCGCAATACTGCATAATATAAAATAACATTAGTTGAATCATACTATGCTTGAATAGACTAGTCTCGCGGGCCAGCCCCTTCCGCACTCGCCAGTGAAGGGGTTGGCCCGTGAGACTATGCGCAATTGCGCAGCATACTGCGCGGGGTAATTGGCACCTGTTAGGCCATTTCAGCCATTCAGCCCATTCTTGCTATAAAAAGCAGCTCACTTGGTGAGTTCTCCATAAATATTATTGGAAGTCTACTATCAAGCAAGTTTCAACATGCAGTTTCTTGGTATAATCCTGTCTGTAGCACTTCTGGGTGTTATTTCAAGTGAAGCAGCTCTACCCGCGTAAGTGATGATTTCGTATTGTATGGTGTATGTGTTACATGTTACAATTTTATCTCATTACATGTTACCACTTTATTTCGAATATAGCCGTCCTATAAGTCTTGAGTGTCTTGGACATATTACTAATCCAAACCATGTTTATCTGGATGGCTACACTGGTAATGGAGGAGTTGGACTAGCTCCTTCCACAACCGGAATTTATACAGGCACTCATTGGCTGCCTATCAAGTTGAACGAAAATATCTATGCATTCTATAACCTGGGAACTGCAGTTAATAGGGACCACATATTTCTTGATGGACGTACTGGAGATGGAACAGTTGGACTTGCTCCTCAACTTGAATTTCCATACACTGGAACAGCCTGGGAGGTGACAGAGGAAGGTAACAATGTTATTACTCTCAAGTGTCTGGGTCACCTTCATAATCCAAGTTATCTGTATCTTGATGGGTTGACAGTAACTGGAGGAATTCAACTGGCTCCAGCTACAACAGGAGGATACACTGGTACCCACTTCAGGTATCAGGAGGTTTCATTCCCTTGAACAATACATAATTCTAACATTGTGTACCGAAAGTGAATATTTTTAATTTCAGTCATAGGCTTTTTTTGCTACACTCTTTGTTGTAAGCAAGCATTTATTAATTATCATTAATTTTGCTGTTTTTTTTCTGCTGTATAATGTACGTTTTGAGAACAAAATTCATGAATTGAAAGAATAGAGTATATTAGATGTAGCATAGCATACACTGCAAAAACAAAATAGTTAAAATAACTAATTTAGTGGTTAGTACAGTTGCAAGGATTTAACAATTAGTTTGTTGCTCATGATGAATACATATAATACCATAGATACTTTGCACTAATTATATTCAATTATAGTTGAATCGCTATAATTTTAAGGAGCTGTCCACTTCTATTTCATGTCAAAGATTTGGTATAATTTATACTAAAGTACATGTAATTGTATCTGGCCATGAAAAGGATTTGTAAACCTGTAAACACATATCTTTCAATACTTGGTACACACTATGTCGTAGACACAACATCCTTTATAACAACTGACAATCTAAATTTAAACTCATGCTATTCCTTGCAACTGTACTAACCAATAAAATGATTATTTTAACGATTTAGTTTTTGCAGTGTAAAGCTGCTTATGCAAGGTGTTAATTGTGATATGCAGGCAAACAGAATTAGAAACAAAGGACTGGGGATTCAACCCAAAACCTTTTTTATTTCTAGAAAAAGTACTCTCTGGCACAGAAAAAAATGCCCGCCCATGCATACCTTTCAATTGAAGATGAAATCTCTCTTTGAAATCTCTCTATGTACATATATTAAATTATACAGATAAGTTAAAATATACATATTATAACTTTTGATATCGAGTAATTTTGTGACCAACAATATCGTTAGATGGCCAGAGATCGTCATTAAAGTAGAGAACCAGCAAGTAGCAAAACAGTTACGGAGCTAAAATTTTCATTATTATTATTATTATTATTATTATTAGCTATTCCTCTTTTACATAAAAAAAATGATTTCTACGTTTCTGGAGCTATTAATGTAGTTTTAGCACAAATAAAAATTTATTTTAAGTTAAATTGAGAGGAACAATTGTCATGTTCTTCTGTTTCTTGACGTGACAACAAATATACTTTTGGCCACTACAGCAGTTGCTTATAATAGGACGCCATTTGTAGTAGACCACAAATAGAATATGTAAGCAAAAAATGCTATAACTGAAATTACTTCTGTACTGATGTGTTAGTTGAGCACACAATTACCATAGTTAATTATGATTATAATTATTGTGCTTATCATAATTATGCAAATAATTCGTTGTATATAATATTATTGAACTTGATTAATATATGTGTAATATGTATAACATGGCTTTGGGGTGTGTATCAGCAATATCAGACCTGAAACCGAAGATAGCAGCCAAGGCGAAGCCGAGGGCTGAAGGGCTGATATTGCAGATACACATCGAGAAGCCATGTTACACACAATATCTCTATATCTAATATGTAAATCAATCAGTCTCAACAACAAACAGTCTTACGGTTGGCGCATATGTGGCAAAATTATATTCATTGCTGTTTTAGGCTGCTGTAATACACAGAAACCATGAAAATTCTAACCAAATAACACAACAATTATACATATACATAATGAAATGTTTCAGTACATCACAGTGGCTTAGATATGGGGGGGGGTGGGGCAGGGGGGCTTGAGACTGGAGGGGCACAGCCCCCCTCTAATTTGAATGATGCAGTAATTTCTAAAACCATTACCAATTCAATTTTGGACAATTTAAAACTATGTAATGTTATTGATTTATGCATGTGTAACATATGTAATATCATGTCAAGTTTGAGCCCCCCCCCCCCCCCCCCCCCCCACATTTTTTAATGCTGTCTATAAGCCACTGAATCAGTTTTGACTATTGCTTGAAGTTGAGGCTAATGTTGAAAGTACATTCTTGTACAGCCTGAAAATTGAGTGGTTTCAAGATTTCACTTGGATTTATATCATTTCGAGGTTGAAATTCACCATCCTGTTTGAAGTCATTTTCTTTAATATCTGACAGAGTTTCAGTAGCAACATATGGTAATTTTGGTGCAGGTACAGAAGCAGCTAATGTGCTACAAGTAGTTTTCACTTGCTGTACAGATGTACATTCATAAGTCTTTGGTCCTTCTTTTGACAAATGCCCTCATCTTTCCATTATGACTTTTTCAGGTACGGAAGCTCTATACATTCGGGAAATTGATGTCGCTCTTAGACTGTGGTTTGACTTTTTGTCAGTGTTGAGATGAGCTTTACTAAAGATATCTTTCAGCTTTTGGTTTAATTTATTGTGGCCAATTGGTACAGCAGTATACAATGGTTTACTGTCATCGTCTGGTACCATTACCAGTGGCTTGCAGTAAAATATATCCTTGTCAGTAGCAGCAGGTGCCAGTTTAGATATATAAAGCTTAAGTAGGTATACATGGCAAATGTTATGGCATAAACAGAATGACCATATATGCAACTTTAAATCCTTAATTGCAACTGTAATAACCAATCAATCAGTCGTTTTAACAATTTTGTTTTTGCGGAGTACTCTTTAAAATCTTTTTGTAATTTTCTAGCTTGCTATTCTATTTTTAAATGACTCACTATATATAATAATTAATTTTGTTGATAGTTTGTTGAAATAGTCATTTCATAGTTGATTACTACACAATGAATAAATACATGGAATAGAGAAGGTCATGTTTTGTGTGTTTCAGTACCGAGCTATCATATATGTGATGACTATTCTGTTTGATTTACAGAAATAATATTTTCTGTAGGAATATGGTGTCCAGAAGAAAAAAGTAGCACCCAAAATTTACTGCATTAGTAAAGTCGAGATTCTAACAAATAATAATTATAGCTACTGGTCCTATTGCCAGGACTCTATCCACAGCCTATTAATTTAGATATTCATAGTAATAATAATTATAGCTTCATTACAAGATAAAATAAAAATGGTATTTGCTAAAATTACGCCAGTACCAGCCCCAAAATCTGAACTTTTACTGGAGAGCATGCCCCACCCCCTAGCTTCATGTATAAATATATACAGGCCCGGGTTGGAGGCTGCACCCTAGTTATCTCTAATTGATAATTAATTTTGACACAACAATAATAATAATTATTACAATAGTATCAGTGAATGTAGTATAATACGTTGATGTCCATGCATGCATATATCACTTTAAAAATTAATTTGTTATTATAACAGACCAGTTGTTACCTCAGTTGCATGTACATTTATAATACAAGGATAATTAACATTTTATCTGGTTATAATATAGCATTATATAATAAAAAGGAATGTTACAGTCATGATCGTACATTCTACATGTGGTAGTAGGGTATGTACATTCATGATTGCACGACTAGTTTTTACTATAACTAATAATTTGAAACAAATCATGTTATCAACCACAGCCTCTTTATATGGTAGTAGGGTGTATATTGGTGTGTACATTCCTAATTGCATAATTAGTGATAACAATTGTTTTTACCATAACAATAATTTGAAACAAATTGTTTCTTCCTATGCGTATTATCTCATTTTGAAGTTATCAATAACAGCCTCTTTATATGGTAGTAAGGTGTATTTTGATATATGCATTTATGACTGTAGTCATAACATTCCTTTTTACCATATAGCTATATTATAACCAGACAAAATGCTAACTATTCTTGTATTTCACGTTTCTAACTATATATTGGAAATGTAAGTGCAACCGAGGTAACAAGTGTTTTGTTAAAATAACAAATTCATTTTTACAGTGTAATATTATGTCTATGGAATAAGAACTACTTTGAGTGACTCTTTACTGTTATTAACCAGCTCAATACCTTTGGCAATATCATCGAGACTTAGTTTATGTGTAATGATATCCTAATGAATTGGATAGAGTTATAATAGATAGTACAATTATAGAACAGAAAGGTTTAATTAAAATGCTGCTGTCATCAGTGGTGTGGAACCAGCCAGTCATGCAGGACATTGTCCAACAAATCTAGTGAATGTCTGGTAAATTGAAACTAAACTGTATACAAAGTATATCATTATGGGAGCAGGACAAGAGTGATGAAAATAAGTCAATATGTCTGGTATTTGGCTCAATGTTTGCACTTGCCTGTCTATCACAATAGAAGTTCTCAGAATCATAATTTATAGGAGGCTCATCCCCATGCAGTCACTCACAAGAATTATGGGGCACTGAGTAATAGGCATGAGACTAAGGCTCAGAAATTGATTAAACCTTAATACTAGCAAACTACTACAGAATGCTTTGGAGTCATTTCATCCATTGTTTTGTGAGTTAGCCTACTATAATATGCCTCTTAGCCTTCATTTGTTTATTCACTTACTTCTAATGGAATCTGATTATTTTCAATCATCTTGATTGCTTTAGGGAAGGTATAGGGACTAAGATGACCTCCCCGAATTGTCAATCCTATGAGAGTGATGATTAATCACAATTGTAATAATTATAATTTAAAAACAGGCAATATGTATGTATGCATGTATGTATGTATGTATGTATGTATGTATGTTGTATGTATGTATGTATGTATGTATGTATGAAAAGAGTTTTGGAATGTAATCATAACCTGTATGCATACCTTTTTTGTTTGATATAATAGTCCAATCAACTTGAACTTCATTCTTAAATACACTGAACTCCACAAATGTTCCTTGTTTACAAATCATTTGTAGTCTATAAAGTGATATTATAAAAAATGGTTAAAGAACTGAACCATGAAGTCTAGTCCAATACAAACATCATGTATTAAACGAAGTCCAATCCAATACAAACATTATATATTTAATCAAGGGTCCAGGACTATAGTGGGCTAACCCCAAATTAGCTACTGGAAATCATCCATAGTGTGTGTATAAATATGCATTAAAATTGGATATACTCAACTACCAAATTATTATATCTTAAATTTTTATGGCTCCTGAAACATTCTTTGAGAGTGTGTTTGTGTTAACCTGAGTATATTACTGCTTTGTGGATTAGACCAGTATGATTATCAGCCCTTCAAATAAAGGTAGAATTTGGAAAAAAGGTTAATTTACCCTACATAATGAAAATACAAACTTGCATTACAGTTAATTCAAATGTGCATTTGTGTGTGTCTTTGTGTTTGTGTGTCTGCGTCTGTGTATACAATATATGTGTGAGAGTTTATGAGTATATGTATGCATCTGTGTGTATCTGTGTGTATCTGTGTGTAATCTGTGTGTAATCTGTGTGTATCTGTGTCTTTGTGTGCACTGCACAGTAATTAACACAGAAATAGTATCACTGTAACTACAACAAACAACAGAGTGCCTTATAATAGTTATTTTACAAAAATATGATGCAATACAATCAGTTGTTGCGAAGGAGAGAAGCATTTTAACTAACCCTTGATTAACAGATGCTGGACTTCCTGAGACTTCAATGTACACATCACAACCATATCCACCAGTTAGTTTCTTGACTTCTTCAATAACATTACATTTCAATGGGTTAAGAACTACATCTGCTCCACATTTACGAGCAATATCAAGCTTAGAAAAAATATGAAAGATTCTACAATATATAATTATGTGACAGAATGTGTGAAAAGCAGTATTAATTTTTTTGGTTATTCAATTCACAAGTCAACTCAGAGTGGTATGCATTGAACACTAACACTGAAATGTCAGTTAGCATGTTCAAGTACATGTAGATGTGTATCACTATGTATTATAGTTACGTACTTAAAACATAAATATACTATTTTTATTATTATTATAATTATGGATACTGGATGAGTGGGGTGAGTTGGCTAGCCATCAAAGATATTTAACCCACCATTCTCGGTTCTCAAGACTGGGCATTCAGTGTTCCATTTTTACTTCGAATTGTTTCTACATCTACAAGACTATGTACTGTACACACATGAATAATTGTTATTTTTCTAAGCCAAGGTGGCTGCTTTAATATTTTCTAAGCCCTTTGTGGCTGTGTTTTATGAATTTTCGAAGCCATTTGGCTACTTGTTTGTTTTCTACACCTTTTGCTAGCATGCTAGGCACATGAATTTTCATGTACCTTTCAGAGTACTTGATTGTACTTTCTATAGGTATAGTACAGGGCTTGAAATTAAATTTAGATATCACGTGATATATTGTACATATAATTACCTTCCAATCTAATAGATCTAGACCTATTAATAGTTTAGGATTCTTAAGTTTAGCAGCAGCAACCATTCCAAGTCCCAAAGGACCACATCCTGATATAACAACTACATGATTAAACTGTATGTTACCAAGTTCAACAGCGTGGATTGAACAGGATAGTGGCTCAGCAAAGACGGCTTTCCAGGCAGGGATAAATTTATTTACCTGTGTAATGAATTTAAGAATAAAGACGAAAACAAATTGTGCAGACAAAATCTGGGCCAGCTGGGAGAACCTTCTGATTGCTAGTCAGCTGCTCTATCATCTGAGCTACTGGAGCCAGTTCAGGAAGAGCTTTTCATAGACAATATCTACTACTTAGGTCAGGCAAACTAAGCCATGTGTCTCTCTACTTAAGCTATTGCACAAGTCTACTACCACTTGTGTTTTCTTTCTTTATTCCTATACATATACAACTTTCAGAATACTTCAATGTGTAATAAGTATTTTAATCAGCCAATAATATAGTTGTCTGTCTGTTTCCTCATTTTCTCTTAAACCTCTGCACATATTTCAATACAATTTACCAGTAAGACACCACTGCACTTTCATGCAGAACTCTACTATTGAATGTCACTGCACCCACAGCTCGTACATTGATCGCTACCATGCGCAATTTGATTCTTATTTTAGATTTTAACTTCATTTTCAATGCTGCAGATATCAAACTGTAGTACTGCAGTGCATGTCAACAGGAACACGAGACTAATGGAAGGAAGGCAACTGGTGATGTATTTCATACACGCCTTTATCATTGTATGTATCCAATTCTTTAAACAGGTCAATGTTAGTAGTTGTAACTATTCCATAAGAGACAATATCCATGTACTCTGCTTATGCTTATCAACAAATGATGTAAAGCAATACTTTTTCTGCATGACACTTAGTGTTGTTTTAGTATGATAATAGTGATCCCTTTTAGTTATAGTTATAGTTAATTACAATTTTAGGCTTACTAAAATGGTTTTAGTTTTAGTTAACTAACTAAAAGTGGCCAATTTTTATCTTAGTTAGTTAAGTTATTACATTAGACCTGTAATTTAGATATAATTTAGTTAACTAAAAGTCACAATGCCTTACTAAAAGGGGTTTTTGTCACACTTATAGTTAACTAAAACAACACTAATATCAACACAGTATATAATAATAATATATTTCTGCAAACAGTATCTGAATTATGAATAAATAAAATGAATGAATTTACAAATAGCTCCAACCTTGTAATTAATTGCAGTTTTTGGATACTTCATATACTGAGCCATTCCACCTATTGAATTAGTAATACTCAATCAAACACAAAAAAAGATATAATTAAGGAAAAATAAGCATTCATGTGATTGCTGTGTGCATAGTGTCATTACTGACTTTCTCATGTAAACACAACCTATTGTATAGTCTGTTCACATTCACATTGACCTTTTCAAATTAGCTTATGATGACTTATGACTTTACATGTAATATAGTTTAATGTCATAAGGTTAATACATGATTATACTGTAACTCAATAGCTTATATGTACTATAGTGTATAGTTTAATGCCATAATACATGGAATATACTGTAACTATATGTACTATAGTGTATAGTTTAATGTCATATTAGGTTAACTATCAACCAATCTAATTATTACCATTTGAAACTTGATGATATCCATAAACATCATGAACCATACCTGTAAATAAGGAAGATCAAAAACAAATATATTTTCACTAATGTCAAAGAAGTGTATCATGGTTGAATGAATTATCTATGCTCATGAAAGTAAGAGGCAAACATAGCATGACAAGGGCGAGCCTGAACAAGCACCACACTGCATGAGTGTTGATGCAGAATTTATTCTATATGTATAGTATAATAGTATACTAACATACCAAATGTAATATAATTTAATGTCATAACAACAAACCTTGGGTCCTGTGTTTGGTATATAAGACCTGTTAGTATACTAAATTATTGTACAATGGTGACATTATCCAATAAAAACACTGATTAAACACAAATTGGAGTTTCTATTGGATGATGTCACCACCATACTATATAATTATGTCCTATATAATTATTTAGCTGCATAAGTAATACTGCATGTTTAATTTAGCTGTGTACTAAAAGATTATCAGAATACGATGCTGACCATTGCTACTAGCTCCTGTTCACCAAACAACATTCCATCATTCTTCTAGTAGTAGAAAAGTGTTCTTAAGTAGATTGTTACATCAGTTAGCAAAATAGCAAATATCATATATTGATTTCGTTATCATTGAACTCACAGAAATTATAGTTTCCATTCTTACAATATCGACAATCCCAACATGGTACAATCTGCTCCGATACAGCATGATCACCTATTTCTAAACCACTAGATTCTCTGGCCCCTATAAAATGAATCATTGAAGTATAAAACCTTTCAGTTGGTAAAGGTCATTCATGTTAATCTTGACTTCATAAAAATTCGCATAACTTTAGTTTGGAAGGACCAACAATCTTATTGCAGGACTCCCAGGTAGAGCAGCCCATGGCTGATTGTTGAAAATGAAAATCTATCTATCTATCTATCTATCTATCTATCTATCTATCTATCTATCTATCTATTACTTGCACCATTTTCATATAATTATCCTTCTTGTTCTTTTTTGTGTATGTCGAAATTCAATCCATTGAGTTACAGTACAATCATGTGTTATTTTAGGACATTAAACTATATTACATATAAAGTCTGCAAAGTTGCAATATCATAATTATGAGGTTATTGTGAATGTGAACCGACTTTAGGACTGTATGAGTATTATGTTTACAGTCCAGTATTAGAAATATGACATAGGTGTCTGTATACTTTTGTAAATTAACAATTTCTCATGTGACTCTGTAAATGGTTATTCTTCAGGGTATCATACAGCAGGGAGGAGATATTTTCAATGCTGCAGTTATCAAACTGCCAAGAACAGAAATGTGTTTCAGTTGTTCAATTACTGTTCCCCACTAACAAAAAATCCTGCATGAAAGCCTGACATTATTTATATCAAGAAAGAACCTCATAAATTCAATGATATTCCCATAGCCATTAAAACATATCTACAAAAGTAGGTCTTTCTAATATAGCCCAGAAAAAATGAATATACCTTTTCCAAGTTTCACAACTTCTCCAACAAATTCATGTCCAGGAATCACAGGTGGTTCAACATACCGGGCATTATTTTCATCACCTATGGAGAATATATATATAATTATATACATTATGTGTTATATATATCATGTTTCAGAGGTCTATATGCGTTATATAAACCTGCCACGAGGTAAGATATCACCCGAGGGTGATATCATCCGAGTTGGCAGGTGTATATAACGCATATAGACAGATGAAACATGTTATATCTGATATATTTTAGAATGAGATTCATACCTTGGATTGTCCTGCAAGAAATTGTCATTAAGTCTGTCAGAAATCGCCGTCGAGTTTCACAAGGTTGATATTTTAAAATATCAACTTATTTTGAGGTTTATATGAGAAATATAAACTTACACACCCCATAAAAATGTATGGGCTATGAATCTCATTATGAGATATATATATATATATATATATATATATATAACAAAGCTGAACAAAACCACTAAGAGATATTTCCTCTTTGTTAATAACCAAACGGTACAATACAATAATAAGTTGATGCATCACACATACCCCAATAACATGATGCTCCGTTGTAACACTTCACATCACTAGCACATATACCAACAGCTAATACTTTGACAAGAACTTCTCCATCACCGATTTCTGGTACTGGATGAGTTTCAATTCTGTAATCTTCTGTAGCGAAGTTTGATAAAAAACAGCTAAAACTATAGTCTATTCACGTTCAGGAGTCGCGAACGTTTGCGGTTATAACTTCCTTATACGTCATCGTATTGACACACAACAAGGACCATTCTATTCGTCGTAACTTGCCGAATCCAACAATGTGTGATACGATTGCTATACGAATTCTACCATTAAGCTCCATGGTTAAGCACAGCAATTCCTAAGACCACAAGGAATTTACAAGATAGATCTACTATGTAAACAATTCAATTTATACACTGCAAGTAAACAATTATAATAATTCTCTGCAATTAAATATATATTATTTATATCTACATGTATTCTCCATCACTACTGATGCTGCCATCTGCATGATTGTGAATTGCTGCTTTCTTCTG
Organism: Petrosia ficiformis; assembly: GCA_947044365.1. Lineage (NCBI taxonomy): Eukaryota > Metazoa > Porifera > Demospongiae > Haplosclerida > Petrosiidae > Petrosia > Petrosia ficiformis. The sequence continues at coordinate 7,200,092 of OX345638.1, forward strand.
ATAACTCATCTGATTCTCCACCAAAATGAATAATAAATGCTTCTATGTATTCTCTTTGTATCTAAATCCTATTTTTCTCAATAATTCCCAGTGAAATTCGTCCTCCGTTAAATAACATCTTCTCCTACAGAACCTGCAATAGTTTGTCCAGTGTTGGATACTCTTTTTTTCTCATAAAACTCATGTACAGTAGGATGAATAGCATCAGTATCAAAGGCATCAACATCTACATGTTCTCTGCTTTCCTTATATGTCTCTTATTTGGTGATGTAAAAGAACTTCCATCCAGCGTTCTTTTCTCCAGTATGACAGGGTTGACAGTTTATCTAACCTTCCTGCCAAGACACGCGGGTATACACGAGGTAAGTACAGCCTCACGTGAGAAACCACAAACACGCAATAATTTTACATTCCAATGATGCAATTCTTCCGCAACTCCTGAACGTGAATAGACTATAATTAACAATACTGCATGCAGTGTACAATTGGTTTATTTATGGTTAAGAAGAAAATATACAGTTGCTATTCATCCAACAGGTTGTACATATTATAATTATATGTAAAACTGCAGTCCACTATACCATATGAATAAACAGTATGGTGTACATTGGAGGGCACCTTATCGATATCTGTACAGTCTTTAATTGCTAATATTATGGGGGGCATATTCCTGGGGCTCCGTACTCCCTTGATTCTGACCAGAGATTTCAGGTCATCACTTGCAATTGAAATGTATGGGCAGCCATTTTTTTCGGTGCCAACCCTACATAGAGAGTACTACCGTACTCTCTGATAAACCAGTTAAAATTATGAATTGCAGTTTACGTAAGATACATACATTTTATTATAAATTGTTCTCATACTTGGAGCATAACAGACTACACACTTCATTTCAGATGGACTTGCCTCAGTAGCCATGTTTATAGCACCTGTAGATCTAGCTTTAATCTCAATTGAAAGACATAGAAGTACAAAACCACTGTTTACACTAAACACACACCACAAAAGTGTCACAGTGCATATAATTATATACAATTATAAATATATATATACACAACATTTAATAGTAAAACAACACAAATAAGGAAGTGAGCCCACTAGAAGGGCTGGGAAATAAAAGAGCTGCAAAATGGAGGATGGTTGCATGGTGTGGGAGGAAGTGAATTACTATATATACATATATCCAATTTGTTCAGATTGGAATCCTAACTACGTCAGATTATATGGTTTGGCAAATTTTGGAACTCTAGACACTAGCCATCCCTTTATGTTCTACATTCATGACAGCTAGTTAATTCCAATATTTGTGTTGTGTGTGCATACAGGCTTTTCCTATATTTGTGCGTCTTACCTGTTGTTCTAGTGGAAGCACTTTGATACATTTTAAGCAAAATGAATGGTGACATTGTAGAGTTTTAGGGCCGTTAGTATACTGATCCAAACACACACTACATGTTAATTGTTCTTTGAGAGCAGCAGAAGATTGTTCAGCCATATCTCTTTCTATTATTTCCTAATATGTAGCTATAAAAAAGGTTAGAAAGTTATTTTTAGTAGATATAGATAGTTAGTCAGCTTTGTGGTTATACCCTATTGTCACTGCACAATACGATTATACTTAGATACAATCATACATACATACATACATACATGTACAAGCTAGGGTGAGGGAGGGTTTGAGGGGCATGCTCCCTTGTAAACTGATTTTGGTTTTTCTGAAGCTACTACTGGTGCAATTTCAGAGAACACCATTTTATTTTATCTTATAATGAAGCTATATTATTAATTATTATTACTATGAATAAGCTGTAGCTATATAGTCCCGGCATTAGGACCAGTATATTATTCATTAGAATCCTCACAACAGTACTTCAAAGCATAATTCTAAATGAATATTATTAAAAACCTCAGAAAGTGAGCCCACAAGAACACTGGAAGGACTGGGAAATAAAAGAGCTACACAGAAGAGGAAGATTATGACAAGTTTGTTCAGATTGCATGGTACGATTCAGCGAATTTGGTCTGTTGTCGGGGCTAAAATTTTAAGTGTGAAGCTATCCACACAGACTCCACCCCTTTCATGTTCTATATCAACGGCAGCTAATGTTTGTATTATATGTACCTGTTGGTTCCCTTATGTTTGTGTGTCTTATCTGTTGTTCTGTGGTATTACTTGCGATAAGTAAATGTGTGTTATATATATATATATAATGTCTATTGGGATTTAGCTAACTAAAAGAACTCAGTAGTCAGTTTCAGTAACAGCTTCTGTTACAGCAAAAATACATTACTATATTATTAAAGTAATATATTCATAGTTCAAATTATCATGAGACTTTCCCAAAAGGAAATTCACAATTATATGTAAAGGTGAGTGTTAAATCATTAATAACTAACTTGTAGAGATAAAGGAAGAGTTTGATAGCATATTAGCAACCATCAAGCACTGTGGCCACTGTACGAATTTAACATCAAACAGCACAACAAGAAATCGAAACAAAAGATACAAAAGTATTGTTATGAATTATTATTATTAGTCTTTTTCACTAAGGATCATTTTCCTGATGTAGAGTTTTTAAGTATACTAAGTAAAAATATACCAAGGCACTGATAGTCAAATGAAATTAAAATAAATATTATAATCAAATCAGAAAATTAGCACATACTAAACTCACATTCACTGCTGCAACTACAGCAGGAATAGTACAACACAAAGCAACCCATGCTCCACAGATGCAACAAAGAACAGTCAAACAAATGGAGAGAATCAAGAAATTGTCACGAGGTTCATTGTTCACAGGAGTAGTATAACCTGGTTGAGCGGTTATCACTCTTGGAAGTGCATAATCATATCTAGGCTGAGACAAACAAGCTTACATGCTTAATGACGAAGGAGTGAAATCATCAATAGTATAGATATGTATCAATACTAGTAATGAGAGGATGACATAACAAGTAAGAAATGCAATCATGCAGCGACATTATGTTATAAACAATTAGTTTTATATTTTAGCTATAGTCATTTTCAGTTAACTGTGAGCAGACTTCAGATATGGAGTCAATTACATTGCATATTACAATTACTATTATTAATATCTTCTAAGTCAATGTAATATAAATTATTACCTTAAAATTAGTGGTGTTTTAGTTAACTAAAACCCCTTTTAGTGACTTTTAGTTACTTAAACTGTAACTAAATTACAAGTCAACTGCAATAACTATAACTAACTAAAATGAAAATTGACCAATAATGGACACTTTTAGTAAAACTAAAACCCCTTTAGTTAGCCTAATATTGTTTTATTTACTTAAACTGTAACTAAACTAAAAGTTTGAGAAACCAGGCATACTATAACTATAATTAAATGTGGTCGCTATAGTCACACTAAAACAACACTACTTAAAGTCATAGATTACTATTACTATTACTGCCCAAGTCAGGGTTGCTGTTATAGATTACTATAGCATTGAGGTTTCTTTTCATGTTTCCATCTTTCTACTTCAAATGAACATATTACTTAAGGTCAATTACTATTACTATTACATCAACATTGAGATTGTATATTACTATTACTAATACTATTACCTCAGTTTTTTTTTTATATTTTATATACCTAATACTAATAACTATAAATGAAATTCCATAGTAATTTAATATTAACACCATGAGACTTCCAGCCTTCCAGGTAATTCCCCAAAAAGAAACTCACATACAAGTGTAAAGTTTTAAATCAGTAAAATAACTAGCTAACTTGTTGAGGTGAAGGAACAGCCTGGTATCCCCCCTGGTAGCCACCATAGGAAGGAGGAAGAGGGCCTAATACATTTAGATATTATCAAAAAGAAAAAAGAAAAGACTTAACATGTGCCAACCTTCATAACGATCAGGTGGAGGATATCCCTATGAAATATGGGAAGAGACAAAGTTTCAATTACATTATTCTACAAATTTATAAAATAATGATATCACATTGCTATATATTAGCAAGCTCTTCCTATGGAAATTTTAATTGAAGGGTCTTACTAGAATGAAATGAAAGCGGTAGTCACTATAATGGCTATACTAGATTTATCTTCTCAGAAATGCCTGCTAAGACCTAAAGTAGGTGTGTTATTGTGTTACTCAAAGTGCCGTTCTTTCTACATGATCATATCTACAATTTAGAGGGAGAAACATCACAACAGAACAAAGAAATAAATAAGTGAATAAATATGACCTCAAACTCATGTGTACACTGCAAAAATAAAATTGTTAGTTCATTTGTTAGTACAGTTGCAAGGAATAATGAAAATTGTAATTTAATTGGTTGTGTAGGTTGTTATGACTGCATGGTGACATAGAATGTACATGTACTTTACTAATTATAATCCAATTATAATCCATTTTTCATTTCCAAGAAGCAGAGTAAATATTTTAATTAAATCATTTTAGGTTTCCAAATGTCGTTAGTGTGCATGATATTTGATTATAAGTACGTTATCATGCAGTCATAACATCCTGCTTTCTTGGAAATAGGAGTAGTTAAGACATCACTGGCTAACACATATTTCTATCTATTATGCACACTACCATACCAAGCAAGCTTGTCTATCTTTCTCCACATTTCTTTGTTCCCTGAATGAGTATTTCTCCTCTTGCTTTAACAAATCTTGTACTCCTCTACCAGCAGTTGCTACCCCTTTTCTCTTAACTGTCATTCCTGTTGATTTCCTTTGCTCTACCGATGAAACTCTTCATCTTATTCTTAATATCCCTTTATAGACACTGCCCCTGGCTCTGATGGAATATCCTCTCCCATGATTCATCATACAGCTCACTCCATTTCTCTTCCCCTATCACTCTTCTTTATCCTCTGGAATTTTCCCATCTTATTGGAAGAACTCTTTAGTAACCCCTATACCCAAATCTAAATCATTTTCTTCTCCTTCTAACTTCCGTCCCATTACATTACTTCCTCTTATTAGCAAGGTCCTGGAAAGGCATGTATTCAATTACATATATGATTTCTGTTTATCTCATAAACTATAAACTATGTTAGGTAGTTGTGTAGGCTTACGACACGAAGGACAGCTTATTAAAATGTTATAATAACCAATTTATTGGTAAGTACAGTTACTAAATTGTTAGCATGAAAAATGAGTAGACAGCACCCTAAACTGGCTAATGCTTCAACTAATCGATTCTAATTAGTAAGTAGTTATGGCATTATCACAAGTGTACCATTCACTACAATTCGAACAACCAACTAATTCTTAAATCCTTGCAACTGTACTAACCTCTTTTCAATTGCACACTTCCCTGTAAAAGTGTTCAATTTTTGGTTTTTCCAAAGCTGCTTAGAGAATACTGATGAGTTAATAAGCCTGTTTTGCTATATATCATAATATCTTACATAATAGACTGTGGCTAGAGTCCTGGCAATGGCACCAGTATATATCGTTAGAGTTTCAGCAACGTGACTTCAAGGCAATTCGAAATAAATATGAAGTGATCCCACAAGAACACTAGAAGGGCTTGGAAATAAAAGAGCTGTAAAATGGAGGATGGTTGCATGATGTGGGAGGAAGTGAATTCCTATATATCCAATTTGCTCAGATTGGAATTCTAACTACATCAGGTTCGATGAATTTTGTCCATTGCTGGAACTCTAGACGCTGTGAAAGTAGTAATATTAAATTTTCAAGCCTGGGGGGATATCCCCATAGCCACCATTCCTTTATGTTCTATTTATGACAGCCAATATTTGTGTCGTGTGTGCATACAGGCTTTTCTTATATTTGTGTGTCCTACCTGTTGTTTTTGTGGAAGCACTGTGATACCTTATAAGCAAAATGAATGATGACATTGTAGAGTCCTTTGGTTAGTATACTGATCCGAACACACATGCACTACATGTTAATTGTTCATCAAGTTCCTTGAGAGCAGCAGAGGATTGTTCAGCTCTATTAATTCCTAATATGGTATAAAACAGGTTAGAAAGTTATTTTTAGTAGATATAAAAATAACAGATAGTTAGTCAGTTTTGTCGTTATACCCTATTGTCATTCCACAATATATACGATTATACTTAAGTACAATCATACATACATATAATTTATGTATGCATGCATACATACATACATGTACAACCTAGGGTGAGGGGCATGCTCCCAAGTAAACTGATTTTGGTTTTTCTGAAGCTAGCTACTACTGGTGCAATTTCAGAGAATACCATTTTATTTTATCTTGCTATAATTAATATTACTATGAATATTTAAATTGTGGCTAGAGTTTCAGTAGGACAGTATATTATAATCCCCACAACAGCACTTCAAAAGCATAATTCTAAATGAATATCATTAAAAACCTCAGAAAGTGAGCCCACAAGAACACTGGAAGGACTGGGAAATAAAAGAGCTACACATGCAAAAGAAGAAGACTGTGTCAAGTTTGTTCAGATTGGAAGCTTAACTACGTTAGACACTACGGTTCAACGAATTTGGCATGTTGTCGTGACGCTAACAAAGAATACACTGGTCTTGTTGGGACTCTAGACACTTCGAAAATAAAATTCTAAGTATGAAATGTTGAGGGCTATCCCCACAAACTCCACCCCCCTCATGTTTTACATCAATGGCAGCTAATGTTTGAGTTGTGTGTCTTACCTGTTGTTCTGTGGTAATACTTGCGATAAGTATATATGTGTTATATATATATATATATATATATATAATGTCTATTGGGATAAAAGAACTCGGTAGTCAGTTTCCAGTAACTGCTTCTGTTACAGCAAAAATACATTACTATATTATTAAAGTAATAATTATATTCATAGTTCAAATTATCATGAGACTTTCCCAAAAGGAAATTCACAATTATATGTTAAGATGAGTGTTAAATCGTTAATAACTAACTTGTACAGATAAAAGAACAAATTGATTGCGTGTTAACCATCATGACTGTGGCCACCGTACGGATTTTTACAACAAGAAATCGAAACAAAAATACCAAAGTATCATTATGAATTATTACTATTAGTCTTTTTCAGTAGGGATCATTTTCCTGATTTACAGTTTTTAAGTATACTAAGTAAATATATACCCAGGCACCGATAGTCAACGGTAGACCAAACATGAACCCAACAATGTTGAGGTAAAGAGCTATAGCACGGTTACATCTGTTTTTCTCCATATCACCAACAATTTCAGCTTCTCGTGCCTATATATATATAAATAAATTTGAGTTAAAATAAAACATCAATCAAATCAGAAAATTATCATGTACTTGTTACTTTAAACTCACATTCACTGCGCAAACTATAGCAGGAATAGTACAACACAAAGCAACCCATGCTCCAAAGATGCAACAAAGAACAGTCAAATAAATTGAGAGAATCAAGAAATTGTCACGAGGTTGATTGTTCACAGGAGTGGTATAACCTGGTTGAGTGGTTATCACTTTTGGAAGTGCATAATCATATCTAGGCTATGACAAACAAGCTTATATGCTTAATGACGAAGGAGTGAAATCATCAATGGTAAAGGTATATGTATCAATACTAGTAATGAGAGAATGACATAACAAGTAAGAAATGCATTATATCATGCAGCGACATTATGCTATAAATATTTTAGCTAAAGTCATTTTCAGTTAACTATGAGCAGACTTCAGACATGGAGTCAATTACATTGGATATTACAATTACTATTACTAATACCTCCTAAGTCAGTGTAATATAAATTATTACCTTAAAATCATAGATTGCTATTACTATTACTGCCCAAGTCAGAGTTGCTGTTATAGTCATGTTTCAAACTTTCTATTTTAAATGAACATATTACACTGTAAAAATAGAATTGTTAAAATAACAAATATATTGTTTAGTACAGTTGCAAAGATTTAACAATTAGTTGGTTGTTCAGTATACATACATCTAACATCATAGCTATTTTGGTCTAATTATATTAAAATACGTAAGATATATATACCTATTGTAATCAATTATCATGCCTAATATCTTAAATTAGATGCGTAAAGAAGGTTTGGCAACCTAAAATGGCTCAATTAAAATAAATATTCTACTTTTTGCATCTAATAGACAGCATAAGGATAATGAGATTACAATTATTTGACTATAATTACAGTATATGGATAATAACATACACAACCAATTAAATTATAATTCCTTGCAACTGTACTAACAAATAAATTTGTTATTTTAACAATTTTATTTTTGCAGTTTACTTAAGGTCAATTACTATTACTATTACCTCAACATTGAGATTGTATGTTACTATTACTAATACTATTACTTGACTCTATTACTATTTCTATTACCTCAGTTTTTTATTTTATTTTACCTAAGTAGCCTTAGCTAATTAATAACAATAAATGAAATTCCATAGTAAATTATTAATATCATGAGACTTCCAGCCTTCCAGGTGATTCCCCAAAAAGAAATTTACATATAGTTAGATTATTAAAATAACTAGCTAACTTGTTGAGGTGGAGGAACACCCTGGTATCCCCCCTGATAGCCACCATAGGTAGGAGGAGGATGACCTAATACATTCAGATATTATCAAAAAGAAAAAAGAAAAGACTTAACATGTGCCAACCTTCATAACGATCAGGTGGAGGATATCCCTATGAAATATGGGAAGAGACAAAGTTTCAATTACATTATTCCACAGATTTATAAAATAATGATATCACATTGCTATATATTAGCAAGCTCTTCCTATGGAAATTTTAATTGAAGGGCCTTATTAGAATGAAATGAAAGCAGTAATCACTACAATGGCTATACATTAGATATATCTTCTTAGAAATGCCTGACCTAAAGTAGGTGTGTTATTGTGTTACTCAAAGTGCCGTTCTTTCTACATGACCATGCATATCTACAATTTAGAGGGAGAAACATCACAACAAAACAAAGAAATAAATAAGTGAATAAATATGACCTCAGACTCACGCGCATGTACACTTCAAAAATAAAATTGTTAAAATAACTTACAGTTGCAAGGAATATTGGAAATTGTAATTTAATTGGTTGTGTAGGTTGTTATGACTGCATGGTGACATAGAATGTACATGTACTTTACTAATTATAATCCAATAATTGCAGTTTCGATTCCTTATACTAGATTTATCTATATATAATATAGCCGATATAATCGTAATAAAATATGTTAACTAAATGAAAGTAATTACTTTAACTATTAAATTATAATAATTATTATTATAATTATACAGGCTATAAAATATATATGAGGATGATATATATAAAGAATAGGCTCTCCTGCTAAGTTCGTTTTACGCTACTTACGGTGTTAGGAGCTGTTGGTGCGGGATTTACCAGAAGTGGTTTTTTATCTGTTACAATAAAAAAAATAATAACAGTAATAAACAATAAAACATTGAACGACTTACCACTCATTATTACAGTAAGCTTGAGTAACTACTAAGGCACTAAGTTGTGCCGTGCCAGTTAGTGATCGTGCTGGTTAGTGGATAAAAAAAAATTGACACGCCTCTCTGGATTAAGTAATGTCACGCCCTTAATTAATTATCATTAGCGCTATAGCTAGAGCGCTCGACCTGAAGAGCAGATAAAAGGATAGCTGACAAGAACAAGTATAGTATAGCCTTGTTAGCATTTGAAGTCTGGATTTGGCAACATGTTAGTGATTTAGTTTATTTGGCTACAGATTTCAAATAAAACAGCCATGCCAGTTAGTGATATTGAGTTTCTCACTAAACCAGAACACTTGAACATGTAATAATAGCCATGCCAGTTAGTGATATTGAGTTTCTCACTAACCAGAACACTTGAACATGTGATAATAGCCATGCCAGTTAGTGATATTGAGTTTCTCACTAACCAGAACACTTGAACGTGTAATAATAGCCATGCCAGTTAGTGATATTGAGTTTCTCACTAAACCAGAACACTTGAACATGTAATAATAGCCATGCCAGTTAGTGATATTGAGTTTCTCACTAACCAGAACACTTGAACATGTGATAATAGCCATGCCAGTTAGTGATATTGAGTTTCTCACTAACCAGAACACTTGAACATGAGGTAATAGCCATGCCAGTTAGTGATATTGAGTTAGTCACTAACCAGAACACTGGAACATGTAATAATAGCCATGCCAGTTAGTGATATTGAGTTTCTCACTAACCAGAACACTTGAACATGTGATAATAGCCATGCCAGTTAGTGATATTGAGTTTCTCACTAACCAGAACACTTGAACATGAGGTAATAGCCATGCCAGTTAGTGATATTGAGTTAGTCACTAACCAGAACACTGGAACATGTAATAATAGCCATGCCAGTTAGTGATATTGAGTTTCTCACTAACCAGAACACTTGAACGTGTAATAATAGCCATGCCAGTTAGTGATATTGAGTTTCTCACTAACCAGAACACTGGAACATGTAATAATAGCCATGGCAGTTAGTGATATTGAGTTTCTCACTAACCAGAACACTTGAACATGTGATAATAGCCATGCCAGTTAGTGATATTGAGTTTCTCACTAACCAGAACACTTGAACATGTGATAATAGCCATGCCAGTTAGTGATGTTGACTAACCAGAACACTTGAACATATAATAATAGCCATGCCAGTTAGTGATATTGAGTTTCTCACTAACCAGAACACTTGAACGTGTAATAATAGCCATGCCAGTTAGTGATATTGAGTTTCTCACTAACCAGAACACTGGAACATGTAATAATAGCCATGGCAGTTAGTGATATTGAGTTTCTCACTAACCAGAACACTTGAACGTGTAATAATAGCCATGCCAGTTAGTGATATTGAGTTTCTCACTAACCAGAACACTTGAACATGTAATAATAGCCATGCCAGTTAGTGATATTGAGTTTCTCACTAACCAGAACACTGGAACATGTAATAATAGCCATGGCAGTTAGTGATATTGAGTTTCTCACTAACCAGAACACTTGAACGTGTAATAATAGCCATGCCAGTTAGTGATATTGAGTTTCTCACTAACCAGAACACTTGAACATGTGATAATAGCCATGCCAGTTAGTGATATTGAGTTTCTCACTAACCAGAACACTTGAACATGAGGTAATAGCCATGCCAGTTAGTGATATTGAGTTAGTCACTAACCAGAACACTGGAACATGTAATAATAGCCATGCCAGTTAGTGATGTTGACTAACCAGAACACTGGAACATGTAATAATAGCCATGCCAGTTAGTGATATTGAGTTTCTCACTAACCAGAACACTTGAACGTGTAATAATAGCCATGCCAGTTAGTGATATTGAGTTTCTCACTAACCAGAACACTGGAACATGTAATAATAGCCATGGCAGTTAGTGATATTGAGTTTCTCACTAACCAGAACACTTGAACATGTGATAATAGCCATGCCAGTTAGTGATATTGAGTTTCTCACTAACCAGAACACTTGAACATGTGATAATAGCCATGCCAGTTAGTGATGTTGACTAACCAGAACACTTGAACATATAATAATAGCCATGCCAGTTAGTGATATTGAGTTTGTCACTAACCAGAACACTTGAACGTGTAATAATAGCCATGCCAGTTAGTGATATTGAGTTTCTCACTAACCAGAACACTGGAACATGTAATAATAGCCATGGCAGTTAGTGATATTGAGTTTCTCACTAACCAGAACACTTGAACGTGTAATAATAGCCATGCCAGTTAGTGATATTGAGTTTCTCACTAACCAGAACACTTGAACGTGTAATAATAGCCATGCCAGTTAGTGATATTGAGTTTCTCACTAACCAGAACACTGGAACATGTAATAATAGCCATGGCAGTTAGTGATATTGAGTTTGTCACTAACCAGAACACTGGAACATGTAATAATAGCCATGGCAGTTAGTGATATTGAGTTTCTCACTAACCAGAACACTTGAAGATGTAATAATAGCCATGCCAGTTAGTGATATTGACTAACCAGAACACTTGAACATGTGATAATAGCCATGCCAGTTAGTGATATTGAGTTTCTCACTAACCAGAACACTTGAACATGTGATAATAGCCATGCCAGTTAGTGATGTTGACTAACCAGAACACTTGAACATATAATAATAGCCATGCCAGTTAGTGATATTGAGTTTCTCACTAACCAGAACACTTGAACGTGTAATAATAGCCATGCCAGTTAGTGATATTGAGTTTCTCACTAACCAGAACACTGGAACATGTAATAATAGCCATGGCAGTTAGTGATATTGAGTTTCTCACTAACCAGAACACTTGAACATGTGATAATAGCCATGCCAGTTAGTGATATTGAGTTTCTCACTAACCAGAACACTTGAACATGTGATAATAGCCATGCTAGTTAGTGATATTGAGTTTCTCACTAACCAGAACACTTGAACGTGTAATAATAGCCATGCCAGTTAGTGATATTGAGTTTGTCACTAACCAGAACACTGGAACATGTAATAATACCCATGCCAGTTAGTGATATTGAGTTTGTCACTAACCAGAACACTTGAACATGTAATAATAGCCATGCCAGTTAGTGATATTGACTAACCAGAACACTGGAACATGTAATAATAGCCATGCCAGTTAGTGATGTTGAGTTTCTCACTAACCAGAACACTTGAACATGTAATAATAGCCATGCCAGTTAGTGATATTGAGTTAGTCACTAACCAGAACAGGTGACAGCAATTTAATATAATCATGATTATAACACCTACTTGAAAACACACTGTATTACAACTTGAGCACATGTACTCCCTGTGAGAAGAATCCTACTGAATCTGCACTTCTGAACTTCTGTGATCCAAATAGTAAGTACATTTCTCATTCTAAATGGTATATTGTTTTATTTAAAATATGTTCACTAGTACTAATATACATATACCCACATTGAGGAGAGTGATCATGACTGCAAAATTAGGTTTGTTGTTAATATAATTATAACTATTGTGTGTTCTGTAAATTAGAGTTTTTTATATGAATTGTGCTAAATATAGCTATATTGTCTCCTTATAAGTCAACATCATTAAGAATGATTTGCAAGCAATAATTCTTTGTTGTATATTGAAGTCTGTTAACTTCATTCATCACACTATACTTATGATAGGCAGTGGTAGTTCTTACAAGGCATTCCGAGATGATTGTTCCATTAGATATTCTTCGATTGTTGGTGCTTTAAATGAGTTGAAGTTCTCGCATTATTTATCTGGAATACAGATATGGGAAGAATCACGGATTCAAAATACCCAAATCTTCTCATTCTGTATCCACAGGAAACAATTGCCATCTTTTTTGGGTGCATCACATTCATGTGTACATTGCATTCAACTCCTGAAACCTTGCCAACATATATGCTGCAAGGAGTGGTATGAAAGAGCCGGAAAATCCTGTGGATTCTTCGTTACAACAAAAGGTGATAATCCTCCAAATACCGAAGATATGGGGAGTGAAATATTACGTAGTGAAAATACAAGGAAGAGACAGAAGGAAGATGAAGAATGTAGTTTTGAATCTCCAGTAAAGAGATCAAAGCATAGTTGTATGTTATCTATGAAGAGACCTGGCAAACAATCATCACATAGGTTGTTGGGAGCAAAAGGAAAACAAAATGGAAAGCATAAAAGTTCAATGATCTTGAGAGCTACTACAACATTTCCTGAGCAATTATTCTTTATGTCCCCTACTTCAAACCTTGCTGTTTTGTCCACACAGCGTCTTGCCTCACTTGTATGTGGTCTAACGCAACAAAACATTCCAGAACAAATAGTTACATGTGCAAAAGAAAGCCTCCAACTTTGGTCACAATTACGTTTCTCCGAGAAAACCAATCTTTCAACCAATATCCGCTATGCTGCATGTGTCATAGGTCATCAAGTACCAAAAAATGTTCAGAATCATCTCCACATATTATATTCACCAATATGGATGCAAACTCAAGGTCAGTCAAATCTATGTGGTTTGTGTGCTTTGAATAATTTATATGGTAAAACCGTTTCTTGTACTGATCAACTGGATGACATTGCTGATGAGATGTGGTTAAGGCAGTTTTCTGACGTTGGCTTAAAAATAACAGACAGGGTGCAACCACTGCGTTCAACATTAGGAGATTATGCTTTTCATGTCTTAGATAAGGCGGTAGAGATTAATGGAGATTCATTAGTGTGCCTCACCCCTAAGATTAGATCACTGCTTGATGGTAGACCCTCTACAAGTTCAACAGATCAACTACTAGATATTCTCAATTGTGAACAACAATTTCGTAATAGCTTTCTTGTAGTAGAGAAGCATTATCACTACATATGCATTCACATCGAAAGTCAGCCACACATTATATGGCTGGTGGATTCCAAACAGAATAAGGCAAAGGTGATATCTGTACATCAGTTATCCCAATATCTCAAACGACAATTTGGCGATTCCAGTGAATTTTCAGCAATTTATCATCTACAGCAACATAACAGTAATCACATAGCTGCTACATCTTTTGTGGTACCACCAGACATAAACAGTACTAACACAAATGAAAGACCATCAGGTATAGAATAGACTAGTATTATTATACTTATTCAGTTTATGATTTTTAAAGCTAAACAGTTAACATGTGCAGCAGAAGTTTCCACAGAAAGGAAAGTGCAAGAGTCAAAATCTTTGTCTTCACCTAGTAAGCAGTAAATAATTCATTGGGTGCAGATTCATGAAAGTTTAATTGAATTTAGGAGTCCACGATGATGAAATTATATTGGTACTAAGGACTGAAAGAAACATAGAGGTGAAACTTACTGCCTATGATCTAAGACTCGTTTTTTCATCTGAAGAATGGTTGAACGACAAGGTAATATATAGGTACATTACGGGTGCAATTGTGCACCCATCGTTACATTGCTTGAATCTCTTAGCACAGAAAATATTTTCAGTGCTTCTATAATAATTATAATTATAGTCTGTTATACCACGATGCACAGATTATCAATTATATGATGAAGTTGTTAAATGTAGAGCAAAGTCACTCAGTACTTGTGAGTTACACTTAAAGCTATAA
Source organism: Petrosia ficiformis (assembly GCA_947044365.1). Lineage (NCBI taxonomy): Eukaryota > Metazoa > Porifera > Demospongiae > Haplosclerida > Petrosiidae > Petrosia > Petrosia ficiformis. The sequence goes on from OX345638.1 coordinate 7,215,144, forward strand.
GTTATATATTATCTTCTTTTTTTGTCAAATATGAGCAGTCTGGAAGAAGTAAAACATTATGTTTGACATCATTCTTTTATCCATCACTTCTTCAGTCCAGTAGAGGTAATACATCTTGGGAGATAACTGCAAGTCATATTGATGTAATTCTGTTTAAAATGTGACTTGAGCATATATATATATTACAACACAAATGTTTTACATCCAGGAAGAGCTAAGTCAATTAAGAAGACTGCTGATTCCTATTAATACTGCAAAACATTGGATACTTGTGGTATGCATTGAGCTTTATATAGTATTAATAATTTATAATGCTAATTTTTGTTATTATAGGAAATAGATTTGTGTAAAAGAACTGTACGGTACTATGATCCTTTAAATGTACCAATCAAATTTAACTTGAAGTCAATGATTTATCCTATCAGGTACTTGCTTCTCTCGTACTAAATAAATATTGCAATTGAAATCCTATGAATAATTTATAGATAATTCTTCTCAATACTCTAATAATTTAGCAAACTTCTTGAGAAAGTGTATTGGAGAAATGGAAAGAAGAGAGATATTCATAAATGGTCCATTGAAAAGATAATGGTACATACATTAATTGTAAATAATTACCTGTTAATTACTTGTTAATTCAGGAAAAATCACACCAAACAAATGGAAATGATTTTAACATGGCCATTGTCTCATCCAGTAGTGGTAATTCAGCTTTTCACACACCATTTATATAATTTAAATCACCTATGTATAATTATTATATATAGGTGAATGAAGTATTCTATTACTTGGAGATGTTGGCTACATCAACAAAACACAAACCCATTCCTCCAAAAGTGCTAGTCAAATCGATTTTATGGCCAGAGGTATTATGTAATTTTTATATTATATGCTATTGTTATCACTCCTGAATTTTACTATAGGCAATGATAAAAATACTTCAAGAGACTTTTTCAATTTCAACAGTTCAATCACTGCAGTGTTATCTTGAACATTCCCTAGTTCCAATTGGTTTCAAAGATATTTAAGTATACTTCATAATTCATAATGCAGCAATTTTTTTTTTTTGCCTGTTTTGGATAGTGTGAAGATTGTAGTGGCAAAATAATGTTTATTGTTATCTTATATATACAATATAATAAAAGAGTTCATATTCATGTAGCGAACTCAGCTTTTTACTATATCAGGTAGGGATAGGATAGAAAACATCATACCTCAATATCTTTTTCTGTTACAAGAGTTCTTCACCACAGTACTATCTTCGGGGAAGTCAAAAATATTTCGCCATTTCACAGTGAACTCTGGTTTTTACTATATGTAACATCGTACCTCAATATCTTTTTCTGTTACAAGCGTTCGTCACAACAGTACTATCTTCAGGAAGTCGCCATTTTACAGTCGTAGTTATTACACTAATAATTATTGTGGGCAGGGGCACAACGTTTTTTTTAGCTTTTTTATCCACTAACCAGCACGATCACTAACTGGCACGGCACACTAAGTGTGACAGTATTAGTCTCGTGAGCCAGCAAATTGTTATTTGGTGTGGTTATAGTGGGGGAAATCTCAGACGAGACGGAAGTGTTATGCAGTGTGAGCTTTTGCCCTTGCAGGCTTCGTTGATGGATTCGATCATTAATAGTAAAACTTGTGCTTACAAGTTATTGGCAAGCAAGTAGGTACCAGAGAGATTACTCTTGAGTTAAACCTCTCTGTCAACAACGTTTACATTTCCTCCAGCAAGTCTGTAAAGTACCTTGCAAGGGGTTACACCTATCCTCAAGTGGAAGGATCACATTCAGTCAACATGTAAAAAAGGTGAAGCAAAACATTGGTTGATGCATCGAAGAATGCAACTGGTACCCTCTTGCTACCAGGAACAAAGGTCTGCAATTCTTCCAAGATTAAAGTACTGTGCAGCAGTTTGGGACCCTCATCAAGCGACTGACAAAGCAGCTCTTGATAGTGTACAACACTTTGCTAGCAGAGTATTCTAAAAAAACTGGCAATCTGACCACAAATTAATTCTTTGGAAACTAAACTGGTAGCCCCTTGAAACCCGAAGAAAGCAGATGAAACTTAAGATATGCCATAATATCATAAACAACAAGTCCTACATCCTTCAATCTGTTTTTACTAAGTACCCTTCACCCTCACCTCGTCACCCTCACTTCCAAATCATTTTAAGACCCTTTGTAAGCACATCATCACACAGATTTTCTTTCTTTATTGATGTTATCCCTGCATGGAACAGCCTGCCCTCAAAAGTCCAACCAAAGATTCCTTTAAATTTAGATTTAGATTTTTCCCTCTTAACATAATTTTTGTGTTTCTGTTTTGGTATATCTCCTGTTTATTTTTGTTTCCTGTACCTCCTTGTTTATTCTTTGTGGTGTGGCTCACTATTAGTATCGATCCTTAGATATACATTGTCAATTCTAGGATGCATTTTGTTTTCACTTTGCATTAAATTTCATAGAGAAAAAAATTTCACCGGACCATGCTCTCTTCCCATATGCATCTCATCTCCCTGCCCACTATAGCCACATCAAATAATAATTTGCTTAAATACATCTACAAAACAACTAGTCTGTAATTATGTATGTCACTAACATACAAGTTACCTACAGAAACTACTGTTATACTAACTGGAATATCAAACCCTCTCTCTCCTTTACCTCTCTTCCCAAACAATGTATAAAACATCCATTAGTATCAAATACTGAGATACGATCATTCTCATACTCACTAATATACACTAGAGTATTATATATGGCGATGGAGGTGTGATAATCGAGTTGACCAGGATTAGACCCATTTGAACCAAACTTTGATATTTATCATCCTGTTGATGTGAACGTCTTGATTCAGTGATCATGTAACTCTACAAAATACCTTCATTGTCAAATATCAAATCAGTGGATGTTCTATTTCCTCTCGTAATGGACCATAGCTACCATACAGATGAAAACTATCAAAGTAGAAGAGGTCACTAATGATAATTTGAATACAATTATTGCCAGTATCAGTAATGAATATTTGTCCGGTGTTAGGATGAACTGTAATAACTGTAGGAGCACTAAACTGAAGACAACCAATGCTTATCTTACTACTCCCAACTGACAGCACATGCAAAACTGCCTTCAAATGTTAGTTTCTGTAGCCGATGATCATCAGTCACTAAAATGTATCCATGATAAGATATGGCAACTCCAGTAGGGCTAGTGAATTGACCTGCCTTTTTTCCCTTTCTTCCAAATGACCTTACTTTCTCTCCCCCCTTATTTAGTATTGTTATACAATGGGCATTAGACTCAGCAACTACAATCTCTTCATTCTTAGTGATTACTATGCCAAATAATCTATCGAGTCCTGATATAATATTTTCGGCTTACTTATTTTCTCCTCAATAAGATTAAAAGGACTATCAGGGACATCAACACCTCCTAATATCACTTTCAACCAATATTTTCCTCAGTTGTGGAATAAAGCTTATATTGCAACCTCCCAACTGGTTCTCATTGATACATGATATGGCTTAATTATCACCAGCAGAAGAGAGTTCACAAGAGATGAGAGAGGGGGGAACTGAAAAAGGAGATTCATCATTAGTGCAAAGGTTGAGTTATGATTGATTTCTTAATTGTCACAACAACAGGCACTTTGATGCAGAACTGCTTTATCAAATGTTTTATGCTTTAACTCACCAATGTTTTTTACTTTAAATAAATATCTTTATAATATAGTCTTCGTCAATATTTTGGGGGAGGGGATAACTGTGGCTTATACAATGGTGCATGGGCGATCACCATAGTAACCTTTGATGTACCGTGGGAGTTATATGCCCATAACCTACCTCCAGACAGGGAGATATCCATTACATATACCTCCTTAGTGCAATGTAGAATGATGAAGTGATCTTCACTTGAATTGTCATATGTATATTATCTTTTTGTACATGGTTTCTGTGACATTTAATAACGAACATTAAAAACATAATGATGACATCATTAATATAAACTTTGTAAGAAAAAATAGATTTACAAAACAACTAGTCTGTAATTATGTGTATCACTAACATACAAGTTACCTAGTGAATCTACTGTTACATTAACTGGCATATCAAACTCTCCCTCTCCTTTACCTCTCTTTCCAAAGCAATGTATAAAACATCCATTAGTATCAAATATTGAGATACGATCGTTCTCATACTCACTAACATACACTAGAGTATTATATATGGCGATTGAGGTGGGATAATCGAGTTGACCCGGATTAGAACCATATGAACCAAACGTTGAGATATATCGTCCTGTTGATGTGAACTTTTTTATACAGTGATTATAATAATCTACAACAAATAAAACCCCTTCATTGTCAAATATCAAATCACGTGGGTTATGGATTTGCTCTGGTGCTGAACCATACATACCAAAACTATTACAGTAGGAGAGGTCATTATTAAGAACTTGAATACGATGATTGTTCCTATCAGCAATGAATATTTGTCCTGTGGTAGGATGAACTGCAATACCTGTAGGACCATGAAACTGAAGAATACCATTGCCTTTCTTGCTACTGCCAACTGACTTCACACAATCACCTTCAAATGTTAGTTTCTGTAGTCGATGATCATCAGTTACTAAAATGAATCCATCACAAGATATGGAAACTCCACGAGGATTAATAAATTGAACTTTCCCTGTTCCTTTTCTCCCTAATGACTTCACTGTCCTCCCATCCTTGTTTAGTATTCTGATACAATTAGAATTATTTTCAGCTACTATGATCTCTTCATTCTTAGTGACTACTACACCAGATGGTCTATTGAGTTCTGATATAATATTCACTGGTTTGCCTATCATCTCAGGGGTGAGAGTAAATGGGCTACCAAGAATATCCACCTTTCCTAATTTTACTTTGAACTGATATTTCCCTATGGTAAGTGGAGTAAAGCTTAGGTTGTAGTTACCTGACTGGGACATTTTGATATCACACGCTATGGGCTGATTATCATAAGAAAAGAGTTCACAAGATATGAGAGAGAGAGAGGAACTGAGATGGGACATCCATCATGACTGTGAAGGTTGAGAGTAATGGTTGATTTCTTCCCTAGATAACATGCAAGCATTCTTGACAAGAACTAATTGACCAAAGGGTTTAGACTTTAACTCACCAATTGGAAAGCTATTAACTAATGTATGATTTCCTGTGAATGTGATGTTGGCCTCCTCTATTGGTTGAAATACATCAGGTTGGACACTTTGACTGACTGATGTCATTACTTGTACCATATTCTGTTTCTCCCTCAATACCTGTTCTTGACTCCCTATCTTTAGACTGTGTTCAACAAATTCCTCACATCCTTTCTTCTGGTTCAAGATTGCTTCTGCCTCTTCTCTCTGTTTAATTATTAATTGACCCTTATAGTGTTTATCTGTTGAACTAACTGTCTCTCTGACTGTTGAACTAAGTTTACAATTAGCTGAGCTTGTGTGTGGATCTCCTTCTTCACATCTTCTCCCTGCTTTGTGATCTCCCTCTCTCGATTGATGAGTATAGTCACTGCTGCACTAATATCAGCTACTTTCCTTTTCACTGTTGTGAGGTGGGCCTCTATCTCTTGTTGATGATCAAGATAACACTCATCAACAAGCTTGTACTTATGATTTTGATGGTGTGGACTAATCGTACAGTCTCTACAGATTAGCTTTTTACATGTATCACAATACACCTTGAGAGGATCATGATGAATTTCACATTCCATATTTATCTTCTCACGTGATCCTTTCTTCAGTTTATTTTGTAGTTGTTGCAAACTATTTAAAAGAAAAGCTGCAGGAAGGGTAGTGGCTCCTATGTTAGGTAGTTGTGTAGGTTTACGACATGACGGACAGCTTATGAAATACTTGTCTCCCTTTAGTAATATAATAGATTGAATAAATGAATCAAGTATATATTTATGTCATTTGGTGTGTATGTGTGCTTACCTGTGGTTCTTGTGGTAGTTTTTCGATACATTTCAAGCAAAATGAATGGTGACATTGTAGAGTTTTAGGGTTAGTATACTGATCCAAACAAACACTACATGTTAAGTGTTCATCCAGTTCCTTTACAGCAGTTGAAGAAAGTGCCATTAGAGACAGTAGTCACAGTACGTTAGCAATGTAACGGAACAGTAATTTACCGTAATCCTGAAACACGTGTCGACCATCGGGGTGGGGCTCATTATCGTATAAAGTGCAAAAACCCTCATAATAAATTACATCTACTGGTAAATGTAGATGCAGTCACCAAATTTCCCCGATTTTGGTGTTCCCGTGGGACTTGTAAATCTTGGAAATACATGTTTCATGAACTCTATACTACATGTTTTGCTGCATTCTCCTCCAGCATTGATGATTATCAGGAGTCGCACACAATGTTCTAAGCCAAAGTATATTAAATGTCATTTGTATAATCAATTGTACTTTAAGTTTCTTGCGTAGAATATTGCATTATGATTAACTTGTGTTATAAAGAACAAATATTATTGCATTAATTAACCTATATTATGCCATTATTATATACAGTTATCATACATATTATTAAGTGTTTAGAATGCATAATGGTAGATGAATCTGGACACGGTCATTGCTAACGTACTGTCTCTAATGGCTGTTAGAGAGAATACGTTAGCGAAGACAGAAGGATGTATTGATAATAATCATGGATAAGATAAGAAGATTGATAAAATTATGAACAGTTCGATGACTTTAATTACTAAAGATTGTAATGAATAATAATAATCATATATAATTATAATAATAATGGTCTGAATCATTATTTTGAATTATGCATAATTGAAGCAGTTTGTACAAATATATTTGTCACTCTTGCAGTATGAATCCAAATACCACATTTTGTACATTCAATCCACTCTACTGTTATGACAGATTCCACATATATATAGTGACTGTAGATGCTATAAATGTTTTCTTTGCTTTAATGTAATCTTCATGGCTTGGATTCTTTTGCGTTGATCTTTTCTTCCTCGTGGAGTTAAAACTCAATTGTTTGTCCTTGTTGGCATTGGGACAAACGGATTTTACTTTACACTGTAAAAATAAATGGGTTATTTTAACCCTCCTTTAGTTACATGAGTTTCAATGCCTTCTCAGACTATATAAATATATCCATGCTGCTTTATTTATTTTTTGATCTATATTGACCAGTATAATTATAAAGTACATGCCACAATAAAGAATTTATGGTACATACATGCGCTGACTTTTCAAATATCTGTGGAGTACATAACATGTTATTTGCAGTTATAAGTACAAGTTCATGTACATATTTAATTACTCTGGAATGAGATTGTTGTTTTTGCAGATGTTGGAATTGGAATACTAATAACATCCACACCACAGGTTGTACCTATACAATACTATACTACGTATATAACTACATTGTTTGTTACTATGATCATGTCTTATTATGACATGTACTTTATAATAGTCATGATCAAATGAACTGTGCATGACTTGTAAATATTACCTAACAGAAAATATATAAATCAGCATGGAGCAAAATATTATTGAATTAACCAATTGAAGTTTTCTTTTCTTGAATTTCTTTAAATGTAGTTTGTTGCAGCTGGTGATTATCTGGTATATCACTGTCCCACCTTGGCAATGGTATGTACATATAATAATTATATTTAATGTCACATGACTTCTAATGTTACACATGTATTATTTCATGTACATGTACAGACTTCTAACAATACTCATTCGTTATAGTGTATCACATGACTTCTAACAATGTGTCACATGACCTTTAACCAATACAAATGCATTATATTGTATCACATGACTTCTAACAATTTGTATTTATGTTCTCATTATCAGGGAGTCTGGTGATTCGTCTCGTCGTAAATCCTATCTTCCTATCGATAAACAGTTCTTAATAATAAAGAAAGGTCTCTATGTCTGTCTGTCTGTCTGTTTGTCTGTCTGTGTCCTGTGTCAATTTTTTTTTCTAAGCCATTGTGGCTGTTCATTTTCGAAGCCATAGTGGCTGCTCTAATGCCATCTTTAGTTCAAATTCCTCAATACTAATTCTCATAATTAGCTATGCACCAAACAATTCTCTCTACGTTAAGGTCCTACATAAAACTATATATGTACAATATCCTTCTTCCATTTAGTTCCTTGTTATAGAAGATGTAGTCAAATGTCAGTGGTACCAGAGAATGAGAAAGTTATTAAGTTGAATCAAGATGATGACGATGAAGAAGGATGGGTTGATACTCATCATGGAATAGGTAATCAGCTATTTATAGAAAGATGGATTTAATTCACGGGTGTGGGTCAGGTGACTACAACTATTTTAAGAAGTGTACTGATAATTAGGGGTAGAACCAGTGTTTTTGGTATGTTTTGAAACACAGCCAGATTAATTGGCTCAACAACGGTTAGTGTGTGTACCATTGGGAATAGATCATTGGGCCAACAGTGTGCCATATATCAACTCATCAAAGAAGAGCAATTTTATGATACGGATATTCTGAGTTCTGAACAAATTTCAATGTATTCGATTTTTTTTAAATTTCCTGACTCGTCTATAGTGAAATATAAATCACTGTTTTACCTTACTCCTCCATCTGGATACTCATTAAATGTTAGCGCATGCACAGAAACCAACTGTGAAATCAAAATGGCAGTTGATAAGCGTCTTGCTCGTGTTACCAACTCCATTGGCTTGTAGAGTAGAGAACGATTTGTAAAAACATCAATGCTGCTTGTATAAACATTTATTGCAGTTCTTTACAGCAAACTGGTGAGGTAATACTTTAATATTTTACAGTATATGTCAATAAAATATCACCATAATTATAGTACAGTAATTACTCAGTAGTTTGATTTCCACTATAGTAGTTTAAAAGTAGTTTTAACAGTAATTGGTATACTTGTCAATTCAACACCACAGTAGTGAGACAGTAATTACTATACTATACTGAGTCACTGACAAGTAGAACTATTCGATCTAGTATGGCTAAAAGAAAAAGAGTTTGTTTTTGCAGAATCTTTATCTGGTGAGAAAGAGGCTATATGTACATTTGTATTTATAACAATTTACAATTTTTACCTCATTAAAGTTTGATGCCCCATAGGGCCACCCCTATGATTGCTTTCCCACTGGTTCGATGTATATTTATATATATATATATATAAATTATATGGTAATGTTGTTTTGACAAATAATGACCACTTTTAGTCTAGTTTATCATACATGTAGTTTAGTTATAGTTAATTAACTAAAATAATATTAGGCTTACTAAAAGGGTTTTAGTTAACTAACTAAAAGTGTCCATTACTGTCCAATTTTCATTTTAGTTGGTTATAGACTTGTAATTTAGTTATAGTTTAGTTAACTAAAAGTCACAATGCCTTACTAAAAGGGGTTTTCGTTATAGTTAACTAAAACAACACTAATATGTGGCCATTTTCACGAGTATGCATTGTATACATAGTTAAGGAAGTTGCGTCATTTCGGTGGGGTCAGTCAATTGATGGGCATGGCGGCACGTAAATAAGGAATGAAGCTGATTGTGGCTTAACTTATAAACTAGCTGTGCTAGGCGGAATACATTCCTAAAGTTCTACAAGAACCTCTGAAAGGTAAGAAGTGTATATACCATAAATCGGGAATATTTCGTCTCTAAAATATTTCGAATTTTTATTTTCCATATGTATAAATTTTCGTACATGCGTACATTATTATTTACGAATACCGTTTATTTCCAAATACCCGTTTATTTTCGAATTTTCAAATTTCGTACGCATACCGTTACACGAACATTTTTATAGTATGAAATTTACCCGAATTACGGTAATATATGTAGCTAATGACATGTGTGTGTATATTCATGATAATGTCAGCCACGTTTACTGAATATTGGACACCATAAAGATATGGGATACTCTTTCTCTGTATATCTTGTTTGAATAACAGTAACCATGCCTTGTACATTTAAATTAAAATGGGTGTGGTTATCATAAACGATAACAAACGAGAAAGCAAAATCATTGTATCATGATCAGCCTTTGAAGAAGGCTTTCCAAAAATTGTATGGATCATAATGACTGGACGGATCAAACAATATAATACTTACATATTAAGTCTGACTGTTGCTTTTATATCCTCTATACCTACATACCTATTGTGGGTTTTGTGATGAGGTTTATATAATGATATTCATAACTACAACATCCTGTACATGGCTGTGTATATAAACACACTTGTGGTATCTCTGTGTACATGTACATATCATCTGGTGTTGTTTTAGTTGTAGTTATAGAAGGCCTGGTTTCTCAACATTTAGTTTAGTTATAGTTTAATTAACTAAAATAATATTAGGCTAATTAAAAGGGTTTTAGTTTTAGTTAACTAACTAAAAGTCTCCATTATTGGCCAATTTTTATGGCCCGTAGAGCCATCCCTATATTTGCTTTCCATGGGGTTTAATCTATATATATATACAATCTTGTGTCACTTGCACGACTCTGCGTTGTATACGTAGTTAAGGAAGTTGCGTCATTCTCGGGGGCTCGGTCAATTAATGGGCGTGGCACGTAAAAGAACGTGCGTTTGAGCTAGCCGGTGTCATAAAATTTTAGGGGGACCCGGGTCCCCAAATGTACGGGATCCCCAGAATTTTATGACACCGGAGCTACAGACCAGCCTGAAAGATTCTGGAAGGATGTAAAACTGCTAATAACTGTTGTATATAGCAGAGAAACAGTATAGATATTATGCAATAATCTTTAACAAGCAAGTACATGTATAATAAGTTGTTGAGTTTCAGTCTCATGAGGAAGTCATTATTTAGAACCTTGTAGGATTACTTCAGTCAGTTCATCAAAGATCTGTGTACTTAGACTGCAATCAGGCTTACACTTCTTCGGGCCCCAGCTTTCGTGTATATACACAGAAAGGCAGAGACACTAGTGCCATCAGCAATGATTGATACATAGACATCACAAAGCAAATATAGGGATACTTTTTTCTCTATATATCTTGTTATTTTAGTTATAGTTATTACAGTATTTAATTTATTTATAGTTCAGTTAATTAAAAGTCACATCTATTAGTACATGTATATAGTATATCTCTACGTATCATCTGTGTCGATGCCACAATCTAAACTAGAATGTTTTCACGATTATACACACACACACACACACACACACACAGCCAAACTATCCACCAAACGCTAATTAATCACCCTGGACTCATCCATGTATAATTTAATATTCAGCCTGTTTGAAAAGGCTTTCAAAAATTAGAGAAATTAGAATGATATTATGTGTTGTAAGGTTTGATTGTTGTTTTTATATCCTCTATACTTATCGACCTATTGTGGGTTTTGTGATAAGGTTTATATAATTATATTCATAACTGCAACATCCAGTACAAGCATCATGTATACTGTGCACATCATACACATGTATACATCCCTTTGATATGTTGAGCTCTATAATTATGTTGTAATAGATCTAAAAGGAGGTTTTATATAGACTTGTCTCACCACTCTGTGTACACTATCATATAATATATTATATATAGTATGCTAATAGGTCCGAATATACATTGTAGGACCCTCATTTTGTGTGTGATATATATACATGTAGCCCTCCCTCGCAGGCTCAGGCTATATCACATCCTTAGACAAAAAATTACATCCTATATTTTGTATGCAGGACCTGTTAGCATACTATATAGTACATGCATATATATATATATATAATTATATATATGTAATATATATAACATGGCTTCGAGGGGTGAAGGGCTGATATTGCTGATACACACCGAGAAGCCATGCTATACATGTGGTGTATATAATATATTCTATACCTAACTGTTAAGATTGAATGACAGCATTTCAACATTCAAAGAAACCAGCCCAGTATACATGTACTGTTTTTAACACTCAGCAATTAATGATAATTATCATGCATGTGTATTAGAGGTGGTGGATAGCAAAATTTTTTAACTATTAGGATATTTAATAGATACTTGAATGACAATGTATGCTATCATGATAGTGAAACTAAAATTTTAAAACAGATTCTGAGCATTTTCCACTTGTGGCAGAGAAACTAAGTACTACCATCTATTGAGAGACCTCCAACAGAAAAACCTCCATCTTTCACCACACTGTAAAAATGAATTTTAACCCTCATTTGGTTACATGAGTTTCAATTCCTCCTTAGACTGTATAAATCAATATCTCTTTCTTGTCTAGCTAGATAATTTTTTGATTTTGATCTATATTGGCTAGTATATAAAGTACATGCCATTATATAGAATGGTACATACATGTGCGGACTTCTCAAATATCTGTGGAGTACATGACATTATTTCCTATAATAAGTACTAACTTGATGTAAATGTTTAATTACTCTGCAATGAGCTAGTAACATCTGCTGTTTTGCAGATGTTGGAATTTGAATACTAATAATACACCACAGGTTGTATCAATCTAATACTATGTTACATATGTATATAGCTACATTTTATTAGTTAACAAAAGCAATACAATGTCCATGTACCTTTAACACGTAAATCCCATAATAATTACATACATGTGCGGCCTTTACAAATATATGTGGAGTGTATAACATGTTTGCTATCACAAGTACCAATTCATGCATATTTATTTTAATTAATTACTCTGGAATGAGGTAGTAACCTCTGTTGTTTTCACAGATAATACACCACAAGTTGTACCTATATAATGGAGTGAATATTCAATACAACCCTAGCACATATTTATGTATGTACATGTACATGTATTAGATAGAATATCTATATGTACACAAATACAATATTATGACAAGTGCATGATGTATATATTAAATTTATGTACATGTATTAGATATAGATCTATATGTACACGGGTACATGTACACTATTATGACAAATACATGATGTATATATTAAATTTATGTATGTACATGTACATGTATTAGATATGGATCTATATGTACACACGTACATGTACACTATATGACAAGTACATGATGTATATATTAATGTATATAGATGTATTAGATATGGATCTATGTACACATGTACATGCACCTTATTGTATATGATGTACATATGTGCAAGTACATGTATTATCTGTATGTACACATATACCATATGATGAAAAGTACATCATAAGGTAGACATTTATAATTTTATATTTGTAACAGCATTCCAACACTGAAGGAAATTTGTACTCTAAATTAATTTTACAATTTATTAAGAATATCAATGTTCAGTTTGTAAAATGGCATTCCATCACAGTCGGAAACAAGTATTAACAATTGAATAACAGCATTCCAAGAAATAAGTATTAACTATTGTTAACATTGAAAAACAGCATTCCAATACTGAAGGAAACAAGGAATGTTCATTACTGTTAAGATTGAATGACAGCATTTCAACATTAAAAAAAACCAGCCCAGTGTACATGTGCTCTTTTTAACACTCAGCAATTAGTGATAATTATGATGCATGTGTATTTGAGCTGGATGATAGAGAAAGTTTTTAGCTATCACGATATTTAATAGATACTTGATTGACAGTGAATACATCATGATAGTAAAACTAATATTTTGATACTGATTCTGAGCATTTTCCACTTGTGGCAGAGAAACCAAGTACTCCCATAAATCACTCTTAGAGCCTTCCAACAGAAAAACCTCCAGCTCTCACCATCTTCGTATATTTTTTCATGTGGCTCATGTTTTTCCACGTCGTTGTGTGTATGTTGAAGCGAGACAATGTCAAATACACATGCTTGTCACAGCATGTCCACTATCACGATAGTAGGTCTTAGTTATCACTGTCATGATAGTAACACTGATGAAAGCAATAGTCATACTATTGCTACTATTGCCCAGCCCTATAAGGTGTATTATTAATATTATTGAGAACAGATCCAAACTGTTTTACAAGAGTGAATATGTATTGTTATATTATGAATAGAATCTTGATTGAAAAATGATTTGTGTATATGAACTAGAGCATCAGAGAGTACACTGCATGTAATAACAACTTGTGTTAATTTACCTTGATTTGGTTACCACACAGTAAAGTTATTTTAACCTTCAGTTGGTTACAGCAGTTTAAATGCTTTTCTTCCTGCTGTAGGTAATATTTGCAAGTCATAGTTCATTTGATCTTGATTTATATGAAATACATGTACATGTCGTAATAAGGCAATGTTAAAAAAATATTAATACAATGTAGCATAGATAATAGGTACAACCTGTCGTGTATTATTAGTATTCCCATTCCAACACATACTAGAGTACACGTATGTTGGTTGCTGACATATGCTCCCTTATATGTGGGTATATACTTGCAAGGGATGCCATGTATTAAACATAGCTAGGGGTGTGTGACTGAGTGGGGTCATGCTGTACTGATTTTATTAGCACCATCATAGTGATGATAATTTATCAGGGTTACTGAATCTACTGGTCCAAGCATTGTTTTCCCTCATTCTAGTGATGCTAATTTGGCTAGGGCTATAAAAGTACGAATAGGGGGGCTGAGGCCTATAGTTTCTCCTAACAGCTCCTTCCTTTGTAAAGTTGTAGAAGTGATGGAAACAATTTAAGGTTGTAGTCTTTTCCGTGGGCGGATGCTACTCCAATCAGTTTCTAGTCTTGCAAGCTTCTTGCTGCATACAATCTGGTTCCCATTCTGTATTTTTTGGAAGCCACACCCACCCGGGGGTATAATTATTGGGCCTAAATGTTTTGACTGATAGTTTATTTTCAGAAACAAAGCTAAACACACCCCACGGGTGGTTAAGGGGCGGTGGGTGGGAAACAATGGCGGGTAACTGTAGTTGCTCTCTGAGAAAGATCGGAGTTTGATAGTGCCTAGAAAGGTAGATTTTATGGTTTCAGTGAAAAGCTACAGAATTCAGCTTTCTTCAGCCTCTTGTAACTATAAAAGTAAAATGAATTTCCAGAAAACGGCTCTATTTGTTTTCTGTAAATGCATTGTACTTGGTGCACGCCATGATTGGTGGGCGTGGCTTTCTCGGTTTTGTACTTATTGAGATTGCGAAAATGGACATTTTATATATGTTTTATCAATTCCAGGACCCTATAAAGGTGATTAGAAGATATGAAGGTTGCTACTACACCAGGTTAGAGTCATATTATATAATATTCTATTTTGAAACTGATTGGAGTCGCATCCGCCCACTCCCTAGTACCACCTTAAACCCTTTTCCACTTAAATTATCCACAGTAAACATTGGAAGCTGTATGAAGAAAGGACCTTTTACATAAACTGTGAAGTGATTAACTGTCTGCAGGTATGTTAAAAGGTTATGCTTGAGTTCTGCAGACCAGCAAAGCTGCTTGTAGCTTAGCTGCTTATAAAGAAACTGGAACTAATAGCTAGCTATTCTACCTGAAATATATATCTAAAGTTCTACAAGATTCTTTAAAAGGTAAGGAGAGTAGATAATCAAAATAATAACTATAATAGGCTGTTGTGTTTCAGGCATGAAAAAGTCAGTCATGATTACTGAATGCTGGACACCACAAAGCAGTCATAAGAATATTTTTTACAATATAATGGATGAATATACATCTGTTTAATTGGAAATATATGATTTTATTCAGGAAAAAGCAGTCAAAACTATATTAACAGTTTGCAGCAGTTAATTATACACAAAAAAAGCCTAAAGTAATAATAAATTATGGCTATATATATATATATATATATATATATATAATATATATATATATTATTATTAATCAAACTGCTATATATAATGATTATGATTAATTTTAATGAATATTAAGCTGCATAGCCTAATAACAATACTGTTCTTATAAATTATCAGCTGCAGCTCAATAACTTTCTGCAATCAAGGTTGCTTTCCCACCATTATGTAGATCTACAATTAGCAATCGTCCATCAAAGTTATGAGCAATCCCAGATCCTATATAGGATGTAAACATGTGCAGCATTACTGGATAGAGTCCTTGATTATACAGATTATGCCATGTATCAAGACAAGATGGTTCTGCGTCCAGTTTGGTATACTTTGACCAACATGCAAGATCCCAACAATCTTTAACATATGTTGGTGTATAAGCTGCCCAAAACTTTCCATAAATATCACTTGGTTCATTTCTATAAGAAGGTAGTATCACTCGACCAACAACAATATTGTGTCCATAGTAACGAAATAAGTGATGATAGCTTCCTACCACTGTATGTTCTTCAAATCCAGTGACATCATCATAAACAACAGCAACCCAATAAACGCTGGGATATACAATTGATAGATAGGTCACAATACGATTAGCCACGTAGTGATGACTATAGCTCGCTCCTGAAGGAGGTTGAGCTAGGGAAGCTATATCTTGTTTCCAAGCCTCTCCTGAGAAAATAACAAATACCTATATTGTGAATAAATAATAATTAACAGTTAAAACTTACCATCACAGAAAGGATGAGTTCCAGTCCATCCAGTATTGGTACATGTTCTTGAATAATCCCCACTCATACCATATCCAGCATTGCATGAGAAGTCACAAGTTTCTCCTTCATAAATGCTGTCACAATCATTTCCATTAAGCAAAGTGAGTTTGGTACATCTGTGTCTGCAACTGATTCTATATGTACAAGATTGTGCACTACTGGACAACTGAAGGGGGGACGTGTTGCTCACTGGGACTTTTGTTGTTGTTAATGCTGTAGCACTTGTGTAGATAGATACAGTATACTGATCATAACCCAATTTAGTACAAACATCACTAGCCGAACCTTGGTCTGAGATACACACCCTATTATCACTTCCATCTACTGGATTTGCAATAGAGTAAATTCCATTGTACTGGTCAGGTCCATTTGTGAGGCTCCCTGGTCGATAACAGGATATTGTATTTCCTTGCGTATTGTACACTGAATCAGTAGCACCCATTAGATTACAAGCTTGAGTACTATACAATCTAACATCGACAGTTTGACTAGCCCAAGATGAAAAGGTATACCTTAAATCACCAATAACATAATCCAACTGTTCAATGATGTTGTAAACTTCAATCATTGGTTGACAACTCTTTTGATGTACATTCCATAAGCCATTTAGACATAGCAGTTCAATGCTACCAGGATTATCAAAAATATCTTGTATGTAGTATCCTGTATTGCAAGTTAGGGTAACAGTATCCCCATGACGAAATATGCCTGTACGAGAATACTGGCCAAACTGTTGTGGTAGCAAATCAGGACAGGTTTTCTCCACACAGTTTACATCAGCAGTCGGATCCCAATATATTGATTCCTGTCCTCCTACACTTTGCAGTCTTGTGCATGTTTTCTGTATTGGTCCCTGTAGTTCATATCCACTAGAACAAGAATACGTAGCAGTGTCTCCAACATAACCTGTTGTTATACTTACTTCACCAAATGCAGGAGCTGTTAGAGTCTCACATGTTGGTTTCATTTGACAGTTCTGAAGAGCAGGACTCCAATTTCCAGTAATTGAACTGCAAACACTACTAAAAAAATCATAATCAGCTGATACTTCATAGCCTTGGTGACAATGCCAGGTATACGTGTCACCATCTATGTCTAAATTTGCATTGCTAATTATTGGTACATTGCATGTAATATCAGTACAGATTGGAAGCTGAGAGCATGGTTCATTGCATACCGCTTTGGAACTACCTACCAAACGATAGCCAACATCACAATGAAAGTGTGCAACCTCAACTTGCTGTGAATTTAGCTCGAGCTTTTCGATATGAAGATAGGAGGGAAGATTGATGAAGTTTGAACAAGTAGTTGTGGATGTCCTTACTGTGATCTGTGAAGATGGATCGCTAACAACATCATTGATCATGGATTTCACAGACGCTGTGTACATTGTGTCAGGATTCAATTGATGTACGCTGTAGGCTATTGACATACTTGGGAATTCATAATTTTCATTTCCTTGTTCATTCGATACTGTTATGTTATATTGATAATTGTTGACATTTGGATCTGTGTCAACAGAAGGAGGATCCCACAGTAGACTAAAGCCATAGAAATATGTAGCATTGGTTCTCAAGTTAGTTGGAGGATTGGGTATAGTGGTGGCTGAAATGACCAGAGACAATCCAGCAACAACATGACAAGATGTAAGCTTTGCTATAAACATATTATATGTGCCTGCATCTACGTCAGTGATTTCTATATCCATTTCGATCTTGTCCGTTACTCCTGAGGACAGAACCAGTGGATAGTACATCACGGAGTCATTGTTAATGTGAACATATTCTAGTGTCACACGATTTGAAGAAGCTATATTTAGAATGGAGGAATTATATGTAAATCGTAAGCAAATTTTATGTTGCTCTATGCATTGCACACTAAGAAACTCCTCGCTCTCAAGTGTTGCCACTAGAGGTCCAAACTGATTATCAATTTCTATAAATTCATTTTCTGTAACAAATTGATCTGAAAATTTAATAGCTAAATGCTGATATGTTGTATTCCTCAACCAATAAGCTAGCGATATTTGGAGGTATTGTTTATCACGATACAACCTGGCAACTGCCTCTGCATTGTTAACATCATAATTGATTACTATTTCCAGTTCTTGTTCTATAAAGAAATAGCACATCTGACTTGACAGTGTTTGTTCATCAATAAAAGATCTAATTTTTCGTCTGTTGCAAAGTTGTTGATTATTTTGGTACCAAATGCGTGATCAAACTGATAAATATCAGATCCCAATCCTCCTTGAAGGATATCCTCACCACCCATTGGTACAATGTAATCACTACCTCCATATCCTCTAATAATGTTATCATCATCGTTACCATGTAAAGTATCATTGAACTCAGAACCCTGTATATTCTCAATGGATTCGTATGTATCTCCTTCTGCGTCTGCTCCAAGTCCAATACCAAGCATGATATTGACTTGTACTCCATTTGGGTATTCTCCACTGAACACAACTGTGTCTGAATCTTCTCCTCCATCTATGATGTCAGCTCCATAGCCACCATATATAAAATCGTATCCCCAACCACCTGACAAAACGTCATCACCATCACCACCGAGTATCTCATCATCTCCATCATAACCTGATATATAATCATTGCCATCTAATCCTATTAAAGTCTCACTACCTAGTCCACCAATAATAGTGTCATTTGCACTACCTCCTGTTATCTTTGTAGATTTGGAACCACCCTCGAGGTTGTTCTGAGCTGTAGTGGAACCAACAATTACAACAACATCTGGATATAACGAATCATCATCAGCCAATAGAATTTGACTGAAAGGTGAAGAAGAGAAGTCAACCATAATGGTTTCGATGTATGGATATGTTCCCGTAAGTTTAAACAGCACATTGTCAGCACTGTAAACCATTAAATGTTGATAAGCTTCCCCCTTAAAGTAATCAAGGATTAGCACTCTTACAGAATCATTTTGTGATGAGGACGTTAATATAATGTGGTCAGAATCTCTCAAAATGTAGATGTCAGCAAACACGACTTGGAGTAACAAGTAATCTAATTCTCCATCTTCAGCGTAGTTTTCAATCTGATTGTACAGACCATAGTCATACCCTATTACGTAAGTGTCCGTTCCATTTCCTCCTGCTAAATTCTGGTATCCATATGGATTATCAGGACCAGGATCAATGTAGTTATCGCCAGCATTTCCGATTACATGAATACTACAAGCATCAGTGATTGCTACAAATTGTTCAACGTTTACATTCGATGGTATAGTAAGGTCAATTATGTCTATCTCTCCTCCACAGTCCTTATCTGATTCGATTTCGCTTGGCAGAATTACGCCATTTGTGGTTTGAAATTCTTCCATTGTTTCAGGCAAGAAGGCGACCACCTTGTCACTAGTTTTGATCATTAAGTGAGTGTAGTTTGAGCTTTGAAACCATTCCTTCAGAAGTACATAGATAGTTTTGTCAGCTACGTCATCTTGACACTTCATGAGTAAATCATTAGAACAGTGGTCCATAGAAAGTTGTATATTTTCACTATTGCATTCGAAGAGAATCACGTCGAATTCTTGTTGTTCGTTGTAGTTCTCTATAATAGCATATACACAAGTAGATTTTATTACATAAGTATCTTTGCCACCATTTCCTCTTAGAATATCTGAGCCTCCAGTACAGCTCATTACATTACCCCATTCATTACCCCTAATGGTGTCATCATAAGGTGAGTCAAAAACAGATTTAATCTCCTGTGCCGTTTCTGCATCTATCACAATATTTTGACTATTGGTGGGGTTTTCTAAATCAATTATTGCTCCATTTGGATTGTTTTTCAAATCAACGGTGACTGGAACTTTTTTAGGTTGTCCTGTGTTTACGTCCGTTTCCACAAAAAAGTTAATCCAATCCTTAGATATGAAGATAGCATGTTGATTTGCCTTATCTGTGAACCATGAAATCACAGTGATTTTGCTTACCTCGGGGCTGACCGAATCATATAGCACAAGGTCAGATTGTGATTTTTCTATCTGTATATGTGTGTATGATATTTCAAAGACAATGGTATCTTCCTCATCATCAGTAGCGTAGTTGTCAATTCTGTCCCAACCTTCTTTTCCTTTTATACTCCAGATAGTCGTTACCAAGACCTCCTTTAAGAACATTGTTCCCATCACTTCCAATTATGGTGTCATCGTAAGGAGAGCCTGTAACTTGCTGTACGTTTGCAAACAAACCTGTCAATTCAATGTGTTGACTGACTTTGCTTTGATTGCGATCCACAGATACAGCATTACAAGTAACTTCATATTCCTCCTCGTTTATATCTGTTTTCACTACTTTAATGCCAATGCCATCTTTTGTCGTAAGGTAAATGTGACGATGAAACTGTTCATTACCAGGTATGAACCAGTTCTTCAGTTTAATCGAGTGTGTGTTACAATAGCTAACAATTACATCTTCACCGTCTCTGTAACACAAGATATTAGAGTAGCTGACATTGAGAATCAAAGTATCCATCTCCTCATCAAGGGCAAAATTATTGATTATAGCTCTTCCTCCTGCAGCTGGAACAAAGTAGATATCGTTGCCTTCATCCCCGTAAACATGAGAAGATTGAGGCCCCAGGAAGAATTGGTCATCTCCTCCTCGACCATACAAGTCATAATGATAACTAGATAGGAAGAGTTTAACTTCAGTTTTATCGCTTGTGGACTCACATTCTTCTGTATTTCTTCTCAAATACTGAGAACGCATCTGTTTAACTGCTCTCTTTTTTCTCTGCATTGCAAAAAATTCATTATCTTTATCGTTCCCAGTGTACACTCCATAGCGAGATGATTGATGCGCTTCAAAACGATCAATAACATCATAACTCTTCACAGGAATAAACATCCATAGCTTGGCCGTTTCCCGTCTGTATACAGGATGAGATAATTCACCTACACCTAAAACAATAGTACTGACAGGACGATCAAAGGAAAATGTTTGTGTGTTTACCGTAGGAGCATGAGTACCTGTTGGAACGGTTGGCATAGTTACAGTGAACGACATTCCATCTTCACGGAGTTTGACATCAAGAAAGCCTCCAAACTGGGAAGAGACACCAGTAGTAAAGTCGATAGTGCCAACTTCACTTCCATCTTCATCCTCTCCTTTGAATGTTAATTCAAAATAATTAGCTGGATCCGAGAGGTTTCTCAATAATTCCTCATTATATGCCTTCTGTTCCTCAAGTGCTCTCATCTGTCTTCCAAGTCCAAGAGTTAATACGTCAACAATACCATTTGCAAATCCTTCTATAAAAGCTAAAAGTTGCACTCCAAAACCTTCTCCTTTTACTTTATCTAGCGCTTCCTTGATATCCAAATAAAAGCTATCCATTGCTATTCTAATGATTGTTAAGGCAATTGAAATTACTTGAGTTATTGGAGCAATTACTGGAAATGCTGCTTCTACTAATGAAAGTGCAGTAAGTGTTACATCAAGAACCAAATGACCGATTTTGAGTCCTAATGGCGTCGAACTGTTTTTGTCTGCTAAGTCTTTTATATCCTCTGCTATACCGTAAATATCAAATGCTAAACCAACAAATGGAATATTTCCAGCAAGTTTTCCCAGAATCTTTGCACCTGATTTTCCTACTGCTTTAGCACCGAGTTTAGACAATGACTTCATCGTTTTCTTAAGTCCAATTTCCGTTGCTGTATTAGCCACCATTTTCTGGAAAGCTTTTTTTGTTACTTTTTGAACAACATCATCAAGGCCTGTAAATCCACCAATAGAGTGAGCCACTTCAACTGTAGAGAATATTGCTCTACCATGTTCCCCTTTAGAAAAGTATTGTGCGGTACCAAGAATGCTGGCAAATAAATTAAAAACACCAAGGCCTGCTTCAACTTTACCAGCATGTTTAAAGTTAGCAATTCGCTCCTTCGTAAAACCTGATGTTCCCAATTTATCAGCATCCACCTCTATTTGATGACTCTGCTTTATCCCCTTCTCATTAACTGTATCGAAACTAAGAGTATTTCCTTTCCAATTGAATGAGCTCTCTACAAGTTTCAATGTACCTCGAAATTGGCATGCAGCATTCCTTTTTGTACATCCTGATCCTGATTGGTCATCAATTGCCTGACTAGAACCTTTTTGAATAGCATTCCTTTCAGCATCATTAGCAGCAGTGTCTTTAGCTATTTTATAGTGTGTTGGTGCATCATCTGCATCAAATATTGGACGTGTTCGTTTTCCAAATAGCTGGTGCACCCCTAAACGTCCCATCTGTGTGCCGCCAGTTTGGGATAATATAAGTAGATGATTAAATGATTGTGCAGTGAAATGTGCCCCAGGATCTTTTGCAATAATTCTTTCAAGTATGTTTCGGAAAATACTGTCTGCCCCAGGAACACGGCCAGACGTTTTTATTCTAGTTGTATCTCCTTTTGGCTTAATGATATCTTTGAGACCAGTTACCCATTTGTTTTCTGCCACTGTAGAGACATCTCTGTATTCATTAATTTTGTCAATAGTAGTAGGTGTTAATGGAGGCAGGTTATCTCTAATCTTTTTTTCTGCAGCTTCTTTATCTTTTCCAGCGGCAAGCTCTCTTGCCCCTTCAATTAGCTTGTCATACTGCTCATTTATAGGGAAGTAACGTAAAGTCTTTCTGCACACGGCTCTAATTTTTGGTTTGACTTCCTTATCTGTCATTTTTGAAGTAATTGTTTTCAATGAGTCGAAAGAAGATGAAGATGGAGAGATTAATTTTGATATGTCCAACCTAAGCTCGTCACGTTTAAGGGGATCTGTTTGTGTACTATAAGCTTGTATTTTTTTCTGTAAATTGTCATAATCGGTGTCTTGTGAAAACTTATTTTTGTCTAAAAACTCATTTTTTTCAAAAAACGTTTTCATGTTTTCCTTGAAAACTTCATCGGATGTTTGTTTTTCAATTTTTGTCACATCATCCATGAGGTCTGTGAATTTATTATAGTAGTCTTCCTATGGTCTGGCAGCCTCAGCTACCTGACCAATTATCATCAGTGTTCGCATGTCTTCAGCAGTTTTGGCATCTATCTTAACATCCCATTTTGTTTGTCCACCAGCTGTTTCTCGTGAAGAATCAAGCATTAATTTAGCAATTTCTTTTTCATCA
Source organism: Petrosia ficiformis (assembly GCA_947044365.1). Lineage (NCBI taxonomy): Eukaryota > Metazoa > Porifera > Demospongiae > Haplosclerida > Petrosiidae > Petrosia > Petrosia ficiformis. Next base: position 7,238,831 of record OX345638.1, read on the forward strand.
TAACCATGAGTTGATATGTCTCTATACAAATCTTTGTATTCTACTAATTTGTTATCTCCAAAAACCAAAATTTGGTTATTTTTGTCACGTTGTAAATGAAACTTAAAGTTTTCACCACCTATTGGAAGTTCAAACTGCACACGATTGTTATCTGGTGATAGTAATGCCCAGTTTTGAAGCATGTAGAATATCTCAGTCAACTTGTACTTTTTAACCTCAGTTCCAGTTAGTTTATAAAAAACACCAGTTTTCACACCATCTTTATGTAAGTAGGTAGTCTTTTCTATACCATCCTTCATATTAATTAATTTTTCCCATTCCTTTTTGTAGGTTTCTTGACGAGCATTAGCCTCTTTGTATAGTTCAAACATATTAAGTTCAGCATCGTTATTGGTACTATTAGTATGTTGAAAAACAACACACAACAGAACTGTTATTGGTAGAATCTTCATCGTTAATGCAGGAGTTGTTATTGCGCCTTTGAATAGGAAGTGCACAGCTGATGTGTGAAAAATGCAAAGAAAGAAAGGAAATTTTATTATTATTTGCAAACAAAGCAGTGGTTAAATTATTATGAAGGAACGCATGTGTTGAGGCTTTTGTCAATGATTAAGAATTATATATTATACACAAGCAAAATTTAGTAATTTTTACAATACATGCTCTATTATGTACAATATTGTTACTATTCATAATCAGTTCATTTGTAGGTCTTATAATTTTAATTACATTAGGTATGGTGATCAAATGGATTTACTTCTACAACAGGCATTCACAGAGTACTGCAAATTCACAGATATTATAATAATTATATATTATTATGGCTTGTAGGGCCATCCCTTATGATTTATTTCCCACAGGTTCAAACTATATATAACATGGCTTCGAGGTATGTATCAGCAATATCAGACCTGAACCCCGAGATAGAAGCCCGAGGCGAAGCCGAGGGCTGCTATCGAGGGGTGAAGGGTTGATATTGCTGATACACACCAAGGCCACACTATATATAATATATTGTATACCAAACATGTACATCAATGTTATCTGACATCTGTTGCTCTATGCTCCTTTTTCCATTAGTCTCCAACACATTTCAATTTACAACTTGACTGCGCATGCTCAGACTGATGCAATCTATTAGGAATATCATTATAGGTCTTATATCAGCCCTGTGGTTTGGTGTATATTGTGTATGTAAAACCTGTCGATAACTTTGATGTGGCTGTTAACTATGGTATATATATATATATATATATATATACCATAGTTAACAAAAACATCAAAGGCCCGACAGGGAGTATATATCTAATATATTATACACTTGAAGAACACATGTGAGCAACAATAACGTCATATTGAGCATGCGCACTACACTGCTCACCCGTTGTGGTCACAGAAAGGTCACGAAGAATGATGAGTGAGTTCTCTGAAGTCTGTGAGCCTGTAAAAAAAGAGGCCACATTTGTCGTTGAGCAAGAAAAAGAAAAAAGAGTGTAATCTCAAAGATGATGAGTCTCTTCTGAACTGCTTCACTTTCTGCAGTTCCCCAGAAGTCAACCAATACAAGACAAAATCTGTGTCCAAGAACACTCAGAAGTCTACACAGTGGTCTTTAAAAATATTTGATGATTGGGTAGAAGCTCGTAGACAAACTGGTAAAAAATGTCCACCTAAGGGTATACTATCAACCCAAAGCCCACAGCTTCTATGCACTTGGTTATGTCGATTTTTCACTGAAAAGCATAAGAGTGATGGTAACCCATACTGTCCATGTAGTTTGTCCTCCATCTTTGCTGGTCTCCAACATCATATAGAGGTGATCTCTGAGTGTGAAGGAAGCATGCATTTGACTGGACCTGAGTTCAAACACTTACATACGTTACTTGAGAATCTGTATAAACAGCTGCATGAAGATGGAGTAGGAACAACCAAAGCTCAGGCTGAAATAATAACATTAGAGGAAGAACAAAAAATTTGGGAAACTATAGTTTTTGGAACTGACACCCTTGAAAATTTGTTGAATGCTGTCTTTTACTATAATGGATTAAATTTTGCATTAAGGGGTGGGTCTGAACACCGGGATCTTTCTATATCACAATTCGTATTTAGCAGTGAATCTGTACAGGACGGTGACTCTATGAAGTTCACTACATTTGTAGAATACATCGAATTTGGCTATAAGAATCGTTAAGAAGGAAAGAAGCAGCTAAACCTTGCTAATAAGGATGTACGGCAGTATTCTCAACGATCTCTAGGAACTAAATGTCACATTTACCTTTTGCAACTGTATCTATTGAAACTTCCTTTGGTAGCTAAAGAAAAAGGGTATTTCTACTGGAGGCCAAAACCAAGCATCCCTGAAGGAGATAATGACCCATGGTACTCGAGCACTTCCATTGGTCATAATAAATTGGACAGAATGTTAAAAGAGATATTGATGAAGGCAGGACTGAGCTCTGAGCATAAATCAAACCACAGTTTGCGAGCAACGTCAATCTCCCAAATGTATCAACAAGCTATTCTTGAGAAAATGATCATGGAGAGATCTAGACAATTGTCCAAGGAAGGGGTGAGGTCATATGAGCGGATGTCATCTGAACAAGTAAGAAATCTTTGTGAAACACTAGCAACTGGTATTCCTTTAGATATGCCATCTTTGACCATGGTTGAAAGTGTAAATGTAGCTGAAGTTTCATTTGATCATCATTTCAAAAACTCTTGTCAGATGCTGGCTAATTCTAACACTGGCACTGTCCCTAATGCAATGCCATCCACATATGAAAGTACGAGCTCCACAGCACTGGATTCAAGTATTAAGGAAAATGTGAACCCTGCTAACCTGGAAAAAGTGAAGGATATCTTCAAGAAATTGAATTTTCAGTCAATGCGAGATTGCACTGTGAATTTCACCTTTTCGTTCTCCAAATAGTGAAGACTGCTTTCATGCAGTATTGTCCAAACTGACAATTTGCCAAGTTGTATCACTCTTACCTCATTCAGTTTTATTTATCATCACTTAAATTTTTTATCAGTTCAATAATTGTTTGAATTAAATGATCATTTTTTATCTTTCAACAATATCATTTATTTCATTAATAATTTTTTTTTCAGTTGTGTTGTAACATAATTCAATAATAATTGTTTATCAGTGCAACAACGGCTTGTATGTATTATAAAAATTTTAATGTAAAATCGGTTGCGTTTTAAAACCAATTGCTCGTAAGGGGTGGGACAATTTAGTAAATTAAACTTCTGTACCTTACAACTACTCTATTGAGTTAACGCAAGCTAAGTTACTTGAAACCCAATTGCAAGCAGCTCAAACAATTTAACACTCTGTCTAAATATGATCTGCAACTCTTCCATACTATACTACAACGTGACTGTTGACTATAAGGCTTAGTCGGTGAGTTCTGGGCAATGAATGTTTTTGTTAACTTTAGCATATATTATATATACCATGGCTTCTTGGTGTATATCAACAATGTACGACTAGAACTCCCTTGATATCAGCCCTTGGCTACGCCTCAGGCTGATATCTCGGGAGTTCTGGTCATATATTGTTAATACACACTGCGACGCCTTGGTATATATATTACATATTCTTGTGTCCATTTGGGTGAGTATGTGTTGTATACATTTGTAGTAAAAGAAGTTGCGTCATTCCCGGGGGATTGGTCAATTAATTTTTTTTTTCCGGGAAAGAAATATATTATTATTCAAATAAATTAATTGATGCATGTTGATATGTTATACAATAATATTATAATCTAAATAATTATATTCATTTGTCTCAGGTGTTGAGCCTAGCCTCACTGACGGCCAGACTGATGTTACAACAGTAAGGGTGAAATAGAAGATGATTGTGAGCCTCGGAGACAGGAAATTGCAGACCTCAGAAGTGAGAAAGTTAAGAGACATTTTAGTCAGCCAAAGATACAAGAGTAGGCTTCAGACCAGTATTTCAAAGAGCTGTGTAGCCTGAAGCACAAATTCTTTAAGCCCAAGACCCCAGAATCCTGCTCACTACCCAGAAGTCTTACAGCTGACTTCACATCTCCTCTCATCATCTTCTTAGCAAACACTTAAGTTCTCCGTTCCTCCCTTCTAGCTGTGGACCCTCTTAAGGTGAGATGTTGCTGAATTGATTTTTCCTCATTAACCAGATCTAAAACCTGCCTATTCTTCCATTAACTCAAATGTCTCTCCAAACATTTTTTGTTTCCTTTTGACTTTGATCGAGAATGTGGGTGTTGAAGAAGTAAGGGGGGCATCACTAGAGCAACTTTGAGTGTCACACACTTCATTGCAGCATCGTTCGCATACCCCTTAATACATTTTGACATTTCGCTAATGAAGTCCTTTCCGATCTCTCCATATGGAAGTTCGAAAATATTTCTTCTCCACTGAACAATGGTCTGATATGCTTCAGAAGGTGCCCCATCAGCATCACCCCACGAGAAGACCGCAGTATGTGCGAAAATGGCAGTAAAAAGCATCACTAAGGTTTCTAGTCACACAGTCAGAAAATGGTGAGTCCCGCACTATTTCTAGTCTTTTGTCCATTGAGCCTCTCAGAAATCATTGCCGACACAGCAGAGAGTGGTTCCAATGAGAAAACACTTCCACATGAAAAGAGATCTGAGGTTCCAGATGGCAGAGGATCTGATATCTCAGGTGGCAAAAACGAAGGTACATTCTTACACAAACCCCTTCGAAACAGCAAACAATTGACAAAGATAACCAGCCTTCACACATCTAAAATTCTGGCACTTTCCACTGGCGTTACACCGACAGCAAAGAGGAGATTTGCCAGACTGTTTACGAGATATCTGAGTCACCAGCCATCAATCATACGGTTCAATTTGATGGTCAATTAACCCTTTGAACGCGTTAGTTTACTATGCACTAAACGCGGATGGTGTAATGATGACTTATTCATAAGCTTTATTAGCTCTGTATAAATTCTGTAAATAAATGAATCTATTTATAGAACAGGAAGTTTTGATTAAAAAACCCACAATATTATCAGATGGCTTCCTCTCAATTCCTTCGTGATTTTTACCGTTTTTTTTTTGTTGTTCGAGATTTGGCTTTTGTGTCTACACAGTTGTATGCACGCCCCAAATGAAGTGATTCCACAGAAGCTAGATGTCTCCTCCAGCTACAGTGTAAGTTATAGCTAGCTATTCCCAGCAGGTAAGTCAGGACAAGCGTTCACTTTCTTGAAAAGTGGGCGTCGACCGTCTCCTTCGTTGCTCACAGTCTTTTACGGAAGTAACACAGATGTTTAAACTTGGTAGGTACTTAGTTATAAGCCAGATACAGATGTATGGAAAGTTTGAAACAGTTCTAAAATACTTTAAGGCTGGTTTGAAGTTGCTAAACATTATGCGCGTCGCGTTTAATTAAAGGGAAAGCTAAGCATATATATGCGCATCGCGCTCAAAGGGTTAATAGGCGTGGCGGCATAATAGAACGCGCACTCGAGCTCTGCTGCAGCAGCAGTAAGAAAAAGCTGCTTTACGTTGAAACTGGAACTAAGAGCAATCTATTCTACCTGAAATATATTTCTAAAGTTCTACAAGATCTCTTAAAGGTAACGAGAGTAGGTTATCAAATAATAACTATAATAGCTGTTGTGTTTCAGGCTTGATAATGTCAACTGAGATTACTGAATGCTGGACACCAAGCAATTATAAGGATACTTTTTTCTCTATATATCTTATTTTACTCAGTTTATGAGTAGAATGAGCTGACGTACTGCCCAGCAAATATGATATAGGCATTGCAAGTATAAATGTGTGTATACATACAATGTGAAAAATATACTAAGCAAAAATGTAATATCTGTAGGCTAAATCCATGTGGTTCAGAATGCAATGGAAAGTAAGTTGATTCGTTCTTTCTAGCTATGCTATCCACTAGTGTATAAGAGCACAGGGTAATTATTTGAGTCAGCAAAATGTTATCTAGAGAGAAATCGGTGCTGTCGCCAAAAATGTCGATCACTAGTTAATTATTCATGACGGGCGTAGTTCATATCAAATAGCGTTGTGCCGCCACTGATATAATGACAGTGGGGTAGAAATATCTTGTAGTTGTAAACATGTGACTGAAGCGACTTAATTATGAAAGAGAACAATGGAGTCTTTGAGATATAGACAGTAAGCATATCCATGCATAATACTCTCATGTGTAGTAGTAGTCATACAGGCCAGAGAAGGAAAGTCTTGGAAAACTGTTATAGATTTTCTATCAGAAATAAGTGTAACTATTAAAACCATTTGTGATAGTGCTGAACTAGTTAGTGCTAAGAGATTGCAAAAATGTCAGCCAGTTGATACACAGTCGTGTATGCAACATTGAAATAGTAGTCGCAAGTATCAGGGTAACACCTCCATCAAAGCGTTTCATGTGGATCTCACAGCTGTCTAACATAAGGCAATGAGAGTAGAACTAGACACACCAGTCGAGAGTGTTCAAAAAGCAAAGGCAAATAGTAGTAGCACGAAAATTTTCCTAAACCTGTTGGAATTATAATCTTCCTGGGCCTTCTAAAAATTTCGCCCAGTAAACCCTTGTTCATGCATCACTACAGCAGATAGCCTGACATTTTCGCAATTCAGGTTGTATTGCTAACTTCATTTTATTGTCCACGTGTCTCCTTTCTTCTTCCTTGTGATAACCGTTTGAATCATGTGACTGATTTTTATGTAGAAATTCCTGTACTATTCAAAAGGAATGTATTGCAGTTTCCTCAGATATTTCCTCCCTACTCCAGCAAACATGTGACTTGCGAGACTACTGAAGCAGTTTTTTGCACCCTCCCCCTCGCACTGCTTTTTAGACCAGCTGTTGAGAAACCATTACTTTTTGATTGCAATACTGCACATTCTAGAATATACGTATGTGTGAGTGTTGATTGCGCAACATATGTTCTGCATAAAATATGCTGCTAGAAATTCCCAAACCACAGTCTGAATACACGCCTGACCCCCCCCCCGCATATCATGTTATAAAATAATTATACACATTTATGACACATAATTATATAAATGGAGTTTACATTGTAGAGTCAGGAATTTGTTATGTGCAGGCATTTCATTTGTACAAAAAGAATATATGTATTCATGAATAAGATTAGTAATAAAACATTTAGTAATAAAATATCCTCACCACTTCAGTGTATTCCTCTTCAGGGCTTTCAATAGAAATACTTGACTCTGACGAACGATATAGTCTCTGTATACTTGGAACTTTAATAAAGGATGCTTTAAGAGAAACCAGTTTTAAATGCTGGTCTGATATTAGAGCAATTCTGCCCTGTTTATATACACACCAGCTATGAGGAAGTGTCTGAGAAATAAGTAGCTGTTCTCTCAAAAACGTTAAAATATATTTGATTGGTTGCTTAGTGATGACGTACATAAAAACACTTTTATGATTTAATCATGTTAAGATCGACAACAATAAAAATACATGATAACTGTCACAGTATGTAGTTTGTAACATCAACAGTAACCAGAAATGTTAAAACTTATGTTTTTGTACATTAACTAATAAATGTTTTACTAATGTATAACATGATAAAAACATCAATCAGTTATCGGAAGAGAAATGAAGACAATGCTTCTTTGTGAATATTAATGACCTGGTAAATGTTTATAATAATTATACATTTTTTTGTTCCATTCAATTAGTAATAGGGAAATATTGTATGGCCATAGAAATTTACTATGGCTATCCAATTCATTTTTTTGTTTACAGAAAAAAAGTGTCGTATACCTTTCTGTCAATTATACAACACAGACTCTTTTATTGTATGAATAAACATTTCCTATTGAATTTACAAGGGACTTACAAAGAAAGTTTGGCTAACACCCTTGTGGTGCTATTTGTAAACAATAGTATGAACCCATTTGTTATAACATTATTATTCATTGTATATAATAATATATTTGGAGAATTTTAGTCTGCTGTAGGAGTAGCTAAGTAACTATATGGTCTGGTCTGAGTTTTATCGCGAAGCCATGTGAAGAACATACATTATTTTTGACAAAAAGCTTTAAATAAGAAAACATCACTAACCATCTCTCAAGTCACAATGAACATTAGCAATGAACAACGTTGGAATAGCTATCCAGAGGCTGTATGTGATTACAATTAGTCTAAGATCATAGAAACTATAATAATTCATGCATATTATGATTATTCTGAAAATTATATAAAGAATTAGTTTACAATATATAACTCAATTATGTCTTAAATGCAATAATGATTTGATGTAACAACTTTGAGTTGAACTGTCTATATCAGATGGCCACATGCCACAAAGTTTGCAACTATTCCCATTTAAAATGATACCGCAGGTAATACTTCATTTTTGCATTTCAAAGTGACAAGAAGAAGCTCATTTATATTAATCTCAAAATGGTGTATTTATTTTGACTGATTTAATAATTGTTAATGATAGCTAATATACTGCACCATACAACATACTTGCTTTTTAACATCAACCATAAATGTCAAATCTTATGTTTTTATACAGTAACTGATAATTGTTATACTAATGTAGAACATGATATATACATCAATCAGTTATCGCAAGTGAAATGAAGACAATGCTTCTTTGTGAATATTAATAACTTGGTAAAATTAATGTGTATATACATTTTTTTGTTTCATTCATTTGCTATTAGGAATTGGATGGAAACATTGTGTAGCCATAGTAATTTGCTGTAGCTATATAAGTTTTTTCAAAGTTTACAGAAAAAAATGTCATTTACTGCTGCATTTAAAATTTGGGCGCAGATTTATTGTGCGTAGCCTAATTTAAGCGACCAAACCCCTCATGAATCATTAATGATCCAAACATGTTTGTGGCACTTAAGCGCACTGAGGTTTGAAGTGTTTGTAGTTTGTACTCTCACTAATTAAAACTTTAAATTACTTTTAATTGGTTGCTTAAGTGATGACGACATAAGAAAATACTTTTATTTTTTAATCAAGATAGACAACAATAAAAATACATGATAACTGTCATACCCGGTATGTAAGTAGTTTGTAACATTAACAGTAACCAGAAATGTCAATACTTTTGTTTTTTTACAGTAACTGATAAATGTTTTACTAATGTAGAACATGAAATATACATCAATCAGTTATCGGAAGTGAAATGAAGACAATGCTTCTTTGTGAATATTAATGAATGAAAATAAATATGAAAACATCACTAAGCATCTCTCAAGTCACAATGGACATTAGCAATGAACAATGTTGAAATAGCTATGCAGAGGTTGTACGTGATAATTGTTGAAAATAGTTCTTAATAGAGATTTAGCTATAATTACTTGTGGACTTTTATTGAACTCAATCAGAATAAAATAAGAAAAAGGACCAGAGCTTTATATACAAAACAGAGCACATGTTAAAGAATGTTCTGGAAAATACATGTGAACAAAAAAAGAAACTTCTGGAACATGACATAAATTTAATTTGCAACCTTTACAAAAACAAGGAGGATCTAGGATCTTACAGGTGTTACATCATTTATACCTAAAATGAATATTCATCCTTTGATGTGATGAGGTGTCTAAATGACGAATACACCTGGTATCACATGACATGTCGACAGATAATCGTGAGTTAGATACCTGGGATCACGCGACACGAGGTATATAATTTTTTGTTATTCACCTAGCCACAACAAGGCAAAAAGGAGGGTTTAGTTGTGATATTGTGGTACAAAAATAACAACATCAAAAAAGTATGGAATTACCGACACAGCAAAAAAATATACAATTTGAAATACTTCAACTATTGAAGCTCAGCAGAATGTTATTATGATAACGCTCTGACACCTGCAGCATAATTTTCATTCTTGGAGTACTGATAGTACTGTAGTATAGAAAGACAGCAAGGCGAGTATTAAGGCAACGTCCTCACTTTATTCACCTGCATAACTTCCATATTTTAAATAGCACAGACTTTTAACTCACTTAGTTTCACAGAAGAGCTTCCAACAAAGCCATAAATATAATAGAGTAATTTTATTGAGCCTTAATAACACGGTAGAGTTTTTTTAATCATCAATAACAATAATAAAATTATTATTAATAAAAACTGAACGTTTCGACCCGAAGGTCTTCTTCAGCAGTATACAAAAAACAAAACCAAATAGCCTATTTATATACGGACAGATAACAAGTGATGACATCATGACAGTACAAAGAGTGAGAACAATGATGGTACAGGAATACAAAGGGTAGTACAGAAAATAACAAGGTTTGACAATGATGGTACAAGAAAAGTAAACTATGACATGAAGGTTTAGATTAAGTCTGTGATGGTAGAATAGAGTCCCAAGACGGATTAATGTGTACTCCAGGGTCTGTATTGATGGTGTCAGAAGTACTTTTTATTAAGATAGCTTCTCTGATCTTTCTTCTTCTCCAATTTTCTTCAACTGCTAAAACTTCACACTTGTCCCATAGAATACTGTGACCTGTAGAATGAACATGTACTGATATAGCATTGTTATGATCTCCGATCTTGATAGCTCTCTTGTGTTCACTCATCCTGATCTTGAAAGTCCTTCCGGTTTCACCTATGTAAGTTCCACCACATTCACAATGAATGGCATAAATGACCCCCGTCTTTTCAAAGGGTGGAATCGGTGTTTCAAGTCAAAACACCGATTCCACCCTTTGAAAAGACGGGGGTCATTTATGCCATTCATTGTGAATCGTGTTTCCGTTTCGTTTTCGCTCTTAGATATGGTTGGCAGCAAGGTCATCTTCCCCTCGAGTGTGTTTGTGGTCTAGATTTTACTGTCAACCACACCATGAACTGTCCACATGGTGGCCTCATTATTCAACGTCATAATGAATTATGGGAACTGACTGCCCTTCTTTTAGGTGAAGTTTGTCGTGACGTAACAACTGAGCCAGTACTACAGCCTCTCACTGGAGAAACAATGCAATACTTAACTGCTATTACAACAGATGACGCCTGTTTAGATATTCAAGCTAGTGGTTTTTGGGGTGTGAGATCTGAAAGGGCGTTTATTGATGTTAAGATCTTTAACCACTTGGCTAAGTCTTATAACGACAAACCACTATCTTCTGTATTTTCTCAATTGGACCAACATAAACGTAGATCCTATGATCAAGGACTGAGAGAGGTGGAATTTGGAAATTTCCCTTCCCTCATTTTCTCAGCTGCAGGAGGTACATGATGATGTGTTATTATAAGCGTCTGGCTACACAGCACTCCAAAAAATGGTCTGAAGCCTAGTCTTGTGTCCACGGCTGGCTAAGATGTCTCTTAAATTTCTCACTTCCGAGGTCTGCAATTTCCCGGCTGTCTCCGAAGCTCATGATTATCTTCTATTTCACCCTTACTGTGTAACGGCAGTCTGGCTGTCAGTGAAGCTAGGCTCAACACTCGTGATAAATGATTACATTTAGATAATAATATTATTGTCAACCTGCACCCATTATTATTTATTTAAAAAAAACAACTGAAGCTCTTCTTAAATTAAATTATTTGCGCATATGGCATACGAGGCTACGAGCATGCGTGCATGCACGTGACATTTTTTAGGGCGTGGCTAATCAGCTGTTAGTTAAGATGGCGACTGGAGAGATAGGCAAATTTGTTAACAAGGTCAAGCAGGGAGCTATATCTCTAGCTGGTGACATAGCTCCTACGTTGAAGGTACATGAATGAATATATTTGTTTATTCTACACAGCACGTTACGTTTGTTTCACAAACAGAACTCGAAATTTCGTGAAAGTGGTATGATTACTCCTGATGAGGTAAGTAGTTTTAACATTTAATCGTTAAGGTTATACTCTGAGGTCAGACTTTTCACTTGATATAACATTGAGGCACAAAGTGGATAAATCATATAGCAACCAAGTCTATATAATTACTATTTAGGAGTGTGGCTACCTCACTGTCAAGCTATGCTCTTGTGTGTAATGTGTGTTAAGTCTGTATAGCTCAGTGGTGTTGCATGCCCGCTATGTAGCCACACCCTTATCTGGAATATATGTTAAATTGGTGTTTTACAACCCTTTAATGATCTCTGGCAACATGCCCAGTAAATTTGTAACGGGCTCATGTGAGTTAAGTAAAATGGCTACCTAGCTGTCATGAGATAGGTGTACGCATACACTATACATTGAAGACCATTGCCTCTATTGCTCTTATGAAGAATGAGCTTGGGGCAACAATATGGGATTGTGTGGATTGGAGCAGCCATTGTTGTAATAATGATAAACAATAATTACTATTGAGTGCTGTACAAGAGTATAGAACAGCATTGAGAAATATTTTACAGGATTATACAATGCACATGGCATTCTGTTATAGGATTGTTAACAAAGGCTGTCATTATATAATGTAATTTGAGTTTTTGATACATGTAGGTTTCGAAGCATGCACCAAATTGGCTCAACAATGGTTATTGTGTGTTCCATTGGTAATACATCTTGAGCCGATTAACAAAGAGTTAATGCTGTTAGTGACAATATAATCATAATTAACTGCACCATCTGGCCCAAATAGAAAACTGTGCAGTGCCAAATAAGAATCTCTTTGGGCCAATGGTGTGCTTATCAAAAACACTGGTATTGACTGATAATATAGAATAAGAAAGAGATTACATGTAGATAAAAGTATTGATTAAAATTATTTATTAATTAGTTTACTGGTAATGACTACAATAATCATTCTTTGCACTATTCTGTAATAACAGATAGCAGATATAGTACGTACATGACTTTATTAAGTTTACATGCTACGTACATGTATGAATGGAACTATACTTTAATTAAGGTGATAGTCAACTGTAGTACTATAGTACTACTCTGTACTGTAATGTGTGAATTCGCTTTACATTTGTATGTGATAGCATACAGTAGTACTAAGGTGTAATACTGTGTAGTACATTTGAAGTTCAGTGTACTTCACTCACAAAGTACAATGTAGTCAATGGAAGTACAGTGATAGTAATAATGTGAGGTACTGTATATAATTATAATGAAATATATAATATAATTATATATTATATATGCATACATACATATTTATATATATATATATGTGTGTGTGTATGTACCCTTGTTATCTACACCTATACTACTATACTCTATTTATTGTCCTGTATATTTGACTGTTGATACGAAAATTAGACATTTGACAAATAACCACCTGCAGAAATTTTGCGAGCTACGCCATACTAATATACTTGCTTTTGTTCTAGCCTCTTTATGACTGAATCCAGTTTCTAACATTGATGATAGTAGTGACGTATTCAAAGTTCTCTAACTCTTCTCTTCCTTTCTCGACTTCTCCATTTGCAAAATTGAGGAGCAGTTTCACCTTGTCGCCACTCGTCATGGTTTCTTTTGTGTATGTAGCTTGACCTTTGAACTGTGATGTACATCACAAAGACAATTATATATAGATGCATGTTATTCAGCCTGTTTTGTGCAGGCACTCATCTACATGTATGTATGGTATCCAAGAAGCAACTATCACTCCACCTACATGTACATGTACACATGTACATACCAGATTTAGTTAGTTTCCTGTGCAAAATGGCTGAGTAATGAGCGTTCAGGATGACAAACTTTTGTAATTTGTCAAATGACAGCTTTTTATATCCACAGTCACATTTAGTACTAGGATTGAGAAAAAGGTTCGAATGTTCGAACCTTCGTTTGTTTGCTGTGCATTTGAAACTGAATTTCTCACTTCGAAGCTTTGCTGCCACGCCCACTTTAATGTTTGCATATGTGCACTTGTGCAATCTGAACATGTCGTTAATAATGTGGGTGTGTTCCAGAAAAGACGAGGCTTTGTTGTTGGCTGCTTCTGTCTCATTTCTCAGTCCAGCAATGCTAAATCCAAATAGAAACAGCAAGAAGAACAACACCAGTACTCATAAAGCAATAATATATGTTTTGGAGGCACTCTATAGTGTAAGAGCAACATTGATAAAAACACATGCAAACCTTTGAATATTGTTCATTTTTTCTGACAAAGCGTTGTTTTGCAACCTTCATCCCCTATTGAATCTACTGTACTGTAGATGTATTCCCAATGGTGCACACACTAACCATTGTTAAGCCAATTTGGCCTATACTTCAAAAACATATCAAAAACTCAGATATATATGTAATCAGCACAAACCAACATTGTATCATACACATATGGCGTTGTGGCTAGAGCTTGGGCCTCTTGATCACAAGGTCAGTGGTTCTGAATCTGCTCTCGGCATGTTGTTTACTGAAGGAGAGTATTTGTCTTTCTGGGAACTTAATCAGTTTATAAACACTCCTATATAACATCATGTCAATACATATGTGTACGTGCTGCTACTACCGATTCAATCACTGTGATAGTAGTAATACTTATATTTCTTTTCTAAACTAATGAATTTCTTTAAATGTAGTTTGTTGCTGCTGGTGATTATCTGGTATATCACTGTCCCACATGGCAATGGTATGTACATATAATAATTATATTTAATGTCACATGACTTCTAATGTTACACATGTATTATTTCATGTACATGTACAGACTTCTAACAATACTCATTTGTTATAGTGTATCACATGACATCTAACAATGTGTCACGTGACCTTTAACCAATACAAATGCATTATATTGTATCACGTGACTTCTAACAAGTTATATTTATGTTCTCTTTATCAGGGAGTCTGGTGATGCGTCTCGTCGTAAATCTTATCTTCCTGTCGATAAACAGTTCTTAATAACAAAGAAAGGTCTCTCTTTCTCTCTCTATGTCTGTCTGTCTGTCTGTCTGTTTGTCTGTATGTGTCCTGTGTCAATTTTTTTTTCTAAGCCATTGTGGCTGTTCATTTTCTAAGCTGTTGTGGCTGCTTATATTTCTATATAGGCCATAGTGGTTGCTCTAATCTTCAATGAAGCCATTGTGGCTGCTTGTTTGTTTGTTGTGTGTGTTTGCTTGCGCCTTTGCTAGCATGCTAGACACATGAATTTTCGTGTACCATCTTTAGTTCAAATTCCAATTCTCATGATTAGCTATGTACCAAAAAATTCCCTCTACATTAAACATACATGTACAATATCCTTCTTTCATTTAGTTCCTTGTTATAGAAGATGTAGTCAAATGTCAGTCGCACCTGAGAATGAGAAAGTCATTAAGTTAAATCAAGATGATGACGATGAAGAAGGATGGGTTGATACCCATCATGGAATAGGTAATCAGCTATTTATAGAATGATGGATTTAATTCACCGGGGTGGGTCAGGTGACTACAACTATATATTTAAGAAGTATACTGATAATCAGGGCTGGAAACAGTGTTTTGGTATGTTGTGAAGCATGGCCAGATTAATTGGCTCAACAATGGTTAATGTGTGTGCCATTGTGAATAGATCTTTGGGCCAATAGTGTGCCATATATCAACTCATCAAAGAATAGCAATTTGATGATACGAATATTCTGAGTTCTAAATGAATTTCAGAGTATTGGATATTAAAACATTTCCTGACTCACCTACATGTATAGTGAAATATAAATCACTGTATTACCTTACTCCTCTATCCGGATACTCATTTAATTTTAGCGCATGCATAGAAACTAACT
This sequence comes from Petrosia ficiformis, assembly GCA_947044365.1. Taxonomy (NCBI): domain Eukaryota; kingdom Metazoa; phylum Porifera; class Demospongiae; order Haplosclerida; family Petrosiidae; genus Petrosia; species Petrosia ficiformis. Next base: position 7,254,480 of record OX345638.1, read on the forward strand.
GTGAAATCAAAATGACAGTTGATAAGCGTCTTGCTCGTGTTAGCAACTCAATTGACTTGTAGAGTAGAGAACGATTTGTAACAAGTGTATATAGAGAAAAAAACATCCCTATGATTGCTTTACAAATTTAAGTGAAGATAAAAGTATCCTTATGACTGCTTTGTGGTGTCCAGAATTCAGTAATCATGGCTGACTTTATCAAGCATGAAAGACAACAGCTTATTATAGTTATTATTTTGATTATCTACTCTCCTGACCTTTCAAAGGACCTTGTAGAACTTTAGGAATATATTTCAGGCAGAATAGCTAGTTATTAGTTACAGTTTCTACGTAAGCTCAACAGCTTTCTTTCTGCTGGTGTGTAGAGCTTGATCGCGCGTTCTTTTACGCGCCACGCCCATTAATTGACCGAGCCCCCGGGAATGATGTAACTTCCTTAACTACGTATACAACCCATACTCGCGTAGGTGACACAAACATATATATATATATATATATAAACATACATCGAACCCGTGGGAAAGCAATCATAGGGATGGCCCTACGGGCCATAAAAACACCAATGCTACTTGTATAAACATCTATCGCAGTTCATTACAGCAAACGAGTGAGGTAATACTTTATATTTTACTGATGTATTTTTAAAACTACAGTATATGTCAATAAAAAGTCACCATATAGTACAGTAATTACTCAGTAGTTTGATTTCCACACAACAGTACTTCAACAGTAGTTTTGACAGTAATTGATATACATGTACATGTCAATTCAACACCACAGTAGTGAGACAATAATTACTATACTATACTGACAATAGAACTATTCGGTCTAGTATGGCTAAAAGAAAAAGAGTTTAATTTTGCAGAATCTTTATCTGGTGAGAAAGAGGCTACATTTGTATTTATAACAATTTACAATTTTTAACTCATTAAAGTTTGATGCCCGTAAGGCCACCCCTATGATTATTTTCCCACGGGTTCGATGTATGTTTATATATATATATATATATATATATATATATATATATATATATATATATATACATTGTGTATATTTTAATGTTGTTTTAGTTTGGCAATAATGACCACTTTTAGTTATAGTTATAGTATGTCTAGTTTATCACAGTTTCAATTTAGTTATAGTTAATTAAATAAAATAATATTAACCTTACTAAAAGGGTTTTTTTTTTAGTTAACTAACTAAAAGTGCCCATTATTGGCCAATTTTCATTTTAGTTAGTTATAGTTATTACAATGTACTTGTAATTTAGTTGTAGTTTAGTTAACTAAAAGTCACAATGCCTTACTAAAAGGGTTTTTCGATATAGTTATAGTTAAACAACACTAATATGTGGCCATTTACACGCATTGTATATATAGTTAAGGAAGTTGCGTCATTTCTGCGGGGTCAGTCAATTAATGGGCATGGCATGGAATAGAATGTGCGCTCAAACTCTACAGTAAATAAGGAATGAAGCTGATTGTGGCTTTACTTATAAACTAGCTTTGCTAGGTGTAATACATTACTAAAGTTCTACAAGAACCTCTAAAAGGTAATAAGAGTATATAATATATGTAGGTAATGAGTATAATACATGTGTGTATATTCATGATAATGTCAGCCCCGATTACTGAATATTAGACACCATAAAGATATGGGATACTCTTTCTCCATATATCTTGTTTGAGTAGTTTCATTTCACACTACAGTAGTTCAACAGTAGTTTTGACAGTAATTGGTATACATGTTGATTCAACACCACAGTAGTAAGACAGTAATTACTGACTCTACTGGAAATAGAACTATATAAGGTAATTGATGTTACTGTATGGTGACATTTTATTGACATACTATACTGTATAGTGTAAAGTGATACAGTAAAATCCCTTAAAAGAGTACACCATTGGGATGGCCCTTTTTGTTGACATACTGTAAAGTGTAAAGTGATACAGTAAAATCCCTCTAAAGAGGACACCATTGGGAAGGCCCTTTTTGTTGACATACTGTAAAGTGTAAAGTGATACAGTAAAATCCCTCTAAAGAGGACACCATTGGGATGGCCTTTTTTATTGACATACTGTACAGTGTAAAGTGTTGCACATTTAAATTAAAATGGGTGTGGTTATCATAAGCGATAACTATTGATACAAACGAGAAAGCAAAATCATCTAATTATCATGATCAGCCTTTGAAGGCTTTCCAAAAATTGTATGGATCATAATTACTGGACGGCTCAAACAATATATATTAAATCTGACTGTTGCTTTTATATCCTCTATACCTACATACCTATTGTGGGTATTGTGATGAGGTTTATATAATGATATTCATAACTACAACATCCTGTACATGGGCTGTGTATATAAACACACATGTACATATCATGTGGTGTTGTTTTAGTTGTAGTTATAGTAGACTGGTTTCTCAATATTTAGTTTAGTTATAGTTTAATTAACTAATATTAGGCTAACTAAAAGTCTCCATTATTGGCCCGTAGGGCCATCCCTTTGATTGCTTTCCACGGGTTTTAATGTATATAAATTATATATATTTTCTTGTGTCCACTTGCGCAAGTGCGAGTATGTGTTGTATACCTAGCTAAGGAAGTTGCGTCATTCCCGGGGCCTCGGTCAATTAATGGGTGTGGCACATACATGTAAAAGAATGCGCTCAACAGACGGAAGCTAAGTACATGTAGCTTACGTAGAAACTGGAACTAATAGCTAGCTATACTGCCTGAAATATATTCCTAAAGTTCTACAAGGTCCTTTAAAAGGTAAGGAGAGTAGATAATGAAAATAACAACTATAATAAGCTGTTGTCTTTCATGCTTGATAAAGTCAGCCATGATTACTGAATGCTGGACACCACAAAGCAGTCATAGGGATACTTTTATCTTCACTTAAATTTGTAAAGCAATCATAGGGATGTTTTTTTCTCTGTATATACTTGTTATTTTAGTTATAATTATTACAGTATTTAATTTATTTATAGTTCAGTTAACATCTATTAGTACATGTATATATAGAGTATATCTCTACATATCATCTCATGCTGTGTTGATGCCACAATCAAAACTAGAATGTTTTCATGATTATACTTCTTCTGCCTTCACTCAAATGAATGGTACAGGCCACACTGGTAGAGAATATAGAAATGTTCACTTCTGTTTTCGGATGAGATGAACAACACTTCTCGTGATTCCTCAGACCTTGAGGTCTAAAAGTTCTTCTAGAAAACCGACATGGCACTGATGTTAACGCATATGCACTGTGTTTCTGCCGCCTGTGGTTCACCATGCCTGCCCTACTTTGAGCTACAATTATACACACACACACAGAGCCAAACTATCCACCAAACGCTAATTAATCACCCTGGACTCATCCCATGTATAAATTAATATTCAGCCTGTTTGAAAAGGCTTTCAAAAATTAGAGAAATTAGATAACATTATGTATTGTGAGGTTTGATTGTTGCTTTTATATCTTCTATACCTATCGACCTATTGTGGGTTTTGTGATGAGGTTTATATAATTATATTCATAACTTCCAGTACAAGCATCATGTATACATCCCTTTGATGTGTTGAGCTCTATATAGATCTGAAAGGAGGTCTATATTTTTTAATATAGACTTTTCTCACCACTCTGTGTACACTATCATATAATATATTGTATATACATGTAGTATGCTAATAGGTCCTATAACTGAATGTATACATTCATTTTGTGTGTGATATATATACATGTAGCCCTCACAGGCTCAGGCTATATCACATCCTTACACAAAAAATTACATACTATATTTTGTATGCAGGACCTGTTAGCATACTATATAGTACATATATATATATAATATATATAACATGGCTTCGAGGGGTGAAGGGCTGATATTGCTGATACATACCAAGAAGCCATGCTATAGATGTGGTGTATACATGTATAATATATTCTATACCTAACATGTTACCTGACATCTATGGCTCTACGCTCCTCTTTTCGTTTGTCTCCAACTCTTTTCAATTTACAACTTGACTGCACATGCTCAGACTGATACAATCTATTATGAATATCATTATAGGTCTTATATTAGCCCTGTGGTTGGGTGTATATCGTGTATATAACACCTGTCGGTAACTTTGATGTGGCTGTTAGCTATAGTATTTATAATAATATATCTATATATATATATAGTATCTCTATATATATCATCTCATCTTATTAGTACATGTAGTACATGTACACATGTATGTTATAATTTGACCTACATGTACATGTACATGTGTATTAAGTACAGTATATGTCAATAAAAACTCTACGTTTCGTTTTTGTAGTACCAACGTAGTACGAAACTAACATACCGTACTATTAACGTTGCGTTAAAACCTTTTTTTTGCGTTTAAATGTTTAATTAACGTTTGCTATTAATCATTGCAGAAATATGGGCGTCGTTTACGAGCCAAACGGCCAAGATTTTACTGCTACATTCCCTCAGAAGAACACTAGACATTATCTCCTCCTCTAGCAAGACTGCGTGCATTTAATAATTATAGACTATATAACGAGTTAAAATATTATCTAATTTAGTATGTTCTATTTCTATTTTAGCAATGGATCAACTTAATGAGGAAGTAACTGATATTACATTAGAAGACAAGCCCAAAGAACCAGAGTCTTCGATAGTGGGTGTGGCTATATATATTTAGATTAATAATGTACATCTTATTACAATTGTTTTTAATTAGGGTAATCAACTAGTGGGTGTGGTTGTTGATGATGATAGTGATGACGATGAACCTATACTGGATATGGATGAATATGAGGAAGAAGATGATCCTGTATGTTAGACTATCACATGTACATGTATAATTATGTAAATACATGATGTTATCAGAGATGTAGAAAGAAAGAAAGAAAGAAAGACACCTGAGGCAATGGAAAAATGAAAAATGAGAGTTGCATGTACATGTACATTGTACGTGACTACATGTACATGTACGCACATAAGTACAGTCCCAGTAACATGTACAAGTATAGTCCCAGTAACATGTACAAGTATAGTCCAGTAACATGTACAATTATAGTCCAGTAACATGTACAAGTATAGTCCCAGTAACATGTACAAGTATAGTCCAGTAACATGTACAATTATAGTCCAGTAACATGTACAAGTATAGTCCCAGTAACATGTACAAGTATAGTCCAGTAACATGTACAAGTATAGTCCCAGTAACATGTACAAGTATAGTCCTAGTAACATGTACAAGTATAGTCCAGTAACATGTACAAGTATAGTCCCAGTAACATGTACAAGTATAGTCCAGTAACATGTACAAGTATAGTCCAGTAACATGTACAAGTATAGTCCCAGTAACATGTACAGGTATAGTCCCAGTAACATGTACAAGTATAGTCCAGTAACATGTACAAGTATAGTCCAGTAACATGTACAAGTATAGTCCAGTAACATGTACAAGTATAGTCCCAGTAACATGTACAAGTATAGTCCAGTAACATGTACAAGTATAGTCCCAGTAACATGTACAAGTATAGTCCTAGTAACATGTACAAGTATAGTCCAGTAACATGTACAAGTATAGTCCCAGTAACATGTACAAGTATAGTCCCAGTAACATGTACAAGTATAGTCCTAGTAACATGTACAAGTATATTCCCAGTAACATGTACATCAACAAGTACACTCTATTTTACGTACATGTAATTGTACATGTATTAAAGTCATGATGTACACTGTACAGTGAAGTTATAATGTACTTGTACATGTATAGTTCAGTATATGTATAGCTACTTTAATACAAGTACAAGTCAATGAAATTTGGTATCTAAGGAGCTAGTAATAGCTCTTCCTGGATACCAACTTCCATTAACTTCCTTACAAAATGGTGGAATGGCAAACAGTTGAAGGTAATTGTTTGATCTTGTGGGAACAAGGTCCCATTTAGAAAATTAAGTCTCATTAGGCCTTTTTGTGGTGCACCACCAATATTACTGTCTGCACCACCAATAGAGGTTCAAATTTTAATTTTGCACCACCAAGCATTGTTATACTTAATTACCATGAAGCCACATGATATTATTACCCAACCTACAAACCACATTGCATTGTTTAAACAATCAAGTAAACTCAACTTTTGATGTTTATATATTTCATTATTTATTTAAAACCGTGGGTGGCACCACCAAATATAAAAATCCTGCGAGAACACTGAGTTGCATATTAATAAAGCAACATTTATTCACTTATACTTCATTATTTTAGGCTATAGTTTCAGCACCCAAACCTTTACAAAAGAAATCAGATGCCACCGATATCCTTCAAACCAGGACATACGATCTTAATATCACTTATGATAATTACTATCGAACACCTCGTCTTTGGTTGTTTGGTTATGATGAGGTCAGTTTCATGTGATTAACATGTGACTTATAATGTTTTTGTTCCTATTACAGAATAGTAAACCTTTGAGTGAAGAGGAAATGTATGAAGACATTAGCCAGGTAATGTGAAGATGAATAGCTTATAATTCTGACTATACTTGAGCACATTAATTTTGAGAATGATACATATGTAGGTGGATTCCGTGTTTTTGATAAGCTCATATGGCGCACCATTGGCCCAAAGAGCTTCTTATTTGGCGCTGCACAGTTTTCTCTATGACTGTTTGTTAATTGGCTCAAGATTTGTTCTCAATGGTGCATATACTAACCATTTTTGAGCCAATTTGGCCCAAGCTTAGAATCATTAGAGCTTTGAAAAATGAGAATTATGCTGGCAATTAGGGAAGAGTTCAAAATAATTGAATTAGCAAAAAGTATAATTTTGATTGCTTTGTCGTGTTCAACATTCGGTAATCATGGCTGACTTTATCATGCCTGAATCACAATAGTCTATTCGATATCTACTCTCCTTACCTTTTAAAGAATCTTGTAGAAATTTAGGAATATATTTCAGATAGAATAGTTAGCTATTAGTTCCAGTTTCTACGTAAGCTACAAGCAGCTTTCTTACTAATTCTTCCTGCTGGTCTATAAAGCTCGAGCACGCATTGTATTTCGTGCCACGCCCATTAATTGATCGAGCTCTCAGAATGATGCAACTTCTTTACGTATACAACACATATTCGCATAAGTGGACACAAGAATATACACATGTACATATATATAGTTCAAACCAATAGGAAAGCAATCATAAGGATAGCCCTACAGGCCATAAAAATTTTGTTATTACTCAAATAAATGCCCAAAAAGCAAACATGAAACACGATATTGTGAAGATGAAATCCTCTCTGTCCATTAATTATACCTTTGCTAAAACAGTATATTAGTAATGCATGTTCATATTGAGTTTAAATTAGTTAGCAATCAGTCAATCTGGGATGAGAAATATTAGAAATATGCAGGAATAATAGCAACTTTAATGTTTTATGCATCTTTCATTTCATAATATTCTTTTTTTAGGATCATCTAAACAAGACAGTTACCATGGAAAATCATCCTCATCTTCCTCCCCCTCCTAAAGCTTCTGTACATCCTTGCAGGTACTAAATGTGACCCAATTTAGTACTAGTGGCCTATTGGTAGTGTTAGTGGCCTATTGTGTGTACTAGTGGCCTATTGGATGTATTAGTGGTCTATTGGGTGTACTAGTGGCCTATTGGGTGTACTAGTGGCCTATTGATCAAACTGCTGGCCTGCAATTGAAAGGTTGCAGGTTCAAGTGCCACTAGGTGCAGGCTTTTTTATGGCCCGTAGGGCCATCCCTATGATTGCTTTCCCACGGGTTCGATGTATGTTTATATATAATTATATATGTTTGTGTCACCTACGCGAGTATGGGTTGTATACGTAGTTAAGGAAGTCACATCATTCCCGGGGGCTCGGTCAATTAATGGGCGTGGCGCGTAAAAGAACGCGCGATCAAGCTCTACACACCAGCAGAAAGAAAGCTGTTGAGCTTACGTAGAAACTGTAACTAATAGCTAGCTATTCTGCCTGAAATATATTCCTAAAGTTCTACAAGGTCCTTTGAAAGGTCAGGAGAGTAGATAATCAAAATAATAACTATAATAAGCTGTTGTCTTTCATGCTTGATAAAGTCAGCCATGATTACTGAATTCTGGACACCACAAAGCAGTCATAAGGATACTTTTATCTTCACTTAAATTTGTAAAGCAATCATAGGGATGCTTTTTTTTCTCTATATACACTTGTTCTAGTGTTGTTTTAGTTAACTATTACTAAAACTAAAACCCCTTTCAGTAATTAAGGCATTGTGACTTCAACTATAACTAATTACAACTCTACTGTAATAACTATAATGAACTAAAATGAAAAATGGCCAATAATGGGGACTTTTAGTTAGTTAAGTAAAACTAAAACCCTTTTAGTAAGCCTAAAATTGTTTCAGTTAATTAACTACATGTATAACTAAAAGTGGTCACTATTTTCAAACTAAAACAACACTACTTTTTTCGCCCATGAGTATACTCAACTCCAAGTTTCTGATCATCTATATATACAGTGTGTACCTATATCTATTTCTTATAATTATGTAGACATGCTGAGTTAATGATGAAGATAATGTCAATGATGGAAGAAGATGGTAGAGAAATGGAAGTCCATTCGTATCCATAAATATAAAATATAATTATGAAGCATTAGAACAAGCCCCACACTAGGGACTTGATGCTAAAATCTCTCTTATGTATAATTATGTGTAATTACATGTACATGTACATGTATTATTATGCATGATACATAAATAATATTGAATATTATCTTCTATGTACTCCCATATAATTATAGTTATGTACAGAGATCCTATGTACATTCTTGTACATATACTGAGTTTCAGTGGGCTGCCTTGGTAGCTCAGTTGGTAAGAGTATCTGTCCAGAGTGCAGAGTGTTATGGGTTCGAATCCCACCTGAGACAACTCATTTGCCTCAGGTGTCTTTCTTTCAAGTGGTTATCATGTACATCTACATGTACGTACATAGGACCTCTATACATACATGTGTCATCTCATTGTATTAGTAACATGCATGCATGTTACTAATATAGATGAGATGATATGTACAGAGATACTTGTAACATGTATACACAGGATGTTGTAGTTATGAATATCATTACATAAACCTCATAATAAAACCCACAATAAGGGTGTAGGCATAGAGGATATAAAAGCAACAACCAAAGTGGACACCAGGCTACCAGCTACACTTTCCAACTATTGTTATCATTTATTTTTTGAATTTTTGGGAAGCCTTGTTTAAAAAGGCTGATTATTAACTTAATAAATATTATTATATTACTGTAATATTAGTTATGTAAGCAGTAAAATTGGTGTATTAATTAGCATGTGGGTGGAGCTAATAAAAGACAAGATTACGGAGACCTTTGTTGGCTCCCCCCACGACACATTAAACACTAATTGACTGCAAAGATGGAACACATAAAGGCCAAGACTACATCATGTGATCTTTGTTGACTCCACCCAAGTGAAAGGTGTTACAAGTGTTTTATTACACACTAATTGATATATTGATCCTTAACTCAATCTATCTTCAGTTACCTGTTGGTGTTTCTCAAGTTTGTACAAGCTGTGATACCAACTATTGAATATGATTATACTCAACAGTTATCACTCACCTCTGCTTAGGTGAAGAGAGTTTACAACTGTTATTATTATATAATTTTTAAAAATTCTTTGTCAATTATTATAAAAAAGATTATTTTGTGTGAAAATTCAACTAGCGGATTGGGAAGTCCAAACAACAGAGGGAGTAGGTAGTCTTGCGTAGCTAGATCCATCCTACCATGAGTAGGTGAGAGGATACATTATACCATCCGGCATCCAAAATGGAACATGCTAAATTGAATCACATCATTATTAGTGATGGACGATTGAAGTACTTGATACTTCGTCTGAAATCTCAGGTATTGAGTAATGTCCTGGTATAAATACCGATACTAACACCAAACCTCTATTTTAAGGTTGTACTAGGGGGAGGGGTAGATGAAACTTCAATCGGTTTCTAGTTTTGCCAGCTTCTTGCTGCATACAATCTGGTTGAATTCTGTATCTTTTGGAAGCCACACCCACCCGGGGGGTATAATTATTGGGCCTAAATGTTTTGACAGGGTAACTGTAGTTGGTCTCTGAGAAAGATCGGAGTTTGATAGTGTCTAGAAAGGTAGATTTTATGGTTTCAGTGAAAAGCTACAGAATTCAGCTTTCTTCAGCCTCTTGTAAGTATAAAAGTAAAATGAATTTTCAGAAAACGGCTCTATTTGTTTTCTCAAAATACATTTGGTGGGCGTGGCTTTGTACTTATTGCGATTGCAAAAATGGCGATTTTAACAATATTTCTTCAATTACAGGACAATATAAAGCTGATCAGAAGATATGAAGGCTGCTATTAGACCAGGTTAGAGTCATATTATATAATATTCTATTTTGAAAGTGATTGAAGTCGCATCCGCCTACTCCCTAGTACTACCTTAATTGGACACACCCATTTAACAGAAAAATGTTTGTATTTTGTTTATGTGTAAGCATGTGTATTAAGCTCATGCACATTATCAAGTAACATAATACAATACAATTGATATTGGTTCCCAAACTACTAGTATAAATCAAAATGAAACTTACTGCTCGTGCACAATATCAAATAACAGTATAATACTACTATAGTATAAATAGAAATGAAACTTACTGCTACTGTCCACTACTAATCATTATAATAATTATGTACATTATCATGTTTTATAATATATTAACTACAATGCATCAGATATTATAATTATAATATAATATTTGATAATTAAGGGGCGATTTAAAACTATGATTATTGTGTATAGGTTTTTACCTAGTCTCGCATGGGACGTATGACTTAAAAGAGGAAATGTCTGCAGAAACTGTGATGGAATCTGTGTCAGGCAGGAATGTACGTAATAATATCGAGTTGATGAATTCACACCAGTAAGACTAGAGGGATAGTCATGGTCTGAATTTCTATTGATTAAAATTGGCATAATATTTATTAATTAAGCTAAAACACCTTAGGTAGGTTAAACAAGAAATTTTAAAATTTAAGTCCTCCAGACTTGTAGTGATGTGCAATTCTAGATAGAAGGCGGGAGGGTTGGAGCCTCCCTCTGTATGACACCCTGATATAAGTACTCAGACCAACTTCATATAAACATACATTATAAATTAATAACTAAGAGTGCACATCATTAATAAAAAATGTTATCTTTTGTATGGTGGCTTTTAAAAAAAAACTTTCTTGGAAATTAAAAAAAAAGTTGGTGTTTAGGATTTCTTGTACAGAGATCCTATATACATGCATGCGTACATGTATTAATATGATAAGATACACATCATTGATGAGATGTTATTACAGTACAGGATGTTGTAGGTATGAATATCATTATGTAAACCTCATCACAAACCCACAATAATTCTGTAGGTATAGAGGATATAAAACCAACAGAAGTGTAGATATGAAAGTTTATTGTAATCAATTTTTGGGAAGCCTTGTTCAAAGGCTGTTTATTAACTAGTCATTACATTCTGTGTGTTGCCAATCTATGGTGACTTATGTTCACCTTCAATTCTTAGAAGGCTGTTAATATATTACATTATGTGTGTTGCCAATCCATGGTGACTTTTTTTACATATTCAGTAGTATATGTTCACCTTCAATTCTTAATGGGAGAGGAATGCCAAGCGTGGTTTATGTGACCGATGTATGACTAAAAAGAGAAAACGTCTGGAGAAACTAAACTAAGACAGGAATGTAATAATATAATTATTGCTATTAATTAAAACTAGCATAATAATTATTATAGTGTAGGAGTTTTAAAATTTAAATTCTTCTAGGTTGTTTCTAGCACTAAGACTTTTAGTGATGTACATTTCTAGATAAATGGTGAGTGGATTTTGGAGCTAGTTGTATGCTGTGGAGGCCAGATATTCGGTTGGCCAGAAGGACAGCATGGATGTTGGGAAGTACAAGACCCTGTGCAATATTTATATACAGATTCTATACATGTAGAGACATCCTATATACATGCATACATCTACTAATAAGATCAGATGATATGTACAGAGATTCTATATACACCATTGATTGTACAGGATGTTGTAGTTATGAATATCATTATGTAAACCTCATCACAAAACCCACTATAGGTCTGTAGGTATAGAGGATATAAAAGAAACAACCAAACTTGCAGATACCATCTTGACTTTTTAGTGCATTTAGTGCAATTTTTGGGAAGCCTTGTTCAAAGGCTGTTTATTATTAATTACTAGTACATGTGATCATTACATTGTGTGTGTGTTACCAATTCATGTTGACTTTATTACATAGTAATATTCATTAATGAAAGGGGAATGCCAAATGCTACAGAATAGGTAATATTAGTCCGACGTTGCCGATGTATGACTTAAAAGAGAGAACGTCTAGGGAAACTAAGGCATGAATGTATTATGGAGAATTGCTATTAATTAAAACTAGCATAATAATGTAGGGACTTCTTGGGAATTTTAAAATTTTAGTCCTCCTAGGTTGCTTCTAGTACTAAGACTTGTAGTGATGTACATTTCTAGATAAAAGGTGGGTGGGTTTGGAGCTATATAGTTGCATGCTGTGGAGGCCGGTTAGCCAGAAGGACAGCATGGATGTTGGCAAGTACAACACTAAGACTTGTAGTGATGTACATTTCTAGCTAAAAGGCGAGTGGATTGGAACTACATGAATGTTGTGGAGGCCAGACTACCCTCACTCTGCATGAAACCCTGATCCAAGTACTCAGACCAACTTCACATAAACGTGCAACTACAGCATTATAATAATAACTACAGAATGATAATCATTGTAGGGCGAACCCTAGAAGGTGTGGTTAAAGACATGTGTAGTCAGGTAGTAGTAAGATGGCCCAGAAAAGGAATGAGTCAGAAATGAAGAAGCAGGCAAATGCATCTCGTTTAGCCTTCTCGTATTCTCTCCTGCACTTCAACTTCTCTTCTCTATCCATATTCATACATGTGCAGCATAGGAAATTGAAATTGGTTTGTGGTTTAATATGATACGTACATATATACAACAGTTTAATAGAACATACGAAATCACATGCAATACATATACATAATAATTCTACGTACAGAAAATTGTCTACCAACTCCCTGGTGCAAGTGTGGGGCTCACTTAGGCTCGCCCCAATTATTTAGATGTTATTACAGAATACTGGTACAGGATGTTGTAGTTATGAATATCATTATTAAAATCTCATCCCAAAACCCACAATAGGTCTGTATGTATAGAGGATATAAAAGCAACAACAACGAAAGGTATACCATTGAAGATTGCTTGGACTTTTAATAATTTTTGGGAAGCCTTAATTGTTCAAAGGCTGTTAATTAACAAGCAGAATTAGCAGATGTGACGTCGTTCATTACAATGTGTGTGTGTGTTGCCAATCCATGGTGACCGGTGGGCGATACCACATATTTCATTTTGATACCGAGTAGTTTTGGATTGGTATCGAAGGTATCGAGTACTTTAATAAATATTACATAGTAATGTTCACCTTTTATTGTTAATGAAAGGTGATATTTATATAGAAAAATTCCAGAGGTGGTCAATGTCAATGTATCATTAAAGAGATGAAATTTCTGGGGAAACTGTTATGGAGTTTGTGTCAGGCAGGAATGTAATATGAAATGGATGAATTCATACCAGTAAGACTAGAGAGATAGTCATCTTTCTATTAATTAAAATTGGCATAATAATTACATATATATATATATATAATATATAATATATATTACCTTCCCTGTGCACAGAACCCTGAACAATACCCAGCATTATAATACAAGTACGCAACACCAATAAAAATAATAAAACCCAATTAAAAAGGTTAATCTTTTGTAATATGGTGGCTTTTAAAAAAGCCGTTGTCAGATATAAAAAAAAGAATTTGATGCTTAGAATTCCTCCGATTGGCCAGATTTCTTGCCAGAACCGGTTTTCTTGGGCAGAAGGACAGCATGGATGTTGGGAAGTACACCACCCTGTGCAATGGTGACTCCAGCCAAAAGCTTGTTCAACTCTTCGTCATTACGGATGGCCAATTGTAGATGACGTGGGTTGATCCTCTGCTTCTTGTTGTCACGAGCAGCATTACCAGCCAACTCAAGGATCTCAGCAGTTAGGTATTCCATCACTGCAGCAAGGTAGACTGGAGCTCCAGCACCAATTCTCTGAGCATAGTTTCCACTTCTGAGTAGACGGTGCACACGACCGACTGGGAATTGAAGTCCAGCACGGGTTGAACGACTCTTGGCCTTAGCGCGGGCTTTACCACCTTTTCCACGTCCAGACATAACGATTGTCGATTGATACTTCTATAATTATAAAAGAACTGTTTACTGTTACGGAAAATAGTGTCAACCGCCTTTTAATGCGGTGATAGGATCACTTGTAAAGATCAGTTTTCAATTGACCAATCAGATTGAGTTTCATAAATGCGAATTTAATACTCAAATTTCATTGGCTACACGTTAACTGATCCTACGAGGTGATCCTATTGTTTCAATAAAAGCGGGAGACCAGACAGCGAACATTTCACATTAAATTTATTAAAGACTTTTAACTCAAGACTTAGTTCAAGCAAGAAAAGAAATCAACAAGAATGCCAGGCAAAGTAGCAAGCAAGAAAGGCGAGAAAAAGGCTGCAACTAAGCAAAAGCCAGTTGGAGATAAGAAAAGGAGAAGAAAGACCCGTAAGGAGAGCTATTCTATTTACATCTACAAAGTTCTGAAACAAGTACACCCCGAGACTGGTATCTCCAGCAAAGCCATGAGTATCATGAACTCCTTTGTTAATGACATCTTTGAGAGGATTGCCAATGAATCATCTCGTCTTGCTCAGTACAACAAGAAACATACTATTAGTAGTCGAGAAATTCAGACAGCAGTTCGTCTCTGGCTACCAGGAGAGCTGTCGAAACATGCAGTCTCTGAGGGTACAAAGGCTGTCACCAAATACACTAGCAGCAAGTAAACTACTTTTATTTTCTTTTATTTTTTTCTAACCGGCTTTTTTTAAAGCCACCAAATTCACACAAAAGATCAACCTTCCACTGTAAATATAAATCTTTATAATTATATATATTATATGATAGTTGATAAAGAGCATAAAATGCACATGCTTACATAGATGTAAACTTGTATAAAAATTCAATTTCAGGTATCTGTTAGTGATGGGCGATACCTTTTTTTTCCCAGTTCGGTACGATACCGAGTACTTTGAAGTTTGGAACCGAAGGTACCGACTACATAGTTTGTGCAAGTATATGAATACAATGTGTGTGTATTAATAAATGTTTTCTGAAAGTATAGTCTGTATCATAGATCTATGTCTGTATTGACGAGAGAAATAGATAGTGTGAGAGGAATACAGTCACTTTGTGATCACAATTCTAGATTATGATTGAGGAAGAGCAGAATATCGACATTTTTTGGCTTCCACCTATTGACAAGCCTTTGAGAAAAGTCGTTCCGATGGAACTGATGATCCAGGGATGCATAAGTAGTTAAGTACTATAATTATTTTTAAAATTGTGATAATAATAATTATTATTAAAATTACAAAAAATAACGAGTCATTAATTCATTAGATTATATTAACAAATATTAAGGTTAAGTGGGTGTGGTTATGGTATCAAACGTAGTCGGTTCTGTTTCCAGTAATCGGTACCAACAGTTTGTGTGCTGGAACCGAAGTATCGAGTACTTGGGTACCGGTATCGCCCATCACTATATAATATCTGTTAAATGGGTGTGTCATTAAAATACTAAAAATACATGTGTATAATAATTATAGTAGACGGTATCGGTATCAATACTTGGACATTACTCAAGCTCAATACCAGAAATTTTAGACATGCTATCATATCACCATATAATCACTGACTTGTACAGCACACTATGAAGTTTAAATAATCACCGTATATTTATTCATGGTGTCAGTTAGAAAAATAATTATTATTATTATCAGCAAAAGAAATTAAATTTTTTAACAATTAATTTGCAGCCCAGTCTTATGCATGGAAAAACCAAAAAGTAAACTAATATTTCAATAATTAATAATTATAATGAGGCCTAATGTTTTTATAAGCAGCTTAACTTTCTGCAATCAGGGTTGCACGCCCACCATTAGTGAGATCTACAATTATCAATCGACCATCAAAATTATGAGCAGCCCCAGATCCTATCCCAGATGTAAACATGTGCAGCATTACTGGATAGAGTCCTTCATCATATAGCTTACTCCAGGTATTATCAACAGATGGTTTTGAGTTCAGTTTGGTCTGCTTTGACCAACATGCAGGATCCCAACAATTGTCATAGTATGTTGGTGTATAAGCTCGCCAAAACTTTCCAGACAAATCACTTGGTACGTTCCTATATGAAGGTAGTATCACTCGACCAACGACAATATTGTGTCCATAGTGACGAAAGTGATGATAATAAGTTCCTTTCACTGTATGTGCTTCCCATCCACTAACATCATCATAAACAACAACAACCCAATAGATGCTGGAATACTTATCCCCTAGAAAAGTCATAAGATGATAAGCCAAGTCATAATGACCTTTTCCTGAATGAGTTTGACCTTCAGAATCTATATCTTGTTTCCAAGCCTCTCCTGAGATAAATAATAATAACAATCAATGAATAAATAAATTATTAATAATTAAAACTTGCCATCACAGAAAGGATGAGTTCCAGTCCATCCACTACCGGTACATGTTCTTGAAGATGACCCAATCATAGCATATCCAGTATTGCACGAGAAGTAACAGGTTTGTCCTTCATAATTGCTGTAGCAGTTATTTCCATTGAGCAAAGTGAGTTCGGTACATCTCTTTCTACAACTGATTCTGTAAGTACAAGATTGTGTACTACTGGACAACTGAATGGGATATGTGTTGCTCACTGGGACTTTTGTTGTTGTTAATGCTGTAGCACTTGTGTAGATAGATGTGGTATACTGATGATAGCCCAGTGTAGTTTTACAAACATCACCAGCAGAACCTTGGTCTGAGATACAAACCTTATTGACAGTTCCATCTACTGCATTTACAAGGGAATAAATACCGTTGTACTGGTCAGGACCGTCTGTGATGATCCCTGGTCGATAACAACCTATTGTATTTCCTTGTGTATTGTGGTATGCGTTGGTGGTGCCCATTAGATTACAAGCTAGAGTACTGTACAGACTAGCGTCAACAGTTTGACTAGCCCATGATGAAAAACTATACCTTAAATCACCAATCACATCATGCATTTGTTCAATGACATTGTAAACTTCAATCATTGGTTGACAACTCTTCTGATGTACATTCCACAAGCCATTTTGACATAGCAGTTCAATGATATCAGGATTATCAAAAACATCTCGTACGTAATATCCTGAATTACAAGTTAGGGTAACCCTATCCCCAGAACGAAACACATCTGATGTACGAGAATACTGGCCAAACTGTTGCGGTAGCAAATCAGAACAAGTCTTCTCCACACAGTTCACATCAGCAGTAGGATCCCAATATATTGATTCCTGTCCTCCTACACTTTGCACTCTCATGCATGTTTTCTGTATTGGTCCCTGTAGTTCATAGCCACTAGAACAAGAATACGTAGCAGTGTCTCCAACATAACCTGTTGTTATACTTACTTGACCAAATGCAGGAGCTGTTAGAGTTTCGCATGCTGGTTTCATTTGACAGTTCTGAAGAGCAGGACTCCAATTAACAGTGCTTGAACTGCAAACGCTACTAAAAAAATCGTAATCAGCTGATACTTCATAGCCTTCGTGACAATGCCAAGTATACGTGTCACCATCTATGTCTAAATTTGCATTGCTAATTATTGGTATATGACATGTGATCTCAGTACAGCTTGGAAGCTGAGAGCGTGGTTCATTACATACTGCTGTGGAACTACCTACCAAACTATAGCCAACATCACAATAAAAGTGTGCAACATCAACTTGCTGTGAATTCAGTTCAAGCCTTTCGATGCTGAGATGAGAGGGAAGATTGATGAAGTTTGAACAAGTAGTTGTGGATGTCCTTATCGTCACCTGTGAAGATGGATCGCTAAAAACATCATTGATCATGGATTTCACAGAAACTATGTAGGTTATATCAGAATTCAGTTCATGTGTAGTAAAAGATGTTGTAGTACTTGTGAATTCATAGTTTTCATTGCCTTGCTGATCTGATACCGTTATATTATATACATATTCATTAACATTTGGGTCTGTGGTAACAGAAGGAGAATCCCAAGCGAGAGTGAAGCCATTAAAAAATTTTGAGATGGTAACAACATTAGCTGGGCTATTGGGTGTGGTAGTCACAGGAATGAGTAGAGACATTCCAACTACTACTTGACAAGATGTCAGCTTAACTAGAAACCTATTTGCTACTCCTGCTTTCAAGTTTGTAATCTCTATATCCATTTCGATCTTGTCTGTTGCTCCTGAGGCTAGAATTAACGGATGGTAGATTACACTCTCATTATTAATGTGCACATATTCTAGAGTCACACGATTCGACGAAGCTATATTTAGAACAGAAGAATTATATGTAAACCTGAGACAAATTCTATGTTGTTCAATGCACTGTATACTGAGAAATTCTTCGTCTTCAATTGTTGTCAATAAAGGCCCAATTTGATTGTCAGTTTCGATAAAGGAATCAGCTACTACAAACTCTTCATCTGAGAAAACAAATGCTAGATGTCTATATGTCTCATTTCTCAACCAATGGCCTAAAGCTATTTGAAGATAGTCTTCATCACGATGTAACCTGGAAATCGCATCCGGAGTATTGACACCATAATAGATGACAATCTCCAGTTCATCATCTAAAAAGAAGTAGCACATTTGAGTCCAGTTAGTCTTGGTCATTACTACAAGATCCAGTTGCTGATCTGTTGCAAAATTGTTGACTACCTTTTTACCAAAAGCATTATCAAATTGATATATATCAGATCCCAATCCTCCTTGAAGGATATCCACACCACCTAGCGGTACTATGTAGTCACTACCTCCATATCCTCTAATAGTGTTATCATCATCGTTACCATATAAGGTATCATTGAACTCTGAACCTAGTATGTTCTCAATGGATTCGTATGTATCTCCTTCAGCATCTGCTCCCAATCCGATGCCAATCATGAGATCTACACTCACCCCTACTAAATACTCTCCACTGAATACTACTGTGTCCGACCCATCTCCACCATCTATGATGTCTGCTCCATAGCCACCATATATTACATCATATCCCCAACCGCCAGAAAGCACATCATCCCCTTCACCACCAAATATCTCATCATCTCCATCGTTACCTGATATACTATCATTACCGTCTAAACCCATTAATGTCTCATCACCTGGTCCACCAATAATAGTATCAGCTGCATTGCCTCCGGTTATTTTCGTTGTATTTGTACCACCCTGAATGTTATTCTCTTCCTTGTAAGAGCCCGTAATTACATTAGCATTTTCGTACAATGAATCATCACGAGCTGATATTATCTGACTAAATTTCGAAGAAGAGAAATCAACCATTATCATTTCAGTATAGGGATACGTTTCCTGTAGTTTAAACAAAACACCATCGGCACTGTGAACCATTAAGTGTTGATAAGCTTCCCCTCTGAAATAATCAAAGACGATTACTCTAACGGAATCATTCTGAGATGAGGACGCTAATATGATATGATCAGCATCTCGCAAAATGTAGATATCATTAAACACAACTTCGAACAACAAATGATCTAATTCTCCATCTTCGGCGTAGTTTTCAATCTGGTTGTAGAATCCATAGTCATAACCTATTACATAAGAATCAGTTCCATTCCCTCCAGCTAAAATTTGATATCCATATGGACTACCTGGACCAGGATCAATGTAGTTATCTTCAGTGTTTCCAATAATATGAAAACTACAAGCATCACTTTTTGCAACAAATCGTTCAACATTTATCATCGATGGTGAACTAAAATCAATAATGTCTATCTCCCCACCACAATCTTTATCCAATTCGATCTCAGAGGGCAGAATTTCCCCGTTTGTCGACTCAAATTCTTCCTTTGTTTCAGGCAAGAAGGCAACCACCTTGTCACTAGTTTTAATCATTAAGTGAGTGTACTTTGAGCTTTGAAACCATTCCTTTAGAAGTACATAGATAGTTTTGTCAGCTACATCATCTTGACACTTCATGACTAAATCATCAGAACAGTGATCCATAGAAAGATGTATATTTTCACTATCGCATTCAAATAGAATCACATCGAATTCTCGTAGTTCGTTGTAATTCTCTATAATAGCAGATACACAACCAGATTTTATTACATAACTATCTTTGCCACCATTTCCTCTCAGAATATCTGAGCCTCCAGTACAGCTCATTACATTACCCCATTCATTTCCCCTAATGACATCATTATAGGATGAGTCAAAAATAGACTTAACCTCCTGTGCTACATCTGCATCTATCACTATACCTTGGCTATTGCTTGGATCCATTAAATCAATTATCACTCCCTTGTCACTTTTCTTTAAATCTATTGTTACTGGAACTTTTCCTGGAATTACGTCTGTTTCCACAAAGAAATTAATCCAATCTTTTGATATGAAGATGGCATGTTGGTTTGCCTCACCTGAAAACCATCCAATTATTTCAATTCTGCTTGAAGATGGGTTGAGTGTGTCATAAAGCACAAGATCTGATTGGAGTTTTTCTACATAAATTCGTGTATAAGGTATTTCAAAGACAATGGTATCCTCTTCGTCATCTGTGGCACTGTTGTCAATTCGATCAACACCGTCTCCTTCTTTTATGAGATATACATCTACTCCATTACCTCCTTTCAGATAGTCATTACCAAGCCCTCCTTTAATAACATTGTTTCCATCGCTTCCGATTATGACATCATTGTAATCAGAGCCAGTAACTTTCTCTACTTTTGCGAATGAACCTGTTAGCTCAATGTGTTGACTGACTTTACTTCGAAAGCGATCTACAGATATAGCATCACAAGTAACTTCGTATTCCTCCTCATTTATTTCTGTTTTTACAATTTCGATACCGACACCATCTTTAGTCGAAAGATATATGTGACGATGAAACTGTTCATTGCCAGATGTGAACCAGTTCTTCAGTTTAATAGAGTGAGAGTTACAATAACTAATGATTATATCTTCACCATCTCTGTAGCACAGTACATTGGAGTAGCTGACATTGAGAAACAAAGTGTCCATCTCCTCATCAAGGGCAAAATTATTGATTATAGCTCTTCCTCCGGCAGCTGGAACAAAGTACACATCATTGCCTTCATCCCCATAAACATGAGAAGATTGAGGGCCTAGGAAAAACCTGTCATCTCCTCCTTGACCATACAAGTCATAATGGTAACTAGATAGGAAGAGTCTGACTTCAGTTTCATCACTTGTTGACTCACATTCTTCTGCATTTCTTCTCAAGTGCTGGTGTAACTGTGAATGCATCGGTCTGACTGCTCTCTTTTTTCTCTGCATAGCAAAGAATTCATTATCTTTATCATTCCCGGTGTACACTCCATAGCGAGATGATTGATGCGCCTCAAAACGATCGATAACATCAAAACTCTTCACAGGAATAAACATCCATAGCTTAGCTGTTTCCCTTCTGTATACTGGATGAGACAATTCACCTACACCAAGAATAATAGTACTAACTGGACGATCGAATGAAAATGTTCGTGTGTTGACAGTAGAAGCATGAGTACCTGTTCGAACAGTTGGTAGAGTTACAGTGAACGACATTCCATCTTCATGGAGTTTGACATCAAGAAAGCCTCCAAATTCTGATGAGATACCAGCAGTAAAGTCGATAGTGCCAACATCACTTCCATCTTCATCCTCACCTTTGAATGTCAACTCAAAATAATTAGCTGGATTTGAGAGGTTTCTCAATAATTCCTCATTTTGTGCCTTCTGTTCCTCAAGTGCTCTCAACTGTCTTCCAAGTCCAAGAGTTAAGATGTCAACAATACCATTTGCAAATCCCTTCATGAAAGCTAAAAGTTGAATTCCAAACCCTTTTCCTTTCACCTTTTCCAGCTCTTCTTTGATATCCAGATAAAAGTCATCCATTGCTATTCTAATGATTGTTAAAGCAATTCCAAGTACTTGAGTTATTGGAGCAACTATTGGAAATGCAGCCTCTACTATTGAAAGTGCAGCAAGTGTTACATCAAGAACAAGATGACCGATTTTAAGACCTAGTGGTGTTGGGCTGTTTTTGTCTGCTAAGTCTTTTATATCCTCTGCTATAGCGTAAATGTCAAATGCTAAACCAACAAACGGAATATTTCCAGCAAGTCTTCCCAGAATCTTTGCTCCTGATTTTCCTATTGCTTTAGCACCGAGTTTAGACAATGACTTCATTGTTTTCTGTAGACCAATTTTTTGAGCTGTTTTGGCTACCACATTTTCAAAAGCTCTCTTTGTCACTCTTTCAATAACGTCATTAATTCCCGATAGTCCACCAATAGAGTGAGCCACTTCAAATGAAGAGGATATTGCTCTACCATGTTCACCTTTAGAATGATACTGACCAGCAGCAAGAATGTTCACAAATGTACCAAAAGCACCAAGACCTCTTCCAACTTTAGCAACTTTAGAGGAACTCTCAATTGATTTCGCTTCCTTCGTGTTTGCCAAGCGTTCTTTCACAAATTCTGATGTCCCCATCTTTTTCTCATCAACGTTGATGCTGTGAGTTACCTTTGTTCCCTTATCATCTATTGTCTCAAGTGAAAGAGTATCTCCTTCCCATCTGAAAGAGTCCTCCACTAGTTTGAAAGTGCTAGTATCAACAGAACAAGTGCCACTCCTTTTTCGACCACAAGGTTTTTTAAGAGCTAATCTTGCGCTTGTTCGTACAGGTTCTCCATTGGCTTGATATTTCGGTTTTTTAGATGAAGCATCATCTTGATCACCATCAGTAAATGCACGTACTCTTTTTCTTGTTGATTTTTTACGTTCATGTAATAACTCTTCACGTGCTGTCTGTGTACCTCCAAATTTTGACCCAGGATAATTCTTTTTCGCTATTGATAGCACAAATAAGTCATCGAACGTTTTCCTGCTGAAGTCTGCTTTCTTTGCAGCAATATTTTGAAGAACCTGCCGAAATACTTTGTCAGCGCCTGGAATACGACCAGCTTTACCTTTAATCTTTCGAATATCTACAACCCATTTATTGTGTGAAAATTCATTAACATCCACACTAGACCCAGCCAGGTAATCAAGTGTTTTTTTGTTTAATGAACTCAAGTTGTCAACAATTTTCTTTTTGGCTGCTTGATCTCCCGTTCCAGCAATAAGAACTCTTGCACCTTGTACTAGATTACTGTACTGCGTCTTGGTTAGTTTCTCACGTCCTTGATTTGCTGCAAGATCTATAAATATTTTCTTTAAATTGCTATCACTTGTGGTCGCTGGAAGCTTTTTTATGTTTTTAAAGAAGTCATTTGATGGCGGCAGTAAACTTGATACCTCTGTCTTCAGATTGTTTAACTTTGTTTTGTCTTTCTCATTGTTGTATTCCTGTACTTTCTTCAGCAAATTGTCATACTCAGTATCTTTGGAATAAGCTATGAAATCCTTGCCTTTTAGTATTTCATTCAACTGTTGCTTCCAAAAGTTTTTCTGTGAAAGTTTATCAATTTCTGTAACTTCATCCATAACCACTTTCAATTTTTTATAGAAATCGTCAGTTGGTCTAGCTGCCTCAGCTACCTGCCCGATTACCATCAATGTTCGCAATTTATCTGCTGTAGCTTTGTCTACACCCGCCCATTTTGTCTGCTTATTGAGTGATTCATGTGCAGATACCAACATCATTTTGGCAAGTTTATCTTCAGAAACAGTACTGGCTTTAGCACTATTGTATACCGTTTCATAATCAACTGCTTTACCGCCTGTGAATACTAAGATTTGCTTGTTACTACTTTGCAATCGAAATGTAAAATCGTCACCACCAATGTTAAATTTAAACTCAAAATGTTGCTTGCTCGAGTCCAATAGAGCCCAATTTTGAAGCATGTAAAATACGTCTTTCATCTTCATGTTTAGAACTTTTGGGGTTTTTAATTCAAAGGAATAGCGAGACTTTCCACCGACTTTATGTTCTACTTTCTCTATGTCACCATTTGCCACCAAATCATTCCATTTTTTTTCGTAATCTTTTTGAATTTTAACGTGATCCTGATACAATTTAAACATGTCAACACCACCCCCATTAGCATCAACATGTTGATAAACAGAGCACAGAAACGTCACTAGCAGTAGCACAACAAAATACTTCATTTTCAATTGCTCTGTAATACGTCTTGAAATATCAATTGCACTAGATGAATGATAAAAATAGTTTATAATATAGTATAACACAAAGGTTCAAATGCTAATTCAAGTAACAAATCACTGCATTACATCATACATTCTAGGCGGTATCACTGTAAACTGTTTTTTTACTATAAATAGTAGATGAGTAGTGGTTTTGTTACTATAAATAGTAGATGAGTAGTGGTTTTGTTGCTATAAATAGTAGATGAGTAGTGGTTTTGTTACTATAAATAGTAGATGAGTAGTGGTTTGTTACTATAAATAGTAGATGAGTAGTGGTTTTGTTACTATAAATAGTAGATGAGTAGTGGTTTTGTTACTATAAATAGTAGATGAGTAGTGGTTTTGTTACTATAAAAGGTACATGCATAGTACTGTTTTTTAAGTAAATCAACATTTCTGCAAAATTAATCACAGTTCTACTGTAGAATATTTGCAATAATATGTGATCATGGATGCAAAAAAACAGTCCTAATAACTTTGACAAACACTTCTATTCGATTGTTCGTTATACAACCATTTTGTAAAGGTAGCAAACGAAACTTGGTATCTGGGAAGAGAAACTATTGCTCCACCTAGAAACTAGTGTTGTTTTAGTTAACTATAACTAAAACTAAAACCCCTTTTAGTAAGGCATTTTGACTTTTAGTTAACTAAACTATAATTAAATTACAGGTCTACTGCAATAATCATAACTAACTAAAATGAAAAGTGGCCAATAATGGGCACTTTTAGTTAGTTAACTAAAACTAAAACCCTTTTAGCAAGCCTAATATTATTATAATTAATTAAACTATAACTAAACTAAAAGTTTTAGAATCCAGGCATACTATAACTATAACTAAAAGTAGTCATTTTTGTCAAACTAAAACAACACTGCTAGAAACCAAATTTAGTTAGTTTCCTTCACAAAATGTCTGAATAGCGAGCATTGAAATATTTGACAAAACTATGATATGCTATAGTATGCTATTGTAGAAACTACGTAGTCTGCACAGCTAAAGATATTGCTAGCTAGGTAAAAAATAGCATGCAAAAGTAATGAATATCACTTATTCACTGATTTTTAAAATATAATCTACTCACCACTTTCTCTCTATTGCAGTTCCTTTGTGTTGCACAAACAGATTCCCAATATAAACACTTGTTTTGTGTATTGCACACTATTTCAAGTTCTTGGGATGCTCTGAGTGAGAGCTACAAGGAAAACCAGAGTTACGTTCTGGTCTGATGCTAGTGACCCTGTAGCTTGCTTATATACAGACCACCTCAAAGATAATCAATGATGCCATACTTCCATTCAGTGATGTCATCATCAAGATATACACATTTGAAACGATTTGATTGGCTGTTCCTGATGACGCATGTTGCAACGTATGTGAATAACTGGAAATGTGTTTTATCAATGTCTCTCTTACATATAACTGGAAAATGTTTATGATGATGGAAAACATGTAAAATACATTAGATGTTTGTAATAAGACATTTAATGTCTGTAGGAACTAGGAAGAACTGCATGTATAAACTAAAAGTAGTCACTATTGTCACACTAATACTTTTATTGTAACAAGCCATTTTCTTTGTCTGGGAAGATGGTTTGTGTGTATAATGTATCAGTATTGTTTAGTATAACAACAGTGTCAACAGGCATGGGGCCAAGTACTTTGGTTTGTGTGTATAATGTATTAGTATTGTTTAGTATAACAACAGTGTCAACAGGCATGGGGCCAAGGCAACAGGCATGGGGCCAAGTACTTTGGTTTGTGTGTATAATGTATTAGTATTGTTTAGTATAACAACAGTGTCAACAGGCATGGGGTCAAGTACTTTGGTTTGTGTGTATAATGTATTAGTATTGTTTAGTATAACAACAGTGTCAACAGGCATGGGGCCAAGTACTTTGGTACTTGTGCTTAAGTACTTTAAGTACAGCTTCAAAAGTACTTGTACTTATACTTAAGTCTTTTTTTTTTAATGCACATGTACTTGTACCTAAGTCCTAAGATTAGTACTTGCAAATACTTAAATACTTATAAGTACATGAAGTACTTTGAAGTATTTTGAAGTCCATTATAGTGTTATTATCAAGTATTAGTGCTAACATGTCATGCATGACAGCAGGTGTAAATTTCTTTCTGCTGGTCTGTAGAGCTTGAGTGCTCGTTCTTTTACGCACCACGCCCATTAATTGACCGAGCCCCCGGGAATGATGTAACTTCCTTAACTACGTATACAACACATACTCGCGCAAGTGACACAAACATATAATATAATGATTATAATATAATTATATCCCTATGATTGCTTTCCCACGGGTTCGAACTATAATTATATATATTATATACAGTATAAATATAGTTCGAACCCGTGGGAAAGCAATCATAGGGATGGCCCTACGGGCCATAATAATTATTTCGCATGGTTTCTAGTTTAAACTAAGTATAATATTAACATTAGGCTTACTAAAAGGGTTTAATTTTACGAAATAAAAGAGCCCATTGTTAGCCATTTAGTTAGTTATAGTAACGATTAAAACACTAGTACACATATATGGTTACCACATTGCTATACTCACATACTGTAGTTTAGATATGCTACAATTGAAAACATGCATTAGATGTTTGTAAGAAGACATTTAATGTCGTAGGAACTAGGAAGAAACAGGTATAACTAAAAGTGGTCACTATTGTCATACTAATACTTCTATTGTAACAAACCATTCTCTTTGTCTTCCCAGACAAAGAAGATGGTTTGTTAATAAAAGTATTAGTATAACCATTGTGACCACTCTTACATGTAGTTATAGTATGATGCATGGTTATCTCAGTTATAGTATAGTTGATCAACTAAATTAATATTAGGCATACTAGAAGGGTTTTAATTTTAGTTAACTAACTAAAAGTGTCTGTTATTGGCCATTTTTTCATTTAGTTAGTTATAGTTATCACTTGTAATTTAGTTAACTAAAACAACACTAAAAAGTGTACTGCATCTTTACAATACTAATACCAGGAACTTATAAGCATTCACCAAAAATGATCACACGTGCCAGCCATGTGATCATTATATTTGCTACTCAGAAAAGAAAGAATAGGTGGTAATAGCATTTTATAAAATCAGTATACATGACAAAATTGCCCACCTCTACTTTATAAATTGTAACAATATTGGTTTCATCGGCTAAACTCAATCAGCATACATACGAGATTGACTTAGTCTGGTATGGCCATGATATTAAGCTGTTTGAAAATTGTGGAATGCTAATATATTCAAAGACATACACTTATGCATAGAGATTTTATCCATTATTTATTTTATGTGTAACCAAGAACTAGAGCAGATTCTGTGATGTAGTACATGTGTATGTCATGTTGCATGGGTACCATATATAATATACTATGTCACCAGGCCCTTTTTTATCAAAGCAAAATGACCACACAAAATGAAGAGGGACACTCAACCACTTGAATTCTACAAACATATGGTACATGTATATATATTTAGTGAACTGAATATAATAATTTTACTCTCTCTAAAATAAATAAATGGAAATTCAAAATAATATTTTGAGTTGTTCGTAAGTGACGAAAAACTGTGTGATTATAACATTATAGTTAAGAAATTTAACTTAAAAATTAATAGTGCTTACTGTATCATGAGTACAACTATAACAATTAGTATTATGTTCTCTTGGTTGTAATATAGTGTATAGTTTAATGTCATAAGGTTAATACATGATTATACTATAACTCAATAACGTATATGTACTATAGTGTATAGTTTAATGTCATAAGGTTAATACTGTAACTTAATAACTTATATGTAATATAGTGTATAGTTTAATGTCATAAGGTTAATACATGATTATACTGTAACCATATAATGAAGCAACGGATTGAAATTTGACATACACAAAAAAGAACGGGAAGGACTATTATATGAAAATGGTCCAGGTAAAAAGATTGTTGGACATTCCAAACTAAAGTTAGGAACATTTTTCTGAGGTCATGATGAATGTGAGTGACCTTTAGTATAGTACTTACAAACCATGAAAGATTATAGGATACAATGATATTCCATGGACCAAGACGAAGATATGACGGAATAATACCACGATATAGGGCAAATGGACCCTCTGTTCTAATTGTCTGTGTAGAATAGAAACAGCTTTTTAAATATCAAAAATGAATTTACAAAAATGATTAATACCAGTACCTTCATCACAGGGATAAACATGTACAACATAAGAGGAATAAAATAATGTATTTTGGTGACCAAATAGTATTATAGTGACTAAAACACCATTTGAGTGACTAAACCAATGACCATATTAATGTTCTGCTATTTTGGTGACCAAACACTATTTTGTGTGACCAAAATAGTGTTTTGATGAAACTACTGTTTTGGTCACCTTTACTAAAGTGTTTTAGTAATGGTTGGAAAAATAGATAGATAATAATAATAATTAACATGGAACATACATAGATACATACATACATACATACATACATGGTTATATACATACATATATACATACATACATTCACATACACGCATACACACATATACATACATACATACATACGTATATGTACATACATGTATATACATACATACATACATACATACATACATACATGTACATACATACATACATGTACATACATACATACATGTACACACACATACATACATACATACATACATACATACATAAATACTTACATACATACATACATACATACATACATACATACTTTTATGAAGCAATCTAATGAACTAGTATATATATGAGACTGATGAATATTTTTTAGTTTTCGTTGGTTCATCATTCTAGATTTTACAACATCAATGGGATTAGCTGCTATGATCCCCAACACACCAGCTAGGAAACCAGACAGTAGATGAGTGACTGTATTATCAACAAATATATCTAAAAATGAAGACAAAATAAATGAATAAATGAGTATTTACTTATATTGCCTATTATAAAGATTTAACTGGGATATGACAGGAAAAATTCCAACAAGATATATAGTGAAAAAAGCATCTCTATGTTGCTTTGTGATGTCCAGCATTCAGTAATCATGGCTGACTTTATCATGCCTGAAACATAACAGTCTATTATACATGTAGTTATTATTTTGATTATCTTAAGTTTTCAAGGATCTTGTAGAATTTTAGGAATATATTTCAGGTAGAATAGCTAGCTACTACTTCCAGTTTCTATATAAGCTACAAGCAGCTTTCTTCCTGCTGGTCTATAGATCTAGAGCAATATATTGTCACTAAGACACTAACGGAATTAACTCTTAGTTACACTGTAATAAGCTCAAGATGTATTGTAAGTGGCACACACACTAACCATTTTTGAGCCAATTTGGCCCAAGCTTCAAAACTTATCAAAAACTCTGATATATACGTATATATGTTACATGTGAATGACCTTTATTCAGTATTAGTACAGTATACTAATGAGTTAATGTGGTTTTGTTACTATTAATAGTTTATTGATTGTGGTTTTGTTACTATTAATAGTTTATTGATTGTGGTTTTGTTACTATTAATAGTGGATGGGTTGTGGTTTTGTTATAGTGTATGGGTGTGGTTTTGTTACTATAAATAGTGTATGGGTGTGGTTTTGTTACTATAAATACTGGATGGGTTGTGGTTTTGTTACAAGTGATGCTACATGAGGAAACTCCCCATTGCTGACAAGTAACTAGATACACAACATGATGAATACTTTATCACAGATGTACACATACATGTACACGTACATGTACACATACATGTACATGTAATGAATGGATAAATGAATGATATTTATTTACCTGTAGATAATAATTTAGATTTGAAGAAGTCATAAAATGGTAATAACACACCAGCTACTACAGCAGCACGTTGAGCTGTTGGTGAAACACCCTACAAAATAAATAATTATTATCCAGGGCTTCGTTAAGGAGAGGGGCCAGAATATCCCTCCCCTCTCTCTTGGAAGTTACATGTACATGTAGGTTCCTAAGACTGTATGTCACTACAAAGTCGTTCAAACTCTTTCCCATTTTAAAAAATGTTGTAAATATTACTATGGCTTCAATCACCATGGTAACCACTAGTTATTACTATAGAATCACGTAGAGTTAAAACACAGTATAATATCATGAATTCCCAGTTTTTATGTGTGCTACTATGGTTTCAATCACCATGGTAACCAGGATGAACCAGCATTACATGTAAACTTCTGAGGTATCATAATTAGTTTCTTCCTATTAAAGTGAGAATGTTCACAAGTAAGCATGAAAAGGCCTATTTTTTGAAAATGGGTCACACATTACTCTAACCACTCACTCTGTAGAGACCATTCCAGCCTTCTGTTTTATAAATTTTATTAAATGCACATAGCATACTTTCTCTCTTAGCATACATTTCAGAAGTGGCTGCCTGCATACGAACCTAAATGTGAGAAGAAGAGAAAAATTATGGGCCAGACAGCCAGACAGACATAGACAGACAGCCAGCCAGCCAGACAGACAGACAGACAGCCAGCCAGCCAGACAGACAGACAGACAGACAACCAGACAGCCAGCCAGCCAGACAGACAGACAGCCAGCCAGACAGCCAGACAGACAAACAGACGAGGGTTGGGCAATAGTTCAATATATCATAATAATTGCATCACATGATGTTACTTCCTTAACTGGACTGTATGTATATAACACAATGCCACACAAACATTATATATGATATGAAGGGTTGAGAGCCAGATAGCCAGACAGACAGACAGCCAGCCAGCCAGACAGACAGACAGACAGACAGCCAGCCAGCCAGACAGACAGCCAGCCAGACAGACAAACAGACAAGGGTTGGGCAATAGTTCAACATATCATAATAATTGCATCACATGATTTTACTTCCTTAACTACACTGTATGTACAATGCATCACAAACATTTTATATGATATGAAGGGCTGAGAGCCAGATAGCCAGCCAGCCAGCCAGACAGACAGACAGACAGACAGCCAGACAGACAAACAGACAAGGGTTGGGCAATAGTTCAACATATCATAATAATTGCATCACATGATTTTACTTCCTTAACTGGACTGTATGTATATAACACAATGCAACACAAACATTATATATGATATGAATAATAAAAAACATTTCCAATAAAAATGAAAGAAGATGTAGGGATGTCAAAACCCAAAAAGCATGCGAACAAGGTTAGGTGGGACCCAAAATTAAACAAACCACTTCTACATAAGTACTTAAACCACTATAAAGCAAAATACAAAGAGCTGTACTTATGTAGGGTTATATGGAAGTGGTTTGTTTAATTTTGGATCCCACCTAGTGGGGTATATGTCATTTTTGTGCAATATGGACAATTTCCAGTAGTCAATTTTCGGTTAAACCACTCTGGCTCTCAACCCTTTATTAAACCCCATGGAAAGCAATCATAGGGATGGCTCCGTGGGCCATAAAAACACACACAATTCCAATCATAGACAGTATCAATGAGTACATGCAATATTACAATAATTACAAGTCACGTTTAGAAAATAATAGTAAAACCTCATTTTCAATATCGCCTAATCCCAACTTTAATTACAATGAATATGTTTTATTAATCAAGATAATAATTAATTGTGTAAATAATAATATGTACCTTCAACACATCTGTTGGGTTAGCAATGGCAGCAGCAAGAGCTCCTGAAGATGCTCCACATATTATATTATTAAATAATGTTTCACCTAGGAGAATGTAATGATTATAATAGTTAACGTTCTATAACTAAAACTAAACCCCTTTTAGTAAGGCATTTTGACCTTTGGTTAACTATAACTAAAACTAAAACCCCTTTTAGTAAGGCATTTTGACCTTTGGTTAACTATAACTAAAACTAAAACCCCTTTTAGTAAGGCATTTTGACTTTTGGTTAACTAAACTATAACTAAATTACAAGTCCACTGTAATAACTATAACTAACTAAAACTGAGAATGGCCAATAATGGTCACTTTTAGTTAGTTAACTAAAACTAAAACCATTTCAGTAAGTCTAAACATTTTTAGTTAATTAACTATAACTAAAACTGTGATAAACTAGATACTGTCATACTAACAACACTAAATTATACATGTGAAATCGAGGTGACTGCCAGATTTATTGATCCACTGTTTTGTATGTATTATATAAATCATGGTTTGGAGGCTTACATGCGTATATGCCAGATATACATGTACTACCTGCTGTGAAGGAGGTTTATGTGGATATAACCCAAGGTCCATAGGGTCAAGCATCCACATAAACCCAGCAAGTTGGGTATCTGGTCATGATACCAACTAAATATTGTTTATAATTATAATATATTATTATAATTTAATAATTGAATTTTTGATGAGGTGTATATGTTAAATATACACCTAACCACATCAAACGGTTGCTATGGTAACAAAGAATACATGTATATACACTTCAGTTTCATATTCAATTGCTCATCCTGGATACCAAATGTAAGCCATGTACATGTACATGTACATGTACATTGTATAGTACATTGTATGTACATGTACAGTGTAAAATATACATGTACATGTACACATGTACATGTATATTACAGTATATATACA
The DNA here is from genome assembly GCA_947044365.1 of Petrosia ficiformis. Taxonomy (NCBI): domain Eukaryota; kingdom Metazoa; phylum Porifera; class Demospongiae; order Haplosclerida; family Petrosiidae; genus Petrosia; species Petrosia ficiformis. Next base: position 7,287,612 of record OX345638.1, read on the forward strand.
TGTATATATGTACAATGTATAATATATGCATGTACATATAATTGTTTATATAATGTTATAACCTTTGGCATATATTGCAAGGTGTTGTTTAAATGAGTTATAAAGACCAATTTTAATAGTTCCATATGATGCTTGTCTTAATAAAGCAGGTGCTATACTAGAAGAATATTACTGGATGAATGGATGGATGGATGGATGGATGGATAGATGGATGGATGGATAGATGGATGGATGGATGGGTGGATGGATAGATGGATGGATGGGTGGATGGATGGATGGATGGATGGATGGATAGATGGATGGATGGGTGGATGGATGGATGGATGGATGGATAGATAACAGACTGATGGTGAATGGTTCCTACTTCCTAACCCATTATATAAAGCTCGGATTTTTTCTTCTCTAGTAATTCTGTATAAAGCATGTAACATTCCTCTATATTTTATATCTTTACAAGCCTCGTCTGTAACCTGTCCTTGAATCTGTAACCTCGTCTTAGTAGTATCAATGGGAAATGTCCCTGAGATCAAATATATGTATGTACATGTATGTGTGTGTGTATGTATGTATGTATGTATGTATGTATGTATGTATGTACATGTATGTATGTACATGTATGTATTTTAGTATTTCGGTCAGAAAGTTATACATTTCCTGATTCAGTTTTTGAGAAACTCATGAACATTAAATGCAATTAAAACACAAAAGAATTTCAAAGAAACCACAATGCTATAATAGTCCATAACAGCAACGACTAATAGTAATAGTATAATAGTAATATATTACATACACTTGCGAGGTATTTTGTAATTACCCAACATACATGTATGTACAGTAAGACTTCGTGTGATGTACTTATACAAACAGAACCATACTTTTACCATATTTAAACGAACTATAATAATTATATATATAATTATGACATATACATAATATATATATATGTATATATGTATATATATATATATATATGTATATATACATATATATATATATGTATATATATATGTATATAAATATATATATATATATATATATATATATATATATAATTATGTATATAAATATATATATGTATATAAATATATATATATATATATATATATATATATATTTACTTACCAAATTCAGCAGTCATTGATGCCAAACCTCCATATACGAAGTATTTAGCAGTAGTAACGAAGTCAGACTATTAGAAAGAATTATATAATATACAACAAGTGATTTTAATCTTACCATACTGATAGACTCATTAGGGACTGGAGACAATACTGATTACTGACAAGTACAAAAACCACACCCACTAAATTAAGATAATAATTATTAATTAATTATCATTATAATTACCATAGAAGCCATTCAAAATAGCATAATACTTATACAAACCACAGAATACATGCTTGAGTAAGAACAAAACATCCAGATACAACCACAATCCCAGTACTCCTAACATAATTCTTATACCATGATTATATACAGTATGTCAATAAAAAGTCACCATACAGCAACAGTAATTACCTTAGTTCTACTGTAAGTACAGTATAGTGTAGTAATTACTGTCTCGCTACTGTAGTGTTGAATTGTCAAGTATACCAAAACTGTATTGTATGGTGACATTTTATTGACATATACTGTAAATGTAACATTATTTTGTGACTTCATATATTAAGTGTTGTTTGCATTTTTTCAGTAATTATTTTTCAATATTATTATTAAAAGTTTGTTTTTCGAAACATTACAGAACATGATGTAATTTTGAAATCCATTTTTCATATTCTTGATGGATAAAGCATCTGTGTGAGAGAAAAAAATAATTACGTACTTAAAATTTCTGATAATAATTATACGACTTAAAAATCAAGAGAGTCTATAGTCTATATAGTACCTAATAAATAGTCTATTACCATAGCACATACTCCTATGTAGCCAGTTTGTACAAGTAGGTATCAACAATTACTCTTAGATACCAAATTTCATACATACATGTACATTGTGTATGTACAGTACATGTACTTGTAGAAAATGGAAGTGCACAAGCCTATGGTAGTTCTTATGAAAAATCGCGATACATTTTTCCATGATAATTACAGTCTGGTAACTAGAGTGTTTAGTAACTGAATCTTGTAATATCCAATCAGATTGCTCAGTTTATTGATTTATCACATGACTTCGTACATTAAAAAACAGCATATCAAAATATTTAATAAAAGAAATGGTTGTGTCCAGGATTGGGGCCGATTACGATTGTAATCGTAATCGTTTATAATCAATTACAATTTTTGTGTAATTGTAATCGTAATCACACATTCAAAATTTTATGTAATCGTGTCTTGGATACCAGGTTTCTACTATCACCTAGAGACCATGATTCACCGCACAAATAAACAAAGATTTGAATATTTGTAATACTGTACAAGTAGGTGGAGTGAATCAGGTGACAGTCACCTGATTATAACATCACAGAACCAGGAATATTGGCCTAAGTTACCCGACTGTTTTTCGCTATGGCAGTCTGGGGATAACACTATAAGTGATGTAACAATGTCTACAATGAAATCGAGAATTCTCTTGTAATCAAAATGGCTTATTAATGTTATAATCACAAAAAATGACATTATTAGTACACTTTTTACAATATCAGTATCAAGGTAAGGTAAGCATTCCATCAAATTTAAAGTTCATTCACGTTCGCTTTGACCTCCTCAGGAAAGTGTTCATAACCAGAGTTTTTGAAAAGTTTTGAAGCTCGGGTCAAATTGCTTCTACAATGGTTAGTGTGTGTGCCATTGCGAATACATCTTGAGCTAATTAATTAAGAGTTAATGCTGTTAGTGACAACACAATCATAATTAACTGGCCCAAAGAGAGAACTGTGCAGTGCCAAATAAGAAGCTCTTTGGGCCAGTAGTACACCATATGAGCTTATCAAAAACAATGTCCATAACTTACAAATGTACATGTAGTTTGAAATGACCAACAATCTTTATACAAAATTATAGGAAAAGGTCTAATTTATTAACTAACCACTCTAATCCTGGCACCCATTGCCCTTGGAGGTAGATTTTTTCGAAATTTAGCTCTCACTACTCCATTGTTACCATGTGATCTCATGACACGCCCCCATATGACTCTGTGCTTACGAGGCTTCATATCTCCCCGAGCTACAGGTAAGTGAATTATTAAATTATAATAACAATGTACATACACTATTGTGTATTTTAAGATGAAGAAGGGTATTTCTCCTCACGGTATTAAATGTTGAATTGATTAACACAGAAAGTACAGTAGAATGGTACTGGACTAGAGGAGAACACGTCTTAACAGGACATTGTCAAACAAGCATTTAGCTCACTTATTAAACATGTGTCCTTTTATTATTATTTATAAAGCTGGAACGGATCCTGTTTTCAATATCTGAATATCTGTTCACAATAATGGTCGGGTGCCCTGAATAATTGCTCTAAAATATTCATGACTGGTCTGCACTAAAGTATACAGTATTACCTCACCTTTTTGCTGTATGCAATAGATGTTTATACAAGCAGCATTGGTCTATTTACAGATCATTCTACTCTCTAAAAGCCAAAAAAGCAAGTCTCTTATCAACCACCATTTTAGTGCTATTTCAACTTCTCATTTGGTTTCTGCGCATGTGCAAACATTAAACGAGTACCCAGATACAAAGAGACAGATCTGGATGTTCAGTTCACGGATAATCAGGTATCTGTTCCAGCCCTAATTAATTTTTATTCATAGCCTCATATAAAAACCATTATACTGGTTTATCATCATGTGATAGTAGGACACGCCTACTTTAATAAGTTGGTGGTGCATGAAAATTTAATCATCGGCTAATGAATTATTACACACCTAACTATTAATTATTATACTAATATATAGTGGGAGGGGAAGAGAGATATCCCCACCTAAATTTATTTCAACCTGCCATAACATTTCGGCTACAAGCACCAGTAGGGCTGGGAATCGGCTGAGATTCTGAAACCATTATCATTAACTAATTGAAATCAGCAGACGTAATTAGGCCAATTAAGTAAATTAATACAGGAAAAAGGCTTCCTATCACTTACATTGCTTGCTGTTGCATGTACATGTATGTCTTCTGAAATACATGTAATTAACATAATCGATAATTTCAATATAGATTAGTTGTATCATCCTAGCACTACCCAGAAGCAACCTCAGACAACCGTTTGCTTCACATGATCAATTCTTTGATATCCAAGATGATGTATCTACATGTATTGTAAAGGCCACATCTTTTGTCCACCATATGATTCTATTTGACTGCATTTGATTGCTTTTAGTTCACTCAATCATTCAATACTTAGTTGGTTTGTATAGCACCAAGTTGCTTCCTGGATAGTGTCGCAAACCTTTGTATTAAGAACCCCACAAATTTCCTAAGGCTTCGTACTAACAGCTAACATCAAAAATACATCACAAGAATGATAACATTTAGTGTTAATATGCATAATACACCACATCTGCAATCCGATCGGAAGTGTGCAGTATGAATATTAATGAGGTGTTGTTCTGGATCAACTTGTAATATACACTGAAAGGTGTAAGGCATTGGGGCATGGCTAGCGAACAAATGTTCATTTGCAACCACTTAACACTATAGGGGTGCTTGGAATGTATGACCACTCTAGGGAACCCTTGCAACATATGACCACTCTAGGGGCCTTTGGAATATATGACCACTCTAGGCACCATTGTCATTAGGTAAACAACATTACAGTGCCTATCCATATATTATAGTTGACTTGTTGTTCTTGTAACTTGGTCCGAAGTATTAAACAAACCTTTTCCTCTTTTGTGGACTTTATATACATAAGCTACTCTCTTTCCCAAATAGAATTCCGTTTCTTTTCGACTCTCAACTCCCTCTATCTTCACTAGCGACTGTTGATGATGGATGTTTCTTTTTCCTCGACGGAAACTAACAAATATACCTTTGCAATACAACCTATATATGATGAAGGAGATTGAATTAACTGACTCATAGCATACCATACATACCTTGTCATTGCAAAGCTTTCCTTTGATGCGCATGAAGTCCTGTGTAATATTAAAATACAAATACAGTGTATATTATTAGTAATTTATTAATGGATAATTGTAGAAAGTTAGATTAAGTAAGATGCAAAATGATTTAAAATTCACTCACCAGACACGAGGTTACAGAGAAAGACCTTCAAAGGAGGTGTGAGGGTTAAATTCTTGACCCTACCTACTTACACGTGGTATATACATATAGTCATGTTGGCTTCAGGGATGACCTGCTTGTGTAGAAATGTAAGGGAGTACAATGACACAATGTATGTTGGTTATAATAAGTATATTGTATTTAATTATACTATTGTGTGTTAAACTGAACTGTTGACAAACATGCCATGGTTATTATTACTGAATTTGTTGTTTTGGGTTTGTTTTTTTTTTACAAAGTTTAATGCAAAATGCATAAGGAAATGGCTAATAGCAACTAAATACTAATATAAAAGCCACCCTATTATATATCTGTTTATATTTGTATATAATTATATATATATGTACACATATACACAGATGTACATACCGAGAATATTGTCAAAGTTCAGACGATTTTACTCAACCTCAACATTGGTATGTTTCTATGTCTCATCAATTCATTAATTAAAGTATTATAATATCTAAAATGTTATATAAATATTTGTTTTATATAGAAAAGGGTTTTATTTATAAACGCTATTCACATTCACCTTGTCCTCAGAACAATTGTCATAACTTTAGTTTGGAATCACCAACAATATTTTTATCTGTATCATTTTCATATACATGTAATTATCATTATTGAAAGGATAATTTATTAAATAATAGACTAATCTACAAATGCATAGCAATAGACGAATATGGAGTAGATGAAACAGGAGGTTACCTTATCCTTCCATTCTTTCTTGTGTATGTCTATTGCTTCATTATTAAGTTACAGTATAATCATGTATTAACCTTATGACATTAAACTATACACTATAGTACATATACGTTATTGAGTTACAGTATAATCATGTATTAACCTTATGACATTAAACTATACACTATAGTACATATAAGTTATTGAGTTATAACAGTATAATCATGTATTAATCTTATGACATTAAACTATACACTATAGTACATATAAGTTATTGAGTTACAGTATAATCATGTATTAACCTTATGACATTAAACTATACACTATAGTACATATAAGTTATTGAGTTATAGTATAATCATGTATTAACCTTATGATATTAAACTATACACTATAGTACATATAAGTTATTGAGTTACAGTATAATCATGTATTAACCTTACATTGTATGACATTAAACTATACACTATAGTACATATACAGCCACCACATCTTAATTTTGAGGTCATCATGAATGTGAACAGACTTAGTTAACTCGCAATACTTTACTAAAAGAGGTTATACATTTGGTTATAGTTACTTTCATTCCTATTATAGCCTGATGTTAGCAGATTAAGAAACATAGGTATCAGTGCTCACATTGATTCTGGTAAAACAACATTAACAGAGAGAGTTCTATTTTATACAGGGAGAATAGTAGCAATGCATGAGGTAAGATAACTTGAAATAAATAATTATATCAGTCATGAGAAATGTGAGCATTGAGTTTGATTATACCACGTACAATACAATCACTTCTATTTCATAATTTCATGATTTTTTTTTTCAGGTAAGAGGTAAAGACAATGTAGGTGCTACAATGGACTTCATGGAATTGGAAAGACAAAGAGGAATTACAATTCAGGTATCTATGAACAGTCTCATTCCCATTCTGTGAGAATGGTCTAGGAATGAGATTTATACATGTACATAATATTAGTACTTTATATTGTACATGAAAAAATCATGTCCCTAACATGCTAGCAAAAGGCATAGAAACGATTAACAAACAAACACAACAGACAAACAGCCACAATGGCTTATAAAATTCATAAAACACAGCCACAAAGGGCTTAGAAAATATTAAGGCGGCAGCAACCCTGGCTGGAAAATCATGTACTGAGAGTAGTCAGCGATCTTGCACAGAGAAAACAAATGTACAGCCACAATGGCTAAAAAAGGATTATACCACCGAATGCCCGGTCTTGAGACCTGGGAACTGTAGGTTAATGATCTTTTATGGCTAGTCAACTCTCCCCCACTCATTCAGTTACATAGATTTCTCTACTCAGTAGTCAGCTCTACCAAATACCACTGAAGATAGCTATGCAGAGAGATTAAAGCTTTGGCTAATTCTAATTATCACTACATGTATGATGTACATTTGTGTATACCGTAGAATTTGAGACTTACATGTAGATTATTTGTAACTATTTTATATATTGAACATGATGGTATCATATCCAGCATTCCAGGCTGCTGAGAGAACAAATTCGGTTCATTAAAATTTCGAAATTAGGCCCCCTTTATCTTAAGCTCAGCATACACCGTGACACATTGTGAGCATGAAAAACTGTTTGCAAGCAACATCTTACAACATGTTACAAGAAGTTGCACTTTCTATTCCATGCAACAAGCTGCATGCAACATTATGGGCTTTTATCCTCTCAATGGACCTTCATCTATTCATAATTTCTTGTACTAATCTTAATCTTGTATTTCAATATAGTCAGCTGCCACTTATACCACATGGAAGGATCATGTTATTAACATTATTGATACACCTGGACATGTTGATTTCACTATTGAAGTGGAACGATCATTACGTGTTTTAGATGGAGCTGTATTGGTACTCTGTGGAGTGGGCGGAGTCCAGGTTTGAAAACGTTTAGTAGTGGACTCACATTGAATAATATATTAGGTTTACTAAAAATGTTGTAATTAGTTTTCATATCCACGATATACATGTAATAATTACATGTACATGTACATGTATGTAACTATGTAAGTACATGTAACTGTGTAAGTACATGTACATGTACATGTATGTAACTATGTAAGTACATGTACATGTATGTAACTATGTAAGTACATGTACATATACATGTATGTAGTTATGTAAGTACATGTACATGTATGTAACTATGTAAGTACATGTACATGTATGTAACTATGTAAGTACATGTACATATACATGTATGTAGTTATGTAAGTACATGTACATGTATGTAACTATGTAAGTACATGTACATGTATGTAACTATGTAAGTACATGTACATGTATGTAACTATGTAAGTACATGTACATGTGTCAAGTTAGCCTGTTCATACAGGCGTATGAGATGTTTGATTCGGACCCGGCCTGTCTTTCTTTCTTTCTTTCTTTCTTTCTACATCTCCGATAACATCATGTATATGCTTAGGTTTGGTGTTGGTGTCTTTGGTGGTTTCATTACCCCGGCCTTCACCTAATGCCTAGTGTCAAGTTAGCCTGTTCATACAGGCATATGGGATGTTTGACGGACCCTGCCAGCTGGGCTGCCTTGGTAGCTCAGTTGGTAGAGCATCTGTCTGGAGTACAGAGTGTCGTGGGTTCGAATCCCACCTGAGGCAACTCTCATTTTCCTTTTTCCATTGCCTCAGGTGTCTTTCTTTCTTTCTTTCTTTCTACATCTCCAATAACATCATGTATGTAGTTATGTAAGTACATGTACATGTACAGTACATGTATGTGTAATTAGTTCTGCACTATTCTCTTTTATAGAGTCAGACATTAACAGTTAACAGACAGATGAATCGTTACAAAGTCCCTCGCATCGCTTTTATTAATAAATTAGATAGAATGGGAGCTAACCCTGATAGAGTGGTCTCACAGATGAGGTAAATAATTTTAATGCTGTTTAAAAATACACTTGACGATACTACATGTACATGTACATGTATTTGGGGTGAAGTACATTTTAGTGGCTGAGATGTTTTCAGTTTACTACTAAAGTTATGAGCGGGAACAATAATATGATAGAAACTGTTCAGTATCGAATGACTAGCCAGCCCCCCAACTCTATTCCCACAAAAAGGGCCTATATACATGTACACATGTACATATACTATAATATTATGTCAATAAAACATCACCATACAGTAATAGTAATTACCATAGTTCTATTGTCAGTATATTATAGTAATTACTGTCTCACTACTGTGGTGTTCAATTGACAAGTATACCAATTACTGTCAAAACTACTGTTGAACTACTGTGGTTCGAATATGAAACCACTGAATAATTACTGTACTGTATGGTGACTTTTTATACTGTACATGTACAGCACAGTAAGGACTCCCATGTACATGTACATGTACGTGTACTAATTAAGACATACATCTACTGTACTACATGTACAATTGTACATGTACTTAACACATAATAATTATTATCATAATTATCGTCTAACCCATTACTTGCTTCCTTAGAGCTAAGCTTCATCATAATGCAGCACTGGTGCAGGTACCCATTGGTCTGGAAGGACAACATGAGGGAATTATTGATATAATACAAAATAAAGCTCTTTACTTCACAGGAGATTCAGGGTATATTCATTATAATATAATTATTATTACTATATTGTATTGATAGTATGACATTAGTGACCACTTTTAGATATACATGTACATATAGTTTTATCACAATTTCAGTTATAGTTTGTGGAAAGGTGCATCTTGCTTCAACATGTTGCATGGACAATATACATGTACATGTACATACATGTACATGACATTGTATACTATAAAGCTTTATGTACATGTACAGTAAGTGGTCTTAACACATGTACATGTGTATAAGAGATGATCCAGGGTTTTCTGAGAGGAGAGTGGCTATTAAGTCACTTTGTGACATGTATTTATGAGAGGTGTGGTTTCATCAGCTTAATTAATTACTCAAGCACAACAAGTAGTAATGCACGCTAAGAAACTACATGTATGTACATGTACATGTAAAAGAAGTCACTGTTTTGGATTTTCTTCTGGAAGTCAGCCTGTGCTGATGTATTCCTTAAGGATGTGGGTACCACCACATCCAACCCTCCTGGATCATCCCCTGATGCACGATGTACTGGTACATGTATATCACTATACATGTACTTGTAGAATGACAATAGAAGAAAATGATGTACCTTCTGAGATGAGGTCTATAGTGGACACCCGGAGACATGAATTAATAGAAACTGTTGCTAACATTGATGAACCTCTTGGAGAGATATTCCTGTCTGATAGAGTACCTACTTCACAAGAATTAATGGTATGGCCACATAGTGATACATGAATGCTGCTATATCTTTTAGATACTATAATCAGTATCATAAATTCATAATAACCATTACCATGCAGCCTAACATGTACATTATCTGACTTTATTAAGTTTACATACTATTATGGGAGCTACATGTACACTTTAATAAGGTGACAGTCAACTGTACTTCTAAGTAGTACTATAGTACTACTCTGTACTGTAATGTAGGAATTCATGATACATTTATATGTGATAGCATAGTGCTAAGGTGTAATACTGTGTAGTACATTCAAAGTACAGTGTACTTCATTCACAATGTACAATGTTTTCAATGGAAGTACCAGTGATAGTATGTGAACTTAATAATATCAGCTAGGTACTGTATGTACACTCATATACACTGTACATGTACATGTATGTACATCAAACTGTTATTCATTCATTACTACTTCATTATAATATTCTATTCTATCCAGGCTGCCATTAGACGGTGTGTGATATCACGTACGTTTACTCCAGTACTTTTAGGTTCAGCGTTAAAGAATAAAGGGGTACAACCTCTCTTGGATGGGGTAATAGACTATCTTCCTAATCCATCTGAAGTAACAAATTGTGCTATTGATAATACAAATACCAGGTACATGTACATACACATGTACATGTATATGTACATATACATGATGTTATCGGAGATGTAGAAAGAAAGAAAGAAAGAGAGACACCTGAGGCAATAGAAAAATGAAAATGAGAGTTGCCTCTGGTGGGATGTACATGTACATGTGCATGTATATGTACATGTGTACATATACATATACATGTACATGCATGTACATATATAGGTACAGGTTCATGTATATGTACATGTACATGTTGAAGTCTGTTCACATTCACGATGACCTCAGAATTAGGATGTGATGACTTTGTATGAGTATAGTCACTATAGTGTATAGTGTCATAAGATTAATACATGATTATATTGTAACTCAATAATGAAGCAATGGATTGAAATTTGACAAATACAAAAAAATAACGGGAAGGACTATTATATGAAAATGGTGTAGGTAAAAAGATTATTCTTCATTACAAACTAAAGTTATGAACATTTTTCTGATGTCATGGTGAAAGTGAATGACCTTTAGTATATTATTATAACCAAATCACTTTTCAACTAGTAATATACATACACACATGTACAATGTAATATACATGTAATATACATGTATATTACATGTATATTACATGTATATTACATTGTACATGTATAATATAATATTCAGTAATGCAGAAACAGTGATAATGAGTCCATTAAGAAACAATGAAAATCCTTTTGTTGGATTAGCGTTCAAATTAGAGGTTAGTATGATGTACATGTACATGTACATGTACGTAAATACATACACGTACTTGTACATGTACGTACATATTCCCATATTTCAGGCAGGGAGATTTGGTCAGCTAACATATATTAGAGTATATCAAGGATCATTAAAGAAAGGAGAATGGACTGTTAATACTAGAACTGGAAAGAGAGTTAAAATATCAAGATTAGTTCGAATGCATTCAGATGAAATGGAGGTAAGTCTTATAGTATATATACATGTATGTGTTGTTTTAGTTAACTCCATTTAATGTTCTAACTCAAATCATTGCTGATGACTTCTTCATATCTGAAGCTCAACAATGTATTGTTTGTCTTACTTGCTAATGTTTCTCGCATCATTTTATAATGATTCTCTGCTACATACATGTACATGTACATGTACCTGTAACTATGTGTATAACTAAAAGTAGTTACATGTATTATTATAAACTTAAACAACACTATTGTACATGTACATGACACATTTTTCTTGAATTCTATACCTTAGTCCGAATAGTAAGGGATATACATGTACATGTACATGACACATTTTTCTTGAATTCCATACCTTAGTCCGAATAGTAAGGGATATACATGTACATGACACATGACACATTTTTGCTTGAATTCCTATATAGTCCATACTTTAGTCCCATAGAAGAATAGTAAGGAATATATATACAGTAGCTGATATCACATAATATACAGTTTTCTGATTTCTTATTCTCAATTAGGATATATCGGAGGCCAGTGCTGGTGACATATGTGCTTTGTTTGGAATAGATTGTGCATCTGGGGACACTTTTATCAGTGAAGGAGCTCCTAAATACACAATGGTATGACTACTTTTACACATGTGTAACAAGACTTGATTGAATTGGAGATATTAACTCTCTTTAATAATAATTTGCAAGGGTTTATATAGACAGACAGGATGAGACAATTAGACAGACAACATTATATAGGATTACAAAAAGAACAACTATAATCATGTAACACTTATAATACTAACAATGTCCATTGTTACACTGCCCTCTTCCAAAAGTCTTTACTGTTTTCAGAATGTCAATCGATCGGGTTGTCGTACATTACTTCTGAGGCGCCCACTCCAGTATTGACCACCGCGAGTGTTTGTGTTTCTCACTTGATCAGTCAATGCACTTGTGTCATTATCAGTACTAGCTGGGATTGGAACCAGTACTTCCTCATCAGTGTCATCTGGATCACTGTAATGTCCTCCATCAGATTTGTGCTCGATTGACTTTGTAGAACTTCTTGAGTAACATGGTTTTAATCTATTAAAGTGGACAACTGACTGGCGTTTCTTTTGTCCTTCCTTTAGCTCATCTAATTGAATTCTATATGTCACATCAGACAAAACATCTAAAATTGTATATGGTCCTTTCCAGGGACGAAGGAACTTACGAGATTGACCCTGTAGTTTTGATAAAGTCCTGGAGAATCCCAAATGTCCCCCACCACAACCATTATGTAAGGACTGAATGATCCTAGCTGTCCACTGTTGTGGTACTATCAACTGTAGAGAGGGCAAGCCGCGGTTGTCCGACTCCCACTTGCGATAGAGGATACCAGTATTAGGATCCAACTAGAAATAATAACGAAAATGTTGCATAAAATACACTAGTGCTAGCAACTCTTTTCTTGTTACTGAATAATTTTTCTCTGCTTTTGTTAGAGTACGACTGCCATATGCAATCACCTTCTCCTGGCCATTCTGGATTTGTGATAGTACTTCATAAAGTCATTCAAGATGTTCTGGAAATGTACGACCAAATACAATGATATCATCTAGGTATGCTAAGCACGTGTCCCATCGTAGACCAGCTAAAACCAACTCCATCAGCCGTTGGAAGGTGCTGGGAGCATTACATAGCCCAAATGGCATAACTTTAAACTGATAAAGCCCATGAGGAGTAGTGAAGGCCGTTTTTTCTTGATCTTCTGGACTGACTTCCACCTGCCAGTATCCACTAGCTAAGTCTATTGTAGAAAACCACTACTCGTTAGCCCTTCAACAGGAATCTTTAGTTCCTTTAGTGTGGGTTGCTTGGGTGGATGATCAACATTGATTTTGGTTGTCTCAACAGAACAGACTTCCTGGTAGAAACATTCTTGTGATTTCTCTGAATAATGTAAAAATGGGCAAAAATTACCAATGGTCTGACCCTTATACAATGTAATAGGTAACACAGTTAGATTCGTAATTCTAACAGGGATCAATTTATCCTCACCTGGGATAGCTAGTACTCTAGCAACCATTATTGGATGTTTACTTAAGACCTCCTCCCTTGGTTCTACAACACCAGGATAACTGACTTGCTCTCCTTCAGGGTGACGAACTTCAGCCCATAGCAGCTTTTCTTCTCTATCACGAATTACCGTGGTAGATGAAAGTGAAATATGGCATACTTTTTTTTTACTCTGCATGGCTTGTTCAGTAGTAATGAGTTCAGTTGACTTGTTACCAATTAGAAGTCGATGTTGCTTTAGATCAATAGTACAAGCATGTGGAATCAGGAAATCAGTTCCCAATAAACAGTCATGAGTAATATCATTAGTGATCATTGCTTCATGGTTATATTTTATTCCAGCAATTGATATGCTTACTGGCATTACTCGGATAGAGGCTGGCCGTTTGCAACCACGACTGGTGTAGATACTGATTGATTCAATTCAGTCTCTTTGGGCAATTCCAAGAAAGATTTATTTACAATAGTAACAGCAGATCCTGTGTCCACTAGTATTTTTGTTTCTTTATCATTTATGATCCCTGACACATAAACTGCTCCCTCAGAGATACTGTTGCTACCTCCTGTCATTCGTGCTGTGCAGTTCCTTTTTATGTGTCCAAGTTTGCCACAAATCCAGCATCTTACTTGCTTGGCCGAATATCGCACCGGGACCATTGGTCTATTGGTCTGCAGTAGTTTAATCTGTCTACCCAGTTGTTCTAATATCTCCGTATTTCTTTGGACGGCATGTTGTAGTTCGACGTTGGTAGATATGACTGCTACTCCACTTGGTTTAATCTCTTCTTGGTCACTGGACGTAGATAAATTGTATATTTCTGTAGCAGAAGTCTGCATACGCTTTCTAGCAGACCTTGCAGCATACAACTCCTTTGCTATTCGACGTGCTTCATCTAGGGAAACGGGGGCTTGTTGTAGTAGTCTTTCTTGAATGAAATCAGCTCTCACGCCCGCAATGAAGCGATCCCTGACTAAGTTCATCCTTGTTCCCGCTTCCATTTCGGGATACGCACGGTTCACCAGACAGATCGACAATAGCATCAACAAATTCATCGAATGATTCAGAAGGTTTTTGGCACCTTTGTCCAAACTGAAAGCGGAGTTCAGCTTCACCAGTAGTTGGGGCAAAACGTTTTTTCAGTGCTCCCACTAGTTGTTTATAATCCCTAACTTGTTCTTCGGTTAAACCCAGCAAGTCAAAAGCCCGGAAGGCACTATCATCTAACAAGGACAACAGAGCATCTGATATCTGCTCATCTGCAACCTTAACAGCTTTGGCATAAGACTCAAACCGCTTCACCCAGAGGGAGAAGTCACTTCCAACAGCATAAGGTTTTGGAGCTTTGACATATGCTTGAACTGCCATCCCATCTCTGCCACCAATGTAACAAGACTTGATTGAATTGGATATATTAACTCTCTTTAATAATAATTTGCAAGGGTTTATATAGACAGACAGGATGAGACAATTAGACAGACAACATTATATAGGATTACAAAAAGAACAACTATAATCATGTAACACTTATAATACTAACAATGTCCATTGTTACACATGTATAATAACTTTTAATTGGGGGTGTGGAAACATTGAGACAACTACCGGACATTTTGGTCTATTTTAACCACTCTTGTCCTGCTCCCAATATACTTTGTATACAGTTCGGTTTCAATTTACCAGACATTCAGGACAATGTTCTTTCTGCATGACTGGCTGTTTTGAGAACACTGTGTATAATTTGAGATGATAATAGACAGAGACATACATGTATGAAGGCTGATATATGATGATGAGTATATAGCAATATTAATATTATTCTCAGGAATCTATTCATGTACCTGACCCTGTTATATCATTGTCAATAAAACCAAAAAATAAGGTAATGACTACGTGTACATGTACATGTACATGTGCATGTACATGTACATGTACTGTATTATATAATCCATGCATGTTTACAGAAATTGTTCTTATCAACATTTAATTATAATGGATACATTAAGACAAACTTACTGTTCAATGTCCGTTCTTTTTAGTGTGCATTTACAATCCATTGCTTCATTATTGAGTTATAGTATAATCATGTATTAACATTATGTATGACATTAAACTATACACTATAGTACATATAAGTTATTAAGTTATAGTATAATCATGTATTAACCTTATGACATTAAACTATACACTATAGTCTATACATGTGTATAAAGTCACCACATCATAGTTGGAAGTCATCAAGAATGTGAACACACTTCAGTGTATTATCTTCTGTATTCTTATATTTAGAATGATTTAGATAATTTTAGTAAAGGAATCAATCGTTTTCAAAGAGAAGACCCGACATTTAAAGTTCATTATGAAGAAGAGAGTAAAGAGGTTTGAACAAATAATAAACCTAACGATAATTGTATGTTAGTATTGTACTGTATGTCCGTCCATCTGTCTGTCTGTCTGTCTGTCTGGCTGTTTATATGCACATGTATGTATGTGTCTGTCTGTCTATATACATGTACATATATGTATATGTATCTGTCTGTCTGTCTGTCTGTCTGTCTGTCTTTTTGAAAATTATTTTGACAACACCTAGATGAGATTAAAACCCACAAACCTGCTTTGCTAGGCCATTGCTCTACCAACTAAGCAAACATCTTATTAGAAATATCTATCTTTCTTTCTTAGCAATAATGTTGTTATAATTTGTATTATTTATTTTTATTATAATATATAATATTTAGACAATCATATCTGGAATGGGAGAACTACATTTGGAAATATATGCCGAGGTAATGTAACTCTTTTTACATGTACATTGTACATGTACATGTACATGTACACGTACATGTAATAAATACAAGGATAATATTTATCACAAATTATTAGGATTTTGTTAATCCAAGGAGAGGAAGAGGATGAAGCTTCGATATTCAGATCCTTAATATCAGACACTTCATATTAGGCCTTCAAATTTCTACATTTACATGTACATCTACCCCAGAATCAATCAAATTATTATATTTATAGTGTATTACATGTACATGTACATGTATCTCTTCACTGTACGTGTGCATGTATATAAAACATAATTTACATGTACATGTACATGTACATGTACACATCAGTATTACGTATGTTTCTGTTCTTCATAGAGATTAAAATCAGAATATAATTGTCCATGTATTACCGGAAAACCAAAAGTAGCTTTCAGAGAAACAATTACTACTCCTATAAAGTAAGTGTATACATGTACATGTACAGATACATGCACATATACATGTACATATACATGTATATGGAAATGTATATGTATGTACATGTACATGTGCATGTACATGTATGTACATATATAGGAACATACATGTAATATAGTACATATTGACTACTTTTAGTTAGAAATTATATAGTTACAGTTTAGTTAGTTATACACATGTAGTTAACTAAAACTCACAATTCCTTACTAAAAGCTAAAACAACACTAATACATGTACATGTACATGTATCTATATACACATTGCACATGTATATGTACATGTACATTACAGATTTGATTATCTTCATAAGAAGCAAAGTGGAGGAGCAGGACAATATGGTCGTATCATAGGAAACCTCACACCTCTTACCGATGATGAATTAACAACTGTACGATTTGAAGATAATACTGTCGGTATGAATATACCTAAACAATTTATACCAGCAATTGAAAAAGGATTTTTAGAGGCTTGTGAGAAAGGTGTGTTTATTGTGATTAGATGAGTAACATGTTATAGTTAACTAGAGCAGGACTACATTCTTACATGTAATTCTATCTTATCATAGGCTAATCCTGTTATTCTAGAACCTACATGTATATTACTCAATAATACTTTACTAAAAGAGGTTTTAGTTATAGTTAACTCACAATACCTTACTAAAAGAGGTTTTAGTTATAGTTAACTCACAATACCTTACTAAAAGAGGTTTTAGTTATAGTTAACTTACAATACCTTACTAAAAGAGGTTTTAGTTATAGTTAACTCACAATACCTTACTAAAAGAGGTTTTAGTTATAGTTAACTCACAATACCTTACTAAAAGAGGTTTTAGTTATAGTTAACTCACAATACCTTACTAAAAGAGGTTTTAGTTATAGTTAACTCACAGTACCTTACTAAAAGAGGTTTTAGTTATAGTTAACTCACAATACTTTACTAAAAGAGGTTTTAGTTATAGTTAACTCACAATACCTTACTAAAAGGGGTTTTAGTTATAGTTAACTCACAATACCTTACTAAAAGAGGTTTTAGTTATAGTTAACTCACAATACCTTACTAAAAGAGGTTTTAGTTATAGTTAACTCACAATACCTTACTAAAAGAGGTTTTTAGTTATAGATAACTCACAATACCTTACTAAAAGAGGTTTTAGTTATAGATAACTCACAATAGTTACATTACTAATATCTCATTATATACATGTACTTTTTTTTACATACATGTACATGTAATTAACTGGTTTTTTTCTTTTTCAGGTTTTATATCAGGGCATAAGATAGTGGGTGTGTCTATGAATCTTGAGGATGGAGTGTCACATGCGGTGGACTCTAGTGAGTTAGCTTTTAGACTTGCTAGTAGAGGAGCAATGAGAACATACTTTCCTCAGGTATATATTGATAATATGAAAATGAACTTTGATAAACAATTGAAGACGACCCTATTGGCTTGTAAATGTGTAGTTAAAACATCTGAATATTAATAATAGTGTTGGTTTTAGTATGACAATAATTAATTTTATTTATAGTTATAGTATGCCTAGATTCTTCCAATTTAGTAGTTAATTAACCAAAATACATGTACCTGTACATGTAATATTAAGTTTACTAAAATGGTTTTTGTTTTTGTTAACTAACTAAAAGTATCCATTATAGTCCATTTTTCATTTTAGTTAGTTATACATGTAGTTATTGCAATAGACTTGTAATTTAGTTTAGTCAAAAGGCCTTACAAAAGGGATTTAGTTATACATAATGACTTGAGATGAAAAGCAAGAAAGACAGGCACCTGAGGCAAATGAAAAAATGAAAAATGAGTAACACGTTATAGTTAACTAGAGCAGGACTACATTGTAGTTAGTAAATACTTAATTCTATCTTATCATAGGCTAATCCTGTTATTCTAGAACCTATTATGAATGTTGAAGTTATTGCACCTCAAGAATTCCAGGTAACGACTCACAACCATAGTACATGTATCTAACACTTATATATGTATTCATAAATATACATGTACATGTACATAAAAATAAAACATAATTATTATACATTTACATACATACATGTACATGTACATGCCGTGTTATTAACACATCTCATTAAAATTATCAACATGGTAAACAGTATTTACGATATCATGCATACATGTGTAGATACATTTATACATGTACATAAATACCTACACATACATACATACATACATACATGTACATGTGCATACATACATACATATACATACATATACATGTACATGTTACCATTCACCTTATGCTTCTATCATGTTGACAGTACAAACTACATGTATATCTATTCCAGAATACTGACAATCTGACATTCTGTTCTGCATATAAAAATCGATACAGTGTTCCTAATGGATAGTACATCTATATTTTCAATTCGGAACATGATAATGGAAAGTAAAAATAGTATTTTCCATTGACTTCCTAACAACACATCAGTTTACATGTACACTGATGTAGTACTAGTGTTGTTTTAGTGTGATCATAATGACCACTTTTAGTTATAGTTATATTATGACTAGTTTCTTAAAATTTAGTTATAGTTATACAATATAGTTGATAAACTAAAGTAATATTAGACTTACTGAATTTTAAAAGGTTTTAGTTATAGTTAACTAACTGAAATGAAAAATGCCCAATAATGGTTCGAGTTATTACAATAGACCTGTAAATTAGTTAAAGTTTAGTTAATGTCAAAATGCCTAATAAAATACATTTCATTCATAGTTATACATGTAGTTAAACACTTTCATTATATCCAGGGTTCAGTAATAGCTAGTCTTAATAAAAGAAGAGCTGTAGTTACTGGTACGGATGCAGCAGAAGGATATTTCACTATATATGCAGAGGTAATGACTACAGAACTACATTTACCAGAATAGTAACTACATTAATTCATTATAGGTTCCTCTTAATGATATGTTTGGATATGCCACTGAACTAAGATCACAGACACAAGTGAGTTTTGAGATTGAATCAAGCTAATGGAGTTATGTACACAGTGTATATAGCACCCTTTAGAGTGCAATACGTGTTTAATGTGACACAAGGGCAGGACAATAATAGTCGAGATTACAAAATGCATGAGTGTATTATATAAACAAGACCTCTCACCCAAGTGCCCATATTAAAACACATATTACACTCTAAAGGGTACTGCAAGTGTTTTAATGCATAGTGACTTAATCCACACATGCATTACACAAAGCTCCCACAGGTGATGTTTTTCCTGCAACCTGTGACATAATTCACAAAAAGGAACCTTTTCATGCAAAATACATGTACATTGTAATTTCAGTCAAGTCACTATTCTGCCATTTTATTAAATTATGAAGCGAACTAAATTTGTTGTCATAGAAGCTGCTATACATACGTACATGTACCTGTGGTTGTCATCACTGTATTGTATTTTGTGCACATCACTTGATGTTACTTGTGGTTTTGATCACATTTTCACAGGTACATTGCAGCTGTGTATTAATAATAATTACTAATGCCGTATGCATTATACTATTTACGAGTACATGAAAATGTGATTGGCTCAATGTCACATGATATGCACTAAATACTCCACAGACCTAACATGTTACAGCATTCTCATTTCATTACAGGGTAAAGGGGAATTCTCCATGGAATACTGCAAATATCAGCATGTGCTTCCTCAATTACAAGCTGAATTAGTTAAAGAGTTTCACAAAGAGCTGGAATTGAAAGCAAAGAACTAAAACTAATGATCTACTTACTCACTACAATAATTATCATTATAATTATTATCTTGAAGATGAAATTATTAATAGTGAAATATATGTATAATTTATGTATTAATATTGTATTATATCTCTACTTATTATAAAATATATGATTATAATAATTATTATTATTGCTTGTAGATTTCTCCATAATAATTCGTTATTTAATAATAATTATAATGTAACTGATAATAATTCATAGCTCCAGTGTTAGCAATGTTTCCCTTCTTCACAGATAGTATCTTGAATGAAGGCATAACATAGGAATAGTAGATACATCGCCACAAAGCACAACCCGACAAATGAGTTAAGCTTGAATCTGAAGGCTACAAACACAATGAGAGTCAGGAAGACGACTAAGAGAAGCAGAAAACCAAACTTTGTATGTGGAATTATGTCATATTCTCCATCATGAAATTCTTCCTGAGGATGAATGAATGTCATGTAGACTTGAACATACATTTGAACATTTGTATTAGTACAAGTACTTCACACCACAGTGTAACTCTGTATATGGGGATGCTGAACACTCCTTTTAGTTCTCATAATATACCACATTTGACCTCAAGCTACAAGGGAGAGTGCCAAAACCCTTAGCAATTTTCACTGCTATTCATTCATGTTCTACCAGGTGATATACCTAGATTTTTCACTGGGATGTACATGTGTATACATGCATGGCTCACATACATAAGCCCACAATTAATAACAGTAATAGTCCTAGGCCTATACTATAAAAATGAATCCAATTCTGGGTGGATGGTGGATTATATCCTAGCCTTAAACCCAAGGAATAATCGGGCAACATGCAGACCCCTATGAATCAACAATGTGGCCCTAGGATCAAGGATGCAGCTATATAGATAAATAGTCAGAACAATTTGTCATCCGCGATCAAGAGTAAATAGCCACTGTGATTGTTATAGTCTATGTGTAATATTACAATCATTACGTACACATTTAATTACAAACGTACCCACTGTTGCTCTGATAATAAAGAGAAATGCTTCCCTTTATCAATGCATATTCGGATAAGAAATGGCAAGCCCAGACCAAGGTTCACATCAAATACATTCGATCCAATAGCATTTGACACAGCCATATCCCCAAACCCATCTCTTGCTACCAGTATGGAACTCAGAGCATCCTGAAATAAAATGATCATTAAGTTAATTATAATTATTGTATTATACATAAAAGTAATATTATTTGCCAATAATGAACACTTTTACATCTAATTACAGTACATACCCGACATTATTAAATTTACATACTATCACTGTACTTCCATTGACTACAGTGCACTTTATGAGTGAAGCACGTACACTGTACTTTGAATGTACTACATGCACAGTATTACACCTTAGTACTATATTATCTCATATAAAATGTATCGTGAATTCACACATTACAGTACAGAGTAGTACTATAGTACTACTTAGAAGTACAGTTGACATTATTAAGTATCACTCTACTTCCATTATTAAACCTTACTAAAGTGTAGCTCCCATGAAATCAGGTACTGTAATACATTAATTACTGGACCGATGCTTTTGGTGTACATGTATGTACATGTATACTTGTATAGGTGTACTCTAAAGTTGCGTACTATTACTATGTATAAAATACTTACTGGAATACTTGTGCCAATGGCTACTACAACTAGTCCCATTGTAAACTCTCCAATACCCAATAGACAGCCAAGTCGTGCAACAATGGTCACCATTATGAAACTCAGTGTAGCTATCCAAAATATGGACATCAAGAAGGAAGATGTCACCACATACCACTTTCGATTCTTTGAACAGTTAGGTATTGTCCATGTGAATATCACCAAATATGGAAATGAGAGGATAAATAGGATCAAACTTAGTATGTACTTGGTCCAACCGAGGGCCCCTCCCTCTTTTGCATCAGCACATGAAGGAGGTGCTGCTTTGATTGGTGGGAAATATGGGATGAGAGTAATTGTAGGATCTTCCTCTTCTTCACTGCCAACACTGCTTTGTGTTTGAGAAGTGGAAGACAATGTTTGATCAACTTCTGTTACTTCTGTTACTTGATTTTGTTGTTCATCTACATTATACATATACACAGATATAATGAACACACATGCATGGATTTTGTTATGATAATATTGTAATATATAGTACTGATAAACTGGAATACCTTATTTGTGATAAACAACACTGTCGAATACAAAATTCATTAACTAAACATAATTATAATTTAAATCAAAGAACATGTAGGGATTAAAACTGAATCTATCTATCTATCTATCGCTTGTGTAGGATATGAATAATTATCCTCCTGAAATATTATATATTTAGTAGTGGCAAACTGACATACTACACTTACAACAGTGATATATAGTATATTTTATAGACACATTTACCAATGTTTATGATTTCCTGTGAAGTTTCACTTAGTTCATGGACTATGGAGGGCCTGCTTTCTGAACTAATTGTAATGACTGGAGGTGTTGATATAGGATGTGGCTGAGGTTCATTTGAGTGACTGTGATGATCATGATGATGATGGTGATGATCGTGAAGACTGTGAACTGTTGAACGTCTGCGATGTGACTGTGGGAAATGGAGTTATATGTTGGTTATAATGTCATTTGTATTCATGCAGTGATCAACACACTCACTATGGATCCAGCTAGCTCTCCCTTATGTGAGTGCACGAATCTATGTCTGTGATCACTATGAACACTTTCCTTAGAATGGCTAGCCTGCATATGGATAGAATTTCAAAATAATTACATTTTTACTGTTGATGTCCTTCAATAATAATACAGACAAGACCGCAAACATTTTGCTATTGAAATTGTATAAAAGAAAGTAGCCTTAATTAATAAGGAGGTCACTTTTTTCAACTGGTATTTTGGAGAGGTTTCATTGTATAAGTGAATTATGGTGAATCAGTAACTGTAATAATTATATGTGTATTGCTCACTGGTTCTGTAGCAGTTCCTGCTTCAATGCTTTCATGCTGAGCCTCACCTCCTTCGAGTTCTTGAGCAACACGAGAGTGTCTAACAGAAAATAAAGAGTGATGTAAACTGAACAGGCAGAGATGACTATTTAACTGACCTGAAAAAAGCGCATTCTATTTTTAGAAGAAGTTTCATGAGATGTGCGTTGAACTTCATCAAAACAATGTAAAATACATATAGTAGAAGCAAGATTAAAGCTTCATACCACTCCAGTTTACCATCCCATGAAAATCCTATGAATACTACAATTGACAAACCATACATTGTAGCATCTCGCATTAGTGGTCGCCAATCAAGATATAAGGTCTACGAAAGTAAAACTAATTTCAGGTTGACATACGTAGTAAATAGATGTACCTTTCCAGCCAATATTGCACTCAAAGCAACAATAATCAGTATATTGAACATAGCACTCCTGCAATCATGAAATATTATATTATATCAAAGAAAAGAACTAATTTACAATGTTGTGAAGAACTACTGTTTACTATTATATTGAGTGTGCACATACCCTACAATTGTTCCAATTCCTACATCACTCTGGACACTTACTCCTGCAACAGAGGTAAAGAGTTCAGGAGCAGATGAACCAGCAGCCATGAAAGTAGCTCCTGCTACGTCTTCTGAAAGATCAAGTTTTTCAGAGATAGCTTCAAGAGATGGGACAAAAAAATCATCACAGATGAGTGCAAGTCCTACAGAAAATATTTTCTTTTACTCATGAATATTGAAGTACAGATGCACCTCAGTGCACTGCCTACCTATGAAGCATAGGAATACACCAAATACATATGGTAGGATGAAAGCATAATGACCGTGACCAAGTTCGTATGAGCATCCTTCCCATGGTGCACTCAGTAGTTTCCGCCCTGTTTGTGCACTGAACTCTACAAAAAAATACAAAGTGTCCATTGTAATAGAACTATGAAGCACATATAATATTCAGCCCGGTGAAAGTGTTATCACTTTTAATGTAGTAATTACACATGAACATCATTATAACATACACTTTGTACCTGTTGATGTTCCTTCAAAGTGCACTCTGATTACATTTCCAATTGTAAAAATTAATAGTACACATATTGCACTCGCACTGGTCCTTTTAATAAATCTCCTCCATTTATGTGAGATCATACTTACTGCAGGGCTAAAAAAAAAACAATCAATAAAATTAATATGTTACAAATCACAACAAATTCAAATACATGTAGCTTACTTTTCATTTGCGTAACTATGGTGCTGCCCCACTGCTGAGCGCTGAACTGCGCAGCTGCCAGTTCGCGAAACACAACCAATCAGATTACTTCTCGCTCGAATATTCGGAGGTAGAGGGAATATACGGTATACTGATAATTGCTAAAAGTTATCAAGATGGCTGGAAGGGCTGCACAGAAGACGTTTGATTACCTGGTTATTGGTGCAGGATCAGGAGGGCTTGCTAGTGGCAGGAGAGCAGCAGGTTTAGGAAAGAAAGTTGCGATTATTGAGCATGGTCCCGTTGGAGGAACTTGCGTGAGTAAACAATGTTTGTGAATGCATTGTTAAATCTAACTTCTGTTATTTGCTAGGTAAATGTTGGCTGTATTCCGAAGAAAGTAAGCAATGTCTGATTGATTCACAACTGTAAATTTTACTCTCTCTATTTCTTTTGTTTTTCAGGTTATGTTTTACTGTGCATCGCATGCTGAATATATTCGTGATCATGCTGACTATGGATTCAAAGTTACTGATGTCAAATTTGATTGGTCGTAAGTACAAAAACAATTAACTACCAAACCTCTCGTTTTATTAATTTATTTTAGCATAATTAAGAAAAACAGAGATGACTACATCAAAAATATACATAAGGCGTATTTCGGTCTCTTAGATGAAGTGAGTGATAAATAATTATTATAGATGTTATGTGATTACATAATTACATTATAGTATGTATTGGTATGACTGTTTCATATTCGCTATTTTGGGTAGTAAAATGCTAAACCTGGAATGAGAGAGTAAGGGTCAATTAAAAAATAATTACTATTGATTAAGTATCCTGTAGTAATTTAATTAGTACAATTTTGTGTCCTATACTTTAGTAGATGTACTGTACTTGATTTAGTATGTGCGTCTTTATGTACATGTACCTTACTGTATTGTACTGTACTGTACTATACCATGTTGTATTGTACTGTAAGTATAGGTTATACACCGAGGTAAAGGTTTCTACTGGATTTATCAAACCGAGGGCCGAAGGCACGAGGTTTGATAAATCCAGTAGAAACCGTACCGAGGTGTATAACCGTCTTCTACCATGAAACACGCGCGAAATGTAGTAACTAAGCAAATCTTTGCACGTGGCAACAGTAAACATAATTTCACTAACTTCCATGTAGTATGGATTTCTGTGACTCCTTAGACAAGTAACTGATAAACAAATTATCAAATATGTTTAACCATTTATGCAGTAGCTATAAGAAAAGACAGTTATATTCTTGTTAAAATTTCCTATCAAAACCCATATCCCGGGAAGTTTGATAAATCACTTATCGAACCTCCCGGGAACACTTATCAACCTCTCAGTAGGTTTAAGTGTAATTTAGCAACCTCATTTACTGCAATCTGATTGGTCAGTTTACTATACTAAGTATAGGCATGGTAGAAAGTATTGTAGTTTACTATAATTAATGTACTGTCTATACTGTACTATACTGTACTGTAACATACTCTACTACTCTACTATACTATAGTGTACTGTACTATACTGTACTGTAATGTACTATACTACTCTACTATACTATACTATACTGTACTGTACTGTACTATAATGTACTATACTACTCTATTATACTATAGTGTACTGTACTGTACTGTACTGTACTGTACTATACTACTCTACTATACTGTACTGTACTGTACTGTACTATACTACTCTACTATACTATAGTGTACTGTACTGTACTGTACAGTACTGTACTGTACTGTACTACTCTACTATACTATAGTGTACTGTACTGTACTGTACAGTACTGTACTGTACTGTACTACTCTACTATACTATAGTGTACTGTACTGTACTGTACAGTACTGTACTGTACTGTACTACTCTACTATACTATAGTGTACTGTACTATATTATCAATAGTACTATATACTGTTAGTGTTTCAAGATTTTTGTGTTGTCCAATACGTTCATCGTCCATATTAAAAATTTCCTGTTTTTAATGATTTGTTTTGTTTTCTTTAGGAAAATGTTGAACTAATTCATGGCCATGCCACATTTACTGGACCACGGGAAGTCTGTGTTGGTGATCTCAAAATAACAGCTGACCATATTTTGATTACTTCAGGAACCAAACCAATTGTACCTAATGTACCAGGTGAGGATGGATGGATGGATGGATGGATGGATGGATGGATGGATGGATGGATGGATGGATGGACGGACGGACGGACGGACGGACGGACGGATGGACGGACGGACGGACGGATGAAGGATGACATGGATTATATATATAACAATAATTAATAAACTATGTAGGTGCTGAATATGGAATAACAAGTGATGGTTTCTTTGAACTGGAAGACCAACCAAAGTCAGTGATACAAATTGTGGTTTATTTTAACTATGATAAATTAATTACCTCTCTGTGAGGAATGTTGGTAGTATCAGTTACTGAGATAATACATTGTACATGTATATATATCATGTTAGAATCTTGTCACTATTCTAATTGTCTGGGTAGTAGTATACTGGCTTTGAAGTATATACAAAAAATGTTTTAATGATTTTATCACATTTTTAAAATAGTTATATATATATATAGGAACATTGTAGTGTCTGGTAGTGGATATATTGCTGTGGAGTTAGCAGGTATTCTCAATGCATTGGGTTCAAAGGTCACTCTTATCATTCGCAGAGGAAAGGTGAGTTTTTGATTTTAATTATATATATATATATACATGTATATAATGCAGAGTTTTTGATAAGCTCATATGGTGCACCATTGGGTCAAAGGGCTTCTTATCTGGCACTCCAGAGTTCTATCTTTGGGCCAGATGGTGCAGTTAATTATGATTATATTGTCACTAACAGCATTAACTCTTTGTTAATTGGCTCAAGATGTATTCCCAATAGCACACACATTAACCATTATTGAGCCAATTTCACCCATACTTCAAAAACTCTGGTATGTATCTATGTATTTATGTATGTACATACATGTAACTACATAGGTATGTACATATACGTTTCAAGAATTATAAAAGGGACTTTGTCATTCCTCTCCCATAAATAATACATATTTATATGTAGTATAATTATAGATGCAATCATATGGATGGCCCTGCAGGCCACAAACATTTAAGGAAGGCTGAAAAATATGTTAATATTTTGAGTTATTAGGTTTCATACATGAAAAAGACAGCAATAATTAATTACTAGTTACCACAATTCAATTATAGGATTACTTCATATATCTTGCTACATCTCTACAGATCAGAATATAATTATTATTATCTACCATGATTTCATAGGTCGGTTGTAGCAGACTCTAAGCAGAGCTTGACAACATCAGTCTTGAGACATTTATTTATACATACATGTACATTGTGTATGTGACCAACAAAAAAAACACTCCTAACAAGATACATAGAGAAAAAAGTATCTCTATGGCTGCTTTGTCGGTGTCCAGCATTCAGTAGTCATGGCTGACTTTATCATGCCTGAAACACAATAGCCTATTATAGTTATTATCTACTTTCCTTACCTTTTAAAGGACCTTGTAGAACTTTAGGAATATATTTCAGGTAGAATAGCTAGCTATTAGTTCCAGTTTCTACATAAGCTACACACTTCCTTTCTGCTGGTCTCGAGCGTGTTCTATAATGTGCCACGCCCATTAATTGACCGAGCCCCCAGACTGATGCAACTTCCTTAACTACATATACAACGCATACTCACTCAAGTGACACAAACATATATATAGTTCAAACTAGAGATGGGCATTTATGAAAATATGAGTCAATGATTATTGTCTGTGCAAGTATCACGATTATCGCGATTATTGGCTACCTTACATATATATGTATGTAGATTTCATTCAACAATGTCCTTTTATTTGTTGAAAAACTGATTTAGATGTGATAGTACAGAAAACCTGAAGTTATGGCGCAATAATCATTATTTTTGTGACCACGATATGGCAATATTTAGACGATATGATTATCACAGGAAATTTTAATCACGATTATCACGATAATCAAAACATTGCCCAACCCTAGTTCAAACCCGTGGGAAAGCAATTATAGGGATCGTCCTACTGGCCATAATAACTTTGACAAACACTTCTATTCAAGTGTTCATTATACAACCATTTTGTACAGGTAGCCAACGAAACTTGGTATCTGGAAAGAGAAGCTATTGCTCCATCTAGATACGAAATTTAGTTAGTTTCCTTTGCAAAATGTCTGAGTAGCAAGTGTTGAAATATAAGAACTATGATATGCTATATGACTGATTTTCACATTCACAGTCATATGTGATGTCTTAGAATTTGTTCTAGTAACTTACAGTTGAATTCTCACTTATTTGGTTTTTGTGGTAGTGGGGGGTTTAGTGGAAATTCCCAGTTTCCCATATGCCAGACAATTTATTTTTATTAATTATATTACACCTACATGTATCTAAATTGATTTATTATTTTCAGATATTGCGTAGTTTTGATGCTATGTTGTCCGATAATCTTATGAAAGAGATGATTACTAATGGAGTGAATGTAATACCACATTCTAAGGTATAGTGAGAACATCTGTATTATGATGTGATGACTTTATATGTTTGTATATGTACATGTACTATAGTGTATAGTTTAATGTCATAAGGTTAATACATGATTATACTGTAACTCAATAACTTATATAAACATACAAACATATACAAACATATACAAACATATACAAACATATAAAAACATAAAAAAACATATACAAATATATACAAACATAAAAAAACATATACAAATATATACAAATATATACAAACATATACAAACATATATACAGGTTAAAGAAATCCGAAAGGTAGCTGAGAATGACCTCACAGTGTGTCTAACACCTCATGAAGATGGAGGGAGTAGTTCTGAACTGACTAAAGTTGATTGCATGCTGTGGGCTGTAGGAAGAGATGCCAATGATGTGAACCTTGGTCTGGAAACCACTGTGAGTTATCTAAAACCTCTTTTAGTAAGGTATTGTGTGTTAACTATAACTAAAACCTCTTTTAGTAAGGTATTGTGAGTTAACTATAACTAAAACCTCTTTTAGTAAGGTATTGTGAGTTAACTATAACTAAAACCTCTTTTAGTAAGGTATTGTGAGTTAACTATAACTAAAACCTCTTTTAGTAAGGTATTGTGTGTTAACTATAACTAAAACCTCTTTTAGTAAGGTATTGTGAGTTAACTATAACTAAAACCTCTTTTAGTAAGGTATTGTGAGTTAACTATAACTAAAACCTGTTTTAGTAAGGTATTGTGAGTTAACTATAACTAAAACCTGTTTTAGTAAGGTATTGTGAGTTAACTATAACTAAAACCTGTTTTAGTAAGGTATTGTGTGTTAACTATAACTAAAACCTCTTTTAGTAAGGTATTGTGAGTTAACTATAACTAAAACCTCTTTTAGTAAGGTATTGTGAGTTAACTATAACTAAAACCTTTTTTAGTAAGGTATTGTGAGTTAACTATAACTAAAACCTCTTTTAGTAAGGTATTGTGAGTTAACTATAACTAAAACCTCTTTTAGTAAGGTATTGTGAGTTAACTATAACTAAAACCTCTTTTAGTAAGGTATTGTGAGTTAACTATAACTAAAACCTCTTTTATATAGTAAGGTATTGTGAGTTAACTATAACTATAACACAAAGCCTCTTTTAGTAAGGTATTGTGAGCTAATTTAAACCCATGTATTTTAGTTTTAGTCTCAAAGGTTGTATCAAAATAACGTTGCTATGGTAACATACCATTCATATTTCAGGGTATTAAGAGGGACAAAGCTGGATTTATAGAAGTTGATCCCTATCAGAACACAAGTGTTTCTAACATATATGCTCTGGGAGATATCGCTGGAAAGTATCTTTTAACTCCAGGTATATATAATTACATGATAACACTTGAGATGTAAGGGAAGAAAGAAAGAAAGAAAGAAAGAAAGACACACACTTGAGGGAAATGAAAATGAGTTGCCTCAAGTGGGATTCAAACCCACGACACTGTGCACTCCGGACAGATGCTCTTACCAACTGAGCTACCAAGGCAGCCCAGCTGGCAGAGTCCAAATCAAACATCTCGTACACCTGTATGAACAGGCTAACTGAAACTGTACATGTACATAGCTGATATATAATTTTAATAACTAGTTAATTAACTACTTAATTAACTATTATTATTATTATTAGAAACACAAACTATTACAGTATAGAAATTAAGCAATTTCGATATTTAGCTAAGAGAATTAAAAAATGTTACAACAGCTTGAAATGCCAGAAATTGCAAATAATTCAATCTCTATCATTGCTTTCCATGAGATCAAATTTATATAGTTACGCACGTATTGTATAAGTTAAAGAAGTTATGTCAATCCGGGGGCTTGGATAATTAATCTCAAGCTGTACGGACTGGAAGAGAACTGTTTCTAGCTTACATAGAAACTGAAACTAATAGCTAGCTATTATACCTGAAATATATTCTTAAAGTTCTACAAGATCCTTTAAAGGTAAGGAGAGTAGATAATAACTATAATAGGCTGTTGTGTTTCATGCATGATAAAGTCAGCCATGATTACTGAATGCTGGACACCACAAAGCAATCATAGGGATACTTTTTCTCCATAATTATATCTTGTTTACCTATAATTAATTATTCATTTAACTCGTTAATTAATATCATATTGTATTTATAGTTGCTATCAATGCTGGACGCAAATTGGCTCATCGTTTGTTTGATGGTAAAACAGATTTGAAGTTAGAATATGAAAATATACCGTCTGTTGTGTTCAGTCATCCTCCCATCGGTACTATTGGACTTACTGAAGGTAATAATTAACCTTGTCAAATCCTATGTCCCTTTGTCTGTACCTGTACTATACTGTACTGTACTGTACTATACTGTATTGTACTGTACTGTACTGTACTATACTGTATTGTACTGTACTGTACTGTACTGTACTATACTGTATTGTACTGTACTGTACTGTACTATACTGTATTGTACTGTACTGTACTGTACTGTACTGTACTATACTGTATTGTACTGTACTATACTGTACTATACTGTATTGTACTGTACTGTACTGTACTATACTGTATTGTACTGTACTGTACTGTACTATACTGTATTGTACTGTACTGTACTGTACTATACTGTATTGTACTGTACTGTACTGTACTATACTGTATTGTACTGTACTATACTGTACTATACTGTATTGTACTGTACTGTACTGTACTATACTGTATTGTACTGTACTGTACTCTCTTGTTATACTGTCTCTCTCTCTCTCTCTCTCTCTCTCTCTCTCTCTCTCTAGCTCAAGCAGAGACAAAGTATGGTAAAGATAATCTTAGAGTATATCGTTATCAATATCGTCCTTTGATTTATGCTGTTACTACTTACAAAGAACAGAATTTTATGAAACTAATCTGTGCACTACCGGATGAGAAGGTGATTAGTAAACTACTGGCATGTACTTGTGCAGGTGTGTACATGTACATGTACATGTACATGTACACTGTGTGTATGTACATGTATATAGTATATACTGTACTGTACTTTATTGTAATGAACTTTACTGTACAATACTGTCTATTCTTTACTGTACTGTATTATTCTCTACTATACTATAATATACTATATTGTACTGTACTGTACTGTACTGTACTGTACTGGACTGTACTGTACTGGACTGTACTGTACTGTACTGGACTGTACTGTACTGGACTGTACTGTACTGTACTGTACTGTACTACACTGTACTTTACTGTACTGCACTGTACTGTACTGTACTGTACTGTACTACACTGTACTTTACTGTACTGCACTGTACTGTACTGTACTGTACTCTACTATACTGTACTGCACTATACTGTACTGTACTGTACTGTATTGTACTCTACTGTACTATACTGTACTATACTAAAGTATTATTATTATTACTCATAGGTGGTTGGTCTTCATGTGTTGGGTAAAGATGCTGACGAAATGTTACAAGGATTTAGTGTAGCTATAAAAATGGGGGCTACTAAAGTGAGTATAGAGAAACCAGTTAGAGTATTATAATCATTACACAGTCTGTTTAAGAGTTGAGCTGTTATTTATTTATTCACCATATCACAATTTATTATGCGCGGTAATCGTATCACCCTCTGGTTTAGAATATTATTAATGTACAACATTGCCATCAAAAACTCATGAATATCATTATGTGGTTCATTTAGGGTAGGGTTAGGGTTCCCTTGTGGTTAGGATGCCAAAAATGTAAAAAAAAAAATAAATTTTGAAAAATTGTTACTTTGGCAAGCTTTCTCATCCTCGGTTATATATTTTTAATTTTATTAACAAGTATTATTGTAGACATCATATATAATGTATTATATTTTCATCCCTCCAGGCTGATTTTGATAACTGTGTTGCCATACATCCAACAGCATCTGAGAACTTTGTTACTCTGCGCTTCCCAAGCTAGAAAGCTTTGTGTAACCACAACCACAAGGAAAATAATAAAGAACATTAGATTATGAATATAAGATTCAACTTTGACTGTAATAACTTTCATTTTCGCTGCAATATTTAGTTTCTTTTCATTTTTTTTACAAATCAATTTGTATCTTGTTAAAAAACTCATGATCAACACAACAGTAATTAGTTGACAACATACACAGTAGAACTCAACAACAACTAATGTATGTATACTCCACAACAGCAGTACAGTCAGTACTAGCTGTATGTGATATATATTCCATTTAAGTCCCTTCTCGGTCTTAAGACTTATTTGTATTAAGACTTATTTGTATTGAGTATAGAGGTACCAATGACTGAGCCTATTATAGTTTGTTTCTCTACAATTAAAGTTATATATAATGGATAACTTGCCTTGCAACTAGGTAGAAAAGCTATTACTAATTACTTACAATTGTGCAAGCTGCTTTCTTCCTGCTGGCACAGTGGCACTGTATATAGGAAGGACAATTCATGTGGGCTAGTCTGGCGCGCCAGACCCATACGCGTCAGGGCCACTGTAAATAATTAGAAATGGCTAAAATGACCGACGCTTCTGGTGCTGTGGCAAGGCTTGAGGAACAGCTCACCTGCCCCGTATGTCTTGACCATTATGCTAGTCCCAAGACTCTACCATGCCTCCATTCGTTTTGTCATCAATGTTTAGAAGGTCTACCGCTAGATCCTCAAAGAAAGAAGCTCATCCTGACATGTCCTACTTGTCGTTCTCTTACCGAGCTACCTGAAAAAGGAGCATCTGGATTCCCTATAGCTTTTCATATCAACAACCTCGCAGAAATACATGGACTGTTGAAGAAAGTGTCCGGAAAGAAGCAGGTAGAATGCGATAATTGTAACGAAGTTGGTACTAGTGCTAATGCTACTGGTTACTGTAAAGTGTGCACCAAGTTCTTTTGTTCCAACTGTATCGAGGTTCATAATAAATGGGGCCCTACATCTAAACACCAGATCCTCAGTCTTGATGAACTAGCCGATACTGCCGTCGAACTGGTTCCCGTGAAGCAAGAGGTAATTTCGAACTGCTCCAGTCACAACAAGCCGTTAGAGATCTATTGTGAAACGTGTCAGAAGCTAATCTGTCACAATTGCACTGTACGTATGCACAAGGAACACGATTATGATGTTATTGATGATGTGTATCGAAAACATCAATCGGAGATAGAGTCTTGCCTTGAACCAGTAAGGGAGCAGATTGACGTAGTAACAAAAGCATTAGACACCATTAATTCAAGCCAGAAAACGATCATTGAAGAAGGAGATAATAGGAAATGTGTATTCAAGGATTCTTTAAGGTGTTTCGTGAAGGCTCTCCAGGATCTGGAACATAAATGGTGCTCTGAGTCAGATATTATAGTGAAAAATAAGGTTGAAATCTTGAGTCAACAGGCAAAGAGTGTTGAGATGTTATTGAGCGAAATGAAAGATTGTGAGCAGTTTGTAAATCAGTGTCTCAATTTAGGATCACCTGCTCAAGTATTGACATCAAAGCAACAAATGACAGAAAGAATGGATGAGGTTGTAAAGAGAGTTAAAAATGACTTTTTGGAGCCCTTAGAAGAACTTGACCAAAAAAATTTTGATCTGGAAGACCTCGCTGAAGGATTTAAAGAAATAAATTCTGCAAATTTATTAGATGCTACATATTCAGAAACATTCTATGAACAATGTAGAGTAGAAATAAATTCTCCTGATCCAGTTACGGGAGATGTTGCTGTTATAAAATTTTACATTTGGTTTCAAGACCGACCAGCTCTTCTTCAAACTTCAGTCATAACATGTGTAATCCATGATGCAGTTAATGATGAAGAAATTGAAGATGCGGAGTATGAAATTACTCAGTCTTATGAGAAAGGAAAACATGTATATACCATCGAATTCACTCCAGATGAAGATGAGGAGGATGAAGAGAAAGATGAGGAGGATGAAGATGATCATGACTTCCGTTTATATCATCTTCAGTTACAGTTTGATGGTGTTAATATTGCAGGAGCTACATGTGAAATAAAAGTGAAAAAATCTTAGTCTTAGTCAAACAGACTGGATAAGAAGCAGGCATAATTGTTACTTTTTTTACACTTCGTTACACCTTTTTGTTGACATTTCATTTAGTGAATATGTTTGTACAGTACCTAGTTTTAAGTTTTTATATAGTTTTTGATAAAGTGGATGAAGCATTTTAAAACTTAGTTAGTTAGCTGATATTGTTTCCAGTTTTTTTTAACATTTTTTTTCCCGAAAAAGCATAGAAACAAGATTGGGATGGTACTTTAGCAACAATAACCACTTGTACATAACAACCATACCTTAGTTAGTGTAAAAAGTAACGGATTCAAACACAGGTTACAATGTAATTTATACTAACATTTTCCTGAGATGATGAATGACTAACTAACTTGATAGATAGTCTGGTAACTGGATCATCTTCCAAAGTTTTATTTGTCTGTAGCCAACAGCTTTGAATATAAGGATTCCAATGTTTACACATGTCAGTTACTATAAGAACTGATAACATCACTACTCCCACTACAAATTTACATAACAACTGATAATAGAACATGCACAGGGCATTCTGATCATTTGTATATTACTATAACTAAATTTGATGGTTTGTAAAATGAGTGTTTATATTTGACCCTCCAGGATGATTTGATAATTGTGTTGCCATCCATCCAACAGCATCTGAGAATTTTGTTACTCTTCATTTCCCAAGCTAGAAAGCTTTATGTAACCACAACCATAATAGTAATAATAAGATTCAACTTTGACTGTAATATTAATAATTTGCTGCAATATTTAATTTTTTTGAAAAAAAGTGCACCTAGCAAACACAACACCAATAGTTCAAAGTATAGAACTCAACAACAGCTAATGTATGTATATTCTACAACAGCAGTATGGTTAGCCTTCTTGGTCTTAAGACTTATTAGTATTGAATATGTCAGTATAGAGGTACCAATGACCATCAATTTTCTTCCAAATAACTACATACCTGTGTAGAGGGAATTAACTATGAGATAATATTATAATGGAGAAATAAGTATTACGAGAATTGTCTTGTTGTGATCATTGTTGCTGACTTTCCCATGGGGTGTGGAAATAGTGAGCCAGACACTTTGGTCTATTTTCACCACCCTTGTCTTGCTCCCCATATACTTTGTACACAGCTAAGTTTCAGACATTCACTAGATTTATCAGACAATCTTTTGCTATTAATGTCCAACATTGCCATCAAAATCTCGTGAAGATTTTTATGTGGTTCATTTAGGGTAGGGTTAGGGTTCCCTTGTAGTTAGGGTTCAACCAATATCAAAGTGATCTTAGTCTTTGATGGCAATCTTGGATATCACTCTAGCCAAGCCCACCCCTGGAGGAAAAATCCAACTTTCATATAATTATGTATTCATGTATGTAGCAAACATACAGTGCTTGAAATAGTTTTTGAAAGTGTCCAGTAGAAATATCTGAACAAGCTGAACCCACACTTACAAGATCCCTCCCCTCTCCCCCCCTTTAGACATTTCACTCCTGTGCAGTTAGGAGTGTGTTCCTACTACAATTTGCGGTTTAAGTGACTCCGCCCATGCAATCTGGTGGGTAGCTGAGATATTTCTCTTGCTGTAAAACCTCATGGGTGTAGCTGGTGCCAACATGCAGTGTGCATTTGAATTAGTCCTACAAAGCGCTTGGGGAATTTCGAGTCCCGATAAGCAAGTTGGTAGAAGTAGTACTTTATGTCGCAAAAGGAGCCAGGTTTGAGATACAGAAAGTGAATGGTGGCCAAGATATCTGCTGTAGAGACGCCAGTGTTGGAAATGGAAAAACAAGCACAGGGTTAAGATCAAATTTACTTCAACATGCAACAACATCTAGTACCATATATACTCCAATTAAAGGCCATAGGTTACATGAAGCATACCACCTATTAACAACAATTACTTACTTCCCATGATCAAATACAGATCCATCACTTTTACCAAAAGTATACTCGCTCCTCTCATAAGCTGTGTCTCCAGCTCCCATAGGACCAACCTCTTTAATGACAAGCTTCACATTTGTGGCTCCTGCAGTCAACACACTGCCAAAGACAGCTTTAACTCCTAAAGATAGATATGATGTTCAATATTCAACCATTTTGTATAAAGAAGCCAACTAAAGTTGTTCATATTAATGATGGCCTCAAAATTTGATTTTATATGTACTATAGTGT
Organism: Petrosia ficiformis; assembly: GCA_947044365.1. Taxonomy (NCBI): domain Eukaryota; kingdom Metazoa; phylum Porifera; class Demospongiae; order Haplosclerida; family Petrosiidae; genus Petrosia; species Petrosia ficiformis. Next base: position 7,325,478 of record OX345638.1, read on the forward strand.
ATAGTTTAATGTCATAAGGATTATACTGTAACTCAATAATGAAGTAATGGATTGAAATCTTACATACATGTGCAGAAAAAAGAACAGTAATGATAAAGGTAAAAAGATTTTTGGTCTTCTAAAACTAAATGTTTTCCGAGGTCAGTGACAGCAGAAAGCCTTTTGATAATTAAATGGGAGGAGTTTTCTGTATTAATTAGCCTAATTACTTCCACTGATTTTAATCGATTGTCAATCAACTTGAAGTTAGTGATAATCGATTTTAGTTTCTCAGCTGATTCCCAGCCCTAGTGCTTCTCAATTACAGTTATCTGTAGGGACCTGCACATTATGTGGGAATCTCTTTAAGAATAATAGATAATTTTTTCAGAAAAGAGTTAAAATTAGTTTATTTGAAGGTGTGGTTTTAAAAAAATTGACTGAAAGCACACCATTCACATGTGAACAGACAGTGGAGATGAAAGTGATATTATTGTTAGTGGTATTAGTTGGAGTAGCTTTTAATAGTATTTCAAATTTAGTAGATAAGCTAAGCAAACAAATGCTTTTGAAGACTATACAAAGAGTACTGTTATGCTACAATATAACGAGCGTGTTGTAGAGGCTTCGATGTATGTTTTTAATCAATTTCAAAAAGAATTATACACAGAATAATGGGCTTGAATAACAGGATATAATAATGTACCTATCTATAATGTACATACAATGTATGTATATATAATATACTGTCCAAAAATATCAAAAAGGAACCAGACCTTTCCACTATTTACGAAACCAGCTAGCAGGGGTGTGGAAATAATCTACTGGACATTTTGACCTATTTTCACTATTATGCAATGTCCCATATGACTGATTTCCATATCATATTGTTGGATTTGAAAATAATTATTAATTTAGATCAAGTGAAATACATGAACCGACCACAAAGACAGTCCCAGAAGCCATACAAACGACCGGATGTTTATATGCTGCTGCTCAAACACTCTAGGGGCTTGTAACATATGACCACTCTAGGGGCTTTCGGAACATATGACCATTCTAGGGGCTTTTGGAACATATGACCACTCTAGGGGCTTTTGGAACATATGACCACTCTAGGGGCCCTTGCAACATATGACCATTCTAGGGGCTTTTGGAACATATGACCACTCTAGGGGCCCTTGGAACATGACCACTTTAGGGGCTTTTGGAACATATGACCATTTTAGGGACCTTTGTGATTAGGTAAACAATCATAGCAGATTTCATAACAGGATCATGAGCAGGGGTGGGTCTAGAAATTTTGTAAGGTAAGGCAAACTCGGCGCGGCGGCAAAATTTTCTGGGCTCATTAATTATTCATGAGGGGTGTGGTCACTTAATTTAAGGTATGCACAATAATAGAGATTATCTTCTGCGTCCAAATTTTAAACGAAGAATTATGTTTGCATTCAGTGGGTAAACTGACTGACCAGTTGTTATAGTTGTAAACTAACTCCATCTTCATGTCATGTATGTAAACAACTCAAAAAAATGTATTGTTTATAATTTTCAAATAAATTTTCATACAAGTAAAAACTTAGGGGGGGGGGGGGGCAATTGCCCTCCCTGCCCCCCCTGTAGACTCGCCCCTGATCACGAGAGGTGTCATTATAGTCATTTTGCATCCAGTCACTTGTGCAGCTTCTTGTACTGTCCTAGCATTGGTTCATGTATTTCACTTGATCAATTAATTTTGATAGCGAGACAAAATATCATAGTTGATTAAAAACGACTAACCATCTCTTCCATTCACTACATCAGATCCAGTTGGCATGAGCTTACAGTCTTCGGTGTACAGAGCAGACAATGCATTCATATCACCTTTATTGTATGCATCCATGAACTTCTCATTAGCAGCTTGAATCTCATCTTGTAATCCTGCAACTACCGAATATAATTATGAAGTTAGAGAACACATGCAAACTAGCTAAGCACATGCAAATACATTTTGTTGCTTTCAAACATGCTGAGAGCAAAACTAACAGGATTATATCAAAAACTATTCACTGTCATATACAAGATACATCATGCTTACCAGCCATGACTTCACTGGAGATAGAGTAGAGATCAGAGATAGCAAATGGGGCGGAGTAAATAATATTTGTGAAAAGTGGGTGGGGCTCATTAAAATTGATTGCAAAGGTACAGCGAAGTGTGATGCAGGAAATTCCAGAAAGCAATTTCAGAATTCAGAATATCTGGCACATTTTGATGTAATCTTGTGTACATTGTTGTAAATCCCATATACAGTTTTAATTAATGGTTGATGTGGATTTTATTTTACTGTTATAGTGTGACTTAAATACTTTGGTGTTATAAACATTATTTTACTAACTAGTCTTGTTCTCAGTCCACACTGGGATAGGCATAGTCTTGACTTTGTGGTAGATATTTTTAATCTGCATGATGCATGATGCAAACAGGCAACTTATATTGAGATAGTGGTACCACAAATTGATTAATTAAGGTAGCTAGCTTCCTATCTTGCAATTAAAATTAACAGTCACAAATTTATCATTAAATTGCTGCAATTTATCATGAAACTATGACATAATTAAATTCATACTCCCATAGAGCATAAGTTCACATAATTAGTTATTGACCTATTGTAGTTGAAATTTTGTACTCTTTCACTGTGTTCTGCTAGGAGTTTAAGACTTTGCACTCCTTGAGTTGAAAATATCAATGTAAAGAAGCCATCGGCCGTCAATCTTCTTCCAGATAACAACATACCTTGTGTGAAGATTTAACAGTGAATCAGTTGACATACATAGACATAGATTCACACAAACCAAGAATATCAAATGTGATGCCTTTAGCTATAGCTCACCCTTCTCGCATACTTATTTCATTCAGCACTTATTTGAAGAACCCTGGATATTGTCCCAATGCATTGAATTGGGTATATCCCATGAAATTAGTGTCATCTATAACTATAACTAAATTCCCTTTTAGTAAGGCATTGTGACTTTTAGTTAACTAAACTATAACTAAAATACATGTCTATTGCAAAAACCATAACTAACCAAAATGAAAAATGGGCAATAATGGTAGTTAGTTAACTAAAAACTAAAACACTTTAGTAAGCCCAATGTTAATCTAAAACTTGGAGAATCCAGACATACTATAACTGTAACTAAAAGTACTCCACTAAAACAACACTATATGAAATATCTTGATGTCTTTAGCTTTATTTGCTCCTGTAACGTAATTATTTTGAGAATGTTCTCATGCATATTGTATTGTTGGTTACTCCAGTATAGTTCTCAGCTCTTCATTTATTGTCAGCATACATGTAGTTATATGCCACAAATTTGCAATATGGGATGATATGTCATCTTTGTTACACATTAGTTACTAGCTAGTATATAATGATTACTTCTTACTTTCCTTCATCAAATACTGATTTATCTTCTTTATAAAGAGTCGATTGCCCCCTCTCATAAGCTGTGTCTCCGGCTCCCATAGGACCAACCTCTTTAATGGCAAGCTTTAATATCTTACCTCCAGCATCAATCACATCCTTAAAAGCAGCTTTAACGCCTGAAAGAGAAACCATAAAATCAATTATTCCTTTAAAAAGGGTTTGTTTTCATTGTTCAAATATAGTATAATTTGTTTTTCATCACAAAAACTGTAGATCCACTGGATTCAGAGAGCATGTGAAAAATCAGTACTTTTGCTAATTAATTTATGAGCATAATTATAGTGTGGCTAATTATCATACTACATAATTATAAATCAAATTATGCTTAAAAAATTCAGTTGCATGGACTACTTTAATAACCAAATTTCTTTAATAGAGTATAACAAGGTGCATGCCCCAAGATATATCCTCCTGTTCCCTCTGCCCTTCCCTCTTTGTAGGCCTAAGAGTATGTATGAAAAATAAACTATAGATGTTAACTAACCATCTCTTCCAATCACTGTTTCAGAATTAGGAGGCATCAGTTTACAATCTTCGGTATATAGAAGTGACAATGCTTCTAAATCACCTTTATTGAACAACTCCATTAAATTATCATCAACACTTTGAATCTCTCCCAGTAGACCTATAAATTATATATAAATATAATTATAATATAATGACCAATTTTAGTTATAATTATAGTATGACTAGCTTATTAAACTTTTAGTTTAGTTATACTTTAATTAACTAAAATAATATCAAGCTTACTAAAAGGGTTTTAGTTTTAGTTAACTAACTATATAAAAGTGCCCATTATTGGGCAGTTTTCATTTTATATAGTTAGTTATGGTTATTGCTGCAGACCTGTAATTTAGTTGTAGTTTGGTTAACTAAAAGTCACAATGCCTTACTAAAAGGGCTTTTAGTTATAGTTATAGTTAACTAAAACAATAATTATATATATATGTGGTCACAAAGACTACATCCTTGAACCATAAGAGTATGCAATATATATATATTAGTGCTGTTTTAATCATTGCATATAACAACTGAGTTCTATAATGATAGCCAAATTACAGGTCTACTGTAATATCAGTATCTGAAAATTGCTCAGTAAAGGTTACTATAATAGTAAGCCTAATAATAAGTAATTTTATTCTTTGGTAATAACTATAACTACAACGTATATATAGCTAAATGTGTCTGTCATATACTAAAAGAACACTATACAATCAATGCACATGTAAAATATAATTACATACATCCAGTATGTAATTGTGTGTATATTAACTGTAGCTAATTAAAATAACTTGTTAATAGAAACCTAAGAGCCCAGCTGACATCACCATTCTGTAAACGATTAGTGGTTGCTTTGGTAACTGATTATTATCAGAGGAAAACTTTTATTCAATAATGCTCTTTTTTTTGTTCCTAAACTAATTGTGTGGAAACTAGTGGCAGTTTAATGTCTTCACTGATGACTAGGTTGTGGAGTAAAGGCACTTTGAAATTGTATAACTGGAGTTTGTAAATATAGAAGATATCTGACATGATGATGTAAAACAAAATTTCTTAAAAAATGATTTATTGATTACTACTACTGTTGTTCTTGTATGACAATAATGACCACTTTTAGTTATAGTATGTGTCTAGTATATAGTTTTTTTAATTATTTAGACTCACTAAAAGGATTTTAGTTTTAGTTAACTAACTAAAAGTGCTAATTATTGGCCTTTTTCATTTGCAATAGACTTGTAATTTAGTTATAGTTTAATTAACACAATACATTACTAAAAGGGGTTTAGTTGTTAACTATAACAACACTAGTTACTACACCTAGTTGTAAGGAATAGTGCAACTAGCTTAGCATTACATACATACATGGCAGGTACCCTAAGTCTACTTTTAATCACGTGTAACTAATTAATTTTAGCGATTTTAGTGACCAACGTAATAATTGCTAAAACTAGTACATGCTAAAAATATGTTTCATGACTATTTTATCAGGCATATTAGACATGGCTCAGATACTCGCTAAAAGTTTGGAATGCTAATTCTTAGCTTAAATGCAATTAATAATAGGCTCAAGGTATATCTGCAATGTAATTAAGAATGGCGGGACTAACAAACCACTATCTGAGGAGGTGGGAGCATGGATAGTATTTTGGATTGTACTATCAAAATAGAGTGGAGATTTACATGCAGGGATACTTATATACCCATCTATATAACAGCCTGCACTGCATGATATGTAAATAAATCACAATTCTTTGTAGCTGTATCATTAGTTATTTTAACAATATTGCTTTTGTTATGATTCATTACATTCAGTTAAAATATTTTCACTTTGAACACAAATATAAAATCTACGACAGAAAATTAAATTACTCGATCATTATGCAGAAGATAATGATATTTTTTATACTATATGCATTTCTTTAATACTGTAAATAACAAGAAATTATACATTTTCATTTTAGAGTATTTAGTTGCAAACCTTTTAGCTATTATAATTAGGGCTGGGAATTGGCTGAGATTCTGAAACCGATTATCACCAACTTCAAGTCGATTGATAATCGATTAAAATCGATTAAAATCAGCGGAAGTAATTAGGCCAATTAAGTCAATTAATACAAAAAACTCCTCCCATTTGATAATCAAAAAGGTTTCCTATCACTTCCGTAATGTACATTATTTACTGTCGCATGCGTGAAAAGTAGGTCTTTTGGAATAATTAGCATAATCGATATCACAGACCTATAATCGATAATTAGAAAAATTTTCAATATCGATTGATTAATCGATTAATTGATTAATTGTCCCAGCCCTAATTATAATGCATCCTCAGAATAATTATTATAATATATAATTATTCTTATATATAGCTAGCTGATATAATTATGTTTACAATGATTTATGAATAAGCAATTGCAAACTTACATACAATTGTATTTTTAATAAAACATAAAGAACTAACCAGCCATGAGTTCAGAAATCAAAAAACAGTTACTGTAAGTCTTTTACCGCTTCAGTAATGTTTGTCAATCTGGTGAAAGTAGGTGGATCTTGTGGCTTATAGACAGCATTTAATGCCATTTATACATGCAGGTGTTCATGATATGAGGTTAGTGTATGTATTAATCATAACTGATATGATAAACAAGGTTATAATAACCCATCATAACGGGAGCTGGAAAAAGGGGAGGGGATAGTGTAATAATTATGTCAACTTAATAGTAAATAATGTGAAAGCTCAGTACAATGAATGTGATTAAACCATATCTTAACCAGAGACCACTTCTTAGTGATCTGTGCAATCATGTAAGGACAAACAGGTGGTATATGTTAGGAATACAACTGGATATTGATACTGTGTGTCTCAATGATATACAAGTTGAAAATCATTCAGAAGAGAAGAGACGAGCAAAAATGGTTGAGATGCAATCCTAAAGCATCAGTAGGTCAACTGATAGAAGCTTTGAGAAAAGAGTCAATACAGGAGTATGTTATTGCTTACAAGATAGAGAAGATATACCAGTCATGATATAATGGTATTTTATAATTAAAGGCTGCATGTGGCTAGTATCCTGGCAACAGGACCAGTATATTATTCATTAGAGTCCCGGCAACGTGACTTCAAAGCTTAATTCAAAATGAGTATCACTAGGAAGCGAACCTACAACCCTGACTACGTCAGACCCTATAGTTCGGTTAATTTGGTTAATTCTAAGACTTTAAGGAATATACTGGTTCCATTATCGGGATTCTAGACATTGTGTTAATTTATTAAACTATTATGTAGCTAATTAATGTTACTATAATCATTTTTTCACAGAACTAACACAATCTGTAAAAGGTAAGCACAGTGCTATGGAACAGATGCTCACTGCAAAAATAGAATTGTTAATTATAATTATAATAAATGTATTGGTTAGTACAGTTACAAGGATTTAACAAACAGTTGGTTGTTCTGGATACATGCATCTAACACTACAGCTACTCTGTACTAATTATATTAAAAGACATATTAGACAGGTAGGGAAATTGTAATTGATATTTTTGAATTTTAATTGCATGTATGTTACCATAACAACCTGCACCACCAATTAATTACAATTTCCACTGTTCCTTGCAACTGTACTAACCAATAAATCAGTTATTTTAACAATTTTATTTTTGCAGTGTTGCTATTAACAATAGTTTTGCTCAAATATTATTATCTTCAATATTTCAGTTTATGTCAATTTTATAATATGTGACCGTGGATGCGAAAATCAGTCATTTGTCAAATAAGAATTTTTTCAAACGCTTATATTCAAATGCTCATTATTGAGTAATTTTGCATAGTTGGCCATTACAATTTTGTAGACGAGAAGAGCAACTATTGCTCTACCTTTATTTCAAGTTTAGTAAGTTGGCTGTGTAAAATAGCTTAGAAACGAGCATTTGAATATAAGCAGTTGACAAAAATCTTATTTTACAAATGACTGATTTTTGCATCTGCGGTCACATATATATGACTGGTTCAGAAAAAACTGGGTTGAAACTTTTATCTCTAGAATGATATACAAATGAGTAATTATTCTTACATTCGGAGGGAAATGCAATTAAATAATTGACTGTTTTGATTTAGCAGACACTATCAAAGCGCATAAAGATCTCCAAGCCTTGCTGTGGAATGTTAAGATATTAGTGAAGTTTTTTTTATGTACTAAAACAGGGATCACCTCACACATAACTGCCTTTTAACTTGTAATCGAAAATTATAATTTAATCCATAAGCCTGTTTTTCTAAGAGCCAGTCACAATTATTATAATAATTTTTTCTTCACATGCGCAGTAATTGAACCAAAATATGCTGTAATTGTTGGTGTGATGGTAGCATTAATGTCATATGCATACATTAGTCCTGTTTTCTGGTTTGTAATGCTAGTTATGACAGTAGTGGTGGCATTTTATTTAGCATTAACTACACTATACAGTTGGTGTCGGAAACACCAGACCACACTTTTAACAAGAGGTATGCATTCTCTCAAAAGTTCAAAAAGGCTTGAATTAAAGCTTCACTCACTATTTCTATCAAAAATCATTAGTGAAGATACCATTAAAAATATAAGTTTTAATGACATTTCACAAGAAGCAATATTTATCCTTGCGATAACAGTATTAGACAAAGACTCAGGCAAACCTTTACAAAAGTATGTGAATATTTATGAACAAGGCATGGAGATACAACCATCAATGTGTTACCTGACTACTTCTGTTATTAGAAAACGAGAAAAAACAAACACAAATATTAAGGGCAAATTATACTATGTACAAGTACATGAGAACTCCATTATGGGTCAAGCAAAACTTATCTTCTGTTTTAGTGAACGAAACACAGATTATAATGTCACTATTAAAATACACTCAATAGTTGATGATAATTATGAAGAAATCACAAATTACAGAAGTAAAAGTAATACATGTTTCATCTTAGTATCTGACCAACTGATGTACCGCTCAAATCCAGAACACGATTTACCTCTAATACAAGTAACTGCACCACTAAAAGGAAGACGATATCTTCAGCTTAATGAAACTTTATCTCAACTAACCTTTTCTGGTAACTCTAAAAAAATCATTGAGTTCATAGAGGTAATGAACAAAAGCAACATAATACCATTGGACATTAAAGCACTTGTATACATCTTTCTTGGCTGTTCATCAATGTTTCAAGGGGATCAATCATATGAGGAGACATTGCTGGCTTTTTCACATGCTCTTGAGTTATCTTCTAAAATTGAGTGCATTAATGGTCGTTTGCTTGAAGGAATGGTGTATATTTATATGGCACATGTTAATCGTTATTTCAGTGAATATGAGAAGTCATTAGAAAACACAGAGAAAGCAAAAATTAAGTTTTTTAATGTTGTTCCTTGCCATGACACTGGCATGGTTTATTTTCAAGAAGCTTTACTACTTTTATATGAAGCTGACTTTAAGCTCACTGCAGAAACTAAAATAAAAGCACTAACATGTTTAGATATGTGGGCAAAGCATAGCCAACGAGACAAAGATTTTAGATCAATTTCCCTCTTCAGTTATGCCCTCATAAATAAAGCACTGCTCCATCTTAATCAGTTTCTTCAGGGGCTTCACTATGCAGCTGAAATTGTAGCTGAAATTGATGCTCCACAATTGACCGAACAAGATCTCCAAGAAGCAAAAAGCTGTCTGGATGCAATTCCTGAAGCGTTTCACGAAAAACATGAGCAATCTGATTATAAAGTTGAATATTATTTTGCTCTTTCTGAATATTACAGACTGGCTGGTGATTATAAACTTGCAAAAAAACACTTAAAACTCACCAAGAAACAAACGAAATGGGGAAACTCTGGTTTTGATATTGCACTAATTGACACTAGACTCGCAATGTTATCAGACACTCAAGATTATTATGATTCTGATGAGGAATGGGATGATTTAATGAATGTATTCTAAACCACAAAAAACATCATGCAATTACTCAAATTTGTCTTTTTGTAATACTCACTATAAAGCTATAGTCAAAATCTAACTCAATTTAATAATTGTCATCATATTCTTATATTTTAATGATCCAGTTAGTTATCACAAAAGCTAGCACGTGAACACAATCAAGTGTATGTATTGTTAGTACATGTCAACTGATCATAGATGCATGCAGGCAATCTACTTCTAAAACTCTGCATGACTACATGTAGCAACAGTGTAGTCACCAATCCTGCATCCTTTAACTACCAATGAATTTATCAATTCCCTGTAAATTATGTAAGTTCTCAAGTTATCTTCTAAGATTGACTAATGAATGTTGTGTGGTTGAAAGAAGAGTCTATATTAATAGCAAAGGCTAACTGTTATTAGGGAAATCACTAGAAAATACAGATAAACCCAAATTAATTTTTAAAATGTAGTACCTTGTTATGACACTGTTATGGTTTATTTACAAGAATCATTACTATACTTTTATATGAAGATGATTTTAAGCTCACTGCAGAAACTTAAAAAAAAGATTGTTATCAGTTATTACTGAAGTCACAAACCACACAGTGTTATTTTGAAAAATTATTAGCCAAAATTAATTTTTTAAATGTAGTTGGTACCGATGTATTACTGAGTCACAAACCACACAGTGCAGGTATTAAACCATGGTGCACGTAGCACATTTATAGCACTGTCAGAAGCTTTGAAGGGTGGCTTCATCATGGGCATGACACTCATATATATATATATATATATTATATTTATTTATAGATACATATTTCGTTTTATTTTATTAATATTGACTAGTTATATACATGTCATACATAATAAAGCACAAAAACATTAATTAAGCTAGGCAAGAGTATTAAGTTCACAAAGTGCGGTATGTTCCATACATAGTATGTTTTTAGCCTATTATGGATTATGGTTTTCATTCATTGAAATGTTATGTAGAATTTGATTATTTATAACTGGAAAGTGTTTTACAGCAATGAGAATATCCGGATGTAAGTCATAATGACACACCTTTGCTTAGCTTGCAAACAACTTAAAGGGAGAGATAAAACATGTCTGCAAGCAAACCTTTTGCCTATCTGAATCAGAAACCACTTCTTAGTGATCTGTGTGAACATGTGAGGACTGAAAGATGGTATACGTTAGGAATACAACTGGATATTGATACTGTATGTCTCAATGATATACAAGTTGAAATTCATTCAGAAGAGAAGAGACGCTCAAAAATGTTTGAAGAATGGTTAAGAGTCAATAAATGCACTAGCTGTTTCATAAATTTATAACTTCTGCTCTTTTAATTCCATCATTAATACAGTGAACTTCATAATCATTGTTGTTGATTGTAATTGTTGAAGTAGGGGCTACTAATTAACCCTAATTGAGGTGATTATTCTTGCATAGAAGACAATTAAGTTAATTATAATTATATAATCATAGTCCATGGTGAAAAATGGGTGGTTATTGTGGTTTAGATGTGTAACTATTGTGATAGTATAGTATAAAAATTTCGTGCAACAATGGCTGAAACATATCTGAATCAAAAACCAGAACTGTCTGATTTATGTGAGCATGTCAGGATACAAGATTGGTACCAGTTAGGACTACAACTGAGAATTGATTCCATTCATTTAAATGAGATCACATGTGATAATAAATCTGAAGTCATGAAGAGAACGAAGATGTTTGAACTTTGGTTAAGAACCAATCCCAAAGCATCAGTTGGACAACTGGTAGAAGCTTTGAGAAGAAAATCCATACAAGAAAATACTATTGCTGATGAGTTTGAACAAATATACAAGCCACATGATACAGGTATTTGTATTATAGTAGCTAGCCATATGTTGTTTGCATGTTACATAACCATCGAATCAGTGGTGCAAGCATGGTGTTAAAAGTAGTCACATGACTAAGCTAAGGGATGAGTTGTAAAGCAGCTTCAAGTTAGGAGGTCTGGAGCATGTCTCCAGAATATTTTCAAAGTTTCAGAGATGCATTTTAAGACCATCTAGACTGCATACATAGACATATGAACATAGGTGTGGCTACATTTCCACATACAGAAAGTATGATCAAATTAATTGTATGTACTGTAAATGATTATTCAATCCTTCATTTAGTTACATGAATTTCAATACAATTTTGGATATCCTGATTTTTTTTTGTAAAGTAATAATTAATCTTTATAGCGTTTGAAGCACACAACATAAAAAATAACCATGATAACAAAAACAACATACAGTACCCAAGTACAACCATACAACAGAATGAACAGCTGTGGAGTACAGATGTTGAGTACAGATTCATGTACATACTAATCACTCTAAAATGTACTTGTAATAACAAGTAATGTACCACAGGCTCTACCTAATTATAGGTATTGGATTGTTTGCTTATACAAGTACTTAAAATACAGTCTAAAGAAACTACAGAGTACTTGTAAATATTACCTAACTAGTAGGAAAATAAATCAGCATTGATCAGGAAATGAAACTCATGTAACCAACCAACTAAAGGCTAAACATTAATACATAATTTTCATGTGTGATGTTATAGTGCTGTCACTTGAATGTCACATAATTGTGACATAGATAATGTTGTCGTGGGTTTGTCATAAAATTTAATTACAATATATTGTATAATAATTATAATTATCATAAATATATATATATATATATATATATATATATATATATATATATATATTATGAAGAACAATAAACAAAGCATTTTAAACATATAAAAACCAAAAAAAAAAAGCGCAAAAATACATCCTGGTTATATCATAATTATGTTGTTGTTCTTTATTTCGAGCAGTGATGCAAGTCTCAAGTGAGTCAATGGAACAAACAAGTACCAAGCTACCACATGTACTGCTTCATGAAACTCCAAACAGACTTTCATCTGCACATCATTCTAATTTGAACGCCATGGAGGTCAGTGAAGACAACATTGGGATTCCAACTTCATACCAGACGGGATGTTCAAGTCTTCAAGCAGAAGTTGAATCAGAGAAGCAGTGCTTTGAACTACAACCACTAACAAGCCATTACACTTCTGTTACTTCAAGAAGGAGTGTAGTTACAATACCACAATCCCCAAGATATTATGATAAGACAACAGGTGTGTGTATGTGTGCATATGTGCATCCATGAAAATTCAGGTGCCTAGCATGCTAGCAAAAGGCGTAGAAAGGATTAACAAACAAGCAGCCACAATGGCTTATAAAATTCATAAAACATTAAAGCAGCTTAGAAAAATAACAATAACAATCAGCCACAAATGACTTAGAAAAATAGCAATCACCCACCATATGGCTTAGAAAAGAAGCAGCTATACAGCCACAATGGCTTAGAAAATTTGAAGTAAAAATGAAACACTGAATGCCCAGTCTTGAGAACCGGGAATGGTAGGTTAAAGATCTTTGATGACTAGCCAACTCTCCCCACTCATCCAGTGTCCATATAATAATAACTTAATAATATAGTATAATTATATAACAAGTACATAACTATAATGCATAATGCAACTCACAAACACCATGCATGTGTAGACACGATACTTATTTTATGCGACTATAAATAAATTATACACATGTGTAATTTGACATCATTAATATTACACTCAATAGTATTAACTAAATATTTCATTTTTCTTATTATCTGTTAGATACAGCAACCACAATAGAAACTGAAATGTATGTAAACCAAAAGCCTCATCTTTCTCATCTTATCGAACATGTGAGGACAGTGAAATGGTATCAGTTAGGAATACAGCTAAAACTAGATACTGTCCTCTTAACAGAGATTGACAACACTAATCAATCTGAAGATCAGAAAAGATCAAAGATGTTTGCAGCATGGCTGAAACAATCTGCAGCTTCTGTGAAGCAGCTACTGGAAGCTTTAAGATTGAAGTCAGTTGGAGAAAACACTATTGCTGATGAACTGGAGAGGAAGTATGAGTCACACTTACTAATAACAGGTATAACTAGTTATATAAGGCTGTTAATCTTTTGATGAGTTTCTTTTATTCATAATTTTTTTATGTAGTAGACAAACTACCAGTAGATGAGTTAATGGATATTGAACAAAATGTTCATGAAATTCCACAACGGCTTGCAGTAAAAATTGAGCAACAGTCTCCATCAAAAGTCATGGCTGTTGGTGAAGATGTCATTAACAGTGTTGATTTTAATGCCCTTTCACGGGAAGAGATGTTTAGCCTCACAGCAACAGTAGTAGAAAAGGACTCCGACAAACCTATACCTTTATTTGTGGATGTTCATGAACATGGCATGGAGTTACAACCATCAACTGTATACTTAACTGCCTCTGTCACTAGGAAACGGAAACAAACAGACACAAATACTACAAATACTAAGGGTAAACTGTATGATTTTCGAAAACAGAATTTTTTGGAAAAAAGGGAAGTAAAACTTGACTTTTGTTTCAGTGAACCAAATACAGTGTACAATAGTGCTATTAAAATACACTCAATAGTTGATGACAATGGTGAGGAAATCACAAATTATGTAAGTAATAGTGACACATGTTCCGTCTTGATATCTGACAAACAGATGTATCACTCAAATCCAGAACATGATTTACCTCTAATAGAAGTAACTGCACCGCTAAAAGGAAGACGATATCTTGAGCTTAACGAAGCTTTTTCACAACTAACCTTTTCTGGAAACTCCCAGAAAATCATTAACTTCATAGCACTAATGAACAAAAGCACTATAATACCATGTGACATTAAAGCACTTGTATATATTTCTCTTGGCTGTTCATCAATGTTTCAAGGGGATCAATCATATGAGGAAGCATTGCTAGCCTTTTCACATGCTCTTGAGTTATCTTCTAAGATTGAGTGCGTAAATGGTCGTTTGGTTGAAGGAATGGTGTATATTTATATGGCACAAGTTAATCGTTACTTTGGTGAGCACGAGAAATCATTAGAAAACACAGAGAAAGCAAAAATTAAGTTTTTTAATGTAGTTCCTTGTCATGACACTGGCATGGTTTATTTTCAAGAGGCATTACTACTTTTAGATGAAGCTGATTTTAAGCTCACTGCAGAAACTAAAATAAAAGCACTAACACATTTAGGTAGGTGGGCAAAGCATACCGAACAAGGCAAAGATTATAGGTCAGTTTCCCTCTTCAGTTATGCCCTCATAACTAAAGCTGAACTTCATCTTAATCAGCCTCTTTCGTGGCTTCAGTATGTGCCTGAGATTGATGCTCCGCAATTGACTGAACAAGATCTCCAAGAAGCAAAAGGTTGTCTGGATGCAATTCCTGAAGCATTTCATGAAAGACACGAGCAATCTGATTATAAAGTTGAATATTATTTTGTTCTTTCCGAGTATTACAGACTGGCTGGTGATTATAAACTTGCAAAAAAACACTTAAAACTCACCAAGAAACAAGCGAAATGGGGAAACTCTGGTTTTGATATTGCACTAATTGACACTAGACTCGCAATGTTATCAGACACTCAAGATTATTATGATTCTGATGAGGAATGGGATAATTTAATGTATGAATTGTAAAATGCACGAACACTAGCTACTGTCAGTTTGTCTTTTGTAATACTAAAATTATGGGCTATAAGCCTCTATAGTTGAAATGTCACTGTTCAATTCACATACATAGGAGTAGAAAAAGTGGTCTAGGATGGCCTGTCCAATATTCTTAGTATATTGTTGCTTGCCTTACAAAAACATACTCTGACGCAGAGCTGCATACATGCACACCTAGTAACTGACTACAAGATGGTCTGTGTGTCTCTCACATAACACAAAAAATTCAGCTTTGTGCTCCGCATAGGATGGGGCACATCCCCCTCACCCTCACTGTAGCCTAATAGCCACGTGGTACTTTGAACCCCCATTCATTTTCATCTTCCTAGGCTCCACTGATGTATGTACATTTAATATAACTGATTGATCATCAAAATGAGGGGAAAAAATATAATATATATAGATCTATATACATTTCAACAAATGATACTGCAGCAGGCAACAGTGTATTCACCTAGTCAGTAGTCCTAACATCCTAAATACAATATCAGTGAATTTATCTATTCGAGGGTGAATAATAGTCTTGCCAGACCCAACTTGACCCGCTTTAGGGTTGGGTCTGGCTTGCGAGACTAGGTGAATAATAGTCACTGAGGTGTGACCTTTGCATACACATGGGTCCAGGAAAAGCCTCGGCACTTCCAAGACTAGAAAATTTGAGTAAGGCACTCTACAAAACATACATGATGCTATTGATATGATTGTGGTGAAGGACTGAAGGAGAAGGGGCGAGTACCCAGACTACCACACCCTTCGCTTGGAGAGAAGGGTGTGGCTCGCCAGACTAGCAGAGCAGAAATGTCATATCTTAATGAGAAACCACTTCTTAGTGATCTGTGTAATCATGTGAGAACAAACAGGTGGTATCAGTTAGGAATACAACTGGATATTGATCTTGTGTTTTTGAACGATATACAAGTTGAAAATCTTTCAGAAGAGAAGAGACGATCAAAAATGTTTGAAGAATGGTTAAGAGTCAATCCTAAAGCATCAGTACGTCAACTGATAGAAGCTTTGAGAAAAGAGTCAGTACAGGAGAATCTTATTGCTCACAAAATGGAGAAGATATATCAGTCACGATATAATGGTATTTATTTAAAAGCTCAGTGTGGCTCTAGTCCTGTCATTGGAACTAGTATATTATTTGTTAGAGTCCTGGCAATGTGAGTTCAGAGCATAATTGGAAATTAATATTATTACAAACCTGAAAATGTGAACCCACAACTTTAACTATGTGTATATATATATATATATATATATATGTGGTTGAGTGAATTTGTTCATTGTCAGGAATCTAAGGAATATACTGGTACTTTTGCCATGACTCTAGACAATTATGTAGCTAACTAATGTTTTTATATTTTCATATTTTCACTGAACTGACACAATGTGTAAAGGGTGCTTATAGAACAGGTATTTGTTATAACAATAGCTTTGCTCGAATGTCGTCAATATTTTCAGTTTATATCAATTTTATAATATATGACCGGCTCTGAAAAAAACTAGGCTTATGAGTAGAAATTTCAAGATGATTTTTTGTTTTACCTGAATAGAGACAAAGCCACAACAAGTGAGTAAACCATCATTTTGAGAGAAATGCTAATTAAATACAATTAAATTGCTTTAACAGACACTAGTAAAGCACATAGAGGTCTCCAAGCCTCACTGTGGAAAGGTAAAATATTAGTGAAGTTTTTTTATGTAATATTTTCACTTGTAATTGATTTAATCTTAAGCCTGTTTTTCTCAGAGCCGATCACATATAATTATTATAATTTTTTCTTCACATGCAGCAATTGAACCAAAATATGCTGTAATTGTTGGTGTGATGGTAGCATTAATGTCATATGCATACGTTAGTCCTGTTTTCTGGTTTGTAATGGTAGTTATGACAGTGGTGGCATTTTATTTAACTACACTATACAGTTGGTGTCAGAAACACTGGATCAAACTTTGACAAAAGAAGGTATGCATTTTCTGAAAAGCTCAGGACGACTTGAATTACAAATTCACTCACTATCTTCATTAAAAATCATGGCTGTAAATGTTAGTGAAGATACCATTAAAAATATAAGTTTTAATGACATTTCACGGGAAGCAATATTCATTCTTGCGATAACAGTGTTAGATAAAGACTCGGACAAACCTTTACAAAAGTATGTGGACATTTACGAACAAGGCATGGAGATACAACCATCAACCTGTTACCTGACTACCTCTGTTAATAGAAAACGAAATAAAACAAACACAAATACTAAGGGCAAATTATACTATGTACAAATACATGAGAATTCAATTATGGGTCAAGCAAAACTTATCTTCTGTTTTAGTGAACCAAACACAGAATATAATGTCACTATTAAAATACACTCAATAGTTGATGATAATTGTGAAGAAGTCACAAATTACAGAAGTAAGAGTAATACATTTTCCGTCTTGATATCTGACCAACTGATGTACCACTTGAATCCAAAACACGATTTACCTCTAATAGAAGTAGCTGCACCACTAAAAGGAAGACGATATCTTGAGCTTAACGAAGCTTTATCACCACTAACCTTTTCTGGAAACTCCCAGAAAATCATTAACTTCGTAGCACTAATGAACGAAAGCACTAGAATACCATGTGACATTAAAGCTCTTGTATATATTTCTCTTGGCTGTTCATCAATGTTTCGAGGTGGTCAATCATATAAGGAAGCATTGCTTGCCTTTTCACATGCTCTTAAGTTATCTTCTAAGAGTGAGTGCATAAATGGTCGTTTGATTGAAGGAATGGTGTATATTTACATGGCACAAGTTAACCGTTACTTTGGTGAGCACGAGAAATCATTAAAAAACACTAAGAAAGCAATGTAATTTTTTTTAATGTTGTTCCTTGTCATCACATTGGTATGGTTTATTTCCAAGAAGCATTACTACTTTTAGATGAAGCTGATTTTAAGCTCACTGCAAAAACTAAAATAAAAGCACTAGCACATTTAGGTATGTGGGCAGAGCATAGTAAGCAAGGCAAAGATTATATGTCAGTTTCCCTCTTCAGTTATGCCCTCGTAAATAAAGCTCTCCTTCATCTTAATCAGTTTCGTTTATGGCTTGACTATGTCGACATACCTGAGATTGATGCTTCGCAATTGACTGAACAAGATCTCCAAGAAGCAAAAGGCTGTCTAGATGCAATTCCTGATGAGTTTCGAGAAAAACACGAACAATCTGATTACAAAGTTGAATATTATTTTGTTCTTTCTGAGTATTACAGACTGGCTGGTGATTATAAACTTGCAAAAAACACTTAAAACTCACCAAGAAACAAGCGAAATGGGGAAACTCTGGTTTTAAAATTGCACTAATTGACACTAGACTTGTAATGTTATCAGACACTCAAGATTATTATGATTCTGATGAGGAATGGGATGATTTAATGAATGTATTGTAATACACACAAACATTAGCTACTTTCAGTTTGTCTTTTGTAGCGCTATAATTATGGGCTATAAAGCTATAGTCGAAAATTAACTCAATCTAATTGTCATCATATTCTTTTATTTTAATGATCTAGTTATTTCATTTAGTTAACACAAAGCTAGTGAGTGAACAGTATGTATTGTTAGTACATTTCAACTGATCATAGATGCAGGCAACCCATTGTAATATATATATACTTCTAAAACTCTGCATGACTACATGTAGCCACAGTGTATGTAGTCAGCAATCCTGGATTCTTTAACGAATTTATCAATTCCCTGTAAATTAAGTAAGCTCTAAAGTTATCTTCTAAGATTGACTACATGAATGGTTGTGTGGTTGAAAGAATAGTCTATATTAATGGCAAAGGCTAACCATTATTTAGAGAAATCACTAGAAAATACAGATAAACCCAAAATTAATTTTTAAAATGTAGACAAATAATAATTCTTGCATAATATACCTGAATGTATATACTATGGGATTTACATACTATTATGATTGAAGTACTTTAACATTATATTATTTTTTGTCATACCATTCTTTATTATGGTAAATACTATATAGTCGATATAGATCAAGATGAAAAGAAATACATTACTAATTGTAAACATTTATTAGCAAGAAAAGAAACCAATAATTGATATAGTCAGAGGCAATCAATAAACTCATGTAATCAATTACAAATGAAGATTAAATAACCAATTAATTTTTACAGTGTAGCTAGTTAGTGAACACATGAAAATATATGTATAGTACTGACATGTCAACTGATCATATATAGCACACTCTAAAAATTGATTCGCATTGCAAACTTTTTTGGTGAACTATGTTACCTACAGTACACAATACTATAATGATTTGTATGAGTGTTGTATGAGTATTGTACTCACCTAGTCAAGAATCCTGCTTCCTATTATACAATGCATGCGCCTATAGTAGGCTAGTATCTCGTTGCCGACTTACCGGACGTCCTACAAGGCGGTACTTCGAGCTTCGCCAAGAGGGAGTGGCACACTTAGTATAATAAACAAGTGAAAGCTCAGCACAAAAATGTCTGTGATTAAACCATATCTCAATCAGAGACCACTTCATAGGGATCTATGTAATCATGTGAGAACAAACAGGTGGTATCTATTAGGAATACAACTGGATATTGATCTTGTGTTTTTGAATGATATACAAGTTGAAAATCATTCAGAAGAGAAGAGACGATCAAAAATGTTTGAAGAATGGTTAAGAGTCAATCCTGAAGCATCAGTTGGTCAACTGATAGAAGCATTGAAAACAGAGTCTGTGCAAGAGAATTCTATTGCGTACGACATTGAGCAGATATACAAACTAAAATATACAGGTAATTAAACCAATCCTCAACCGCTATGTATACAACTAGTCTGGCACAGGGGGGTCAGTCTAATGAAACATGTATAATAAGGTTGTTCTACTGCAGCGATTGTGGTCACAATGAATATTATTATTTGTTTATGAATATGATTATCACCTGTGATAAGAAATGGACAGTAACACATGTTCAACGACTGCTGTGAAGAGATTAGAGTGTGAGTCATTAAAGTATAAACGATGTGAAAGGAGAAGATGTATTTGGTGTATAATTAGGTTGTTCTTTTTGTAAATGTTTGTGTTGTGACATCTGTTCAAAAACATGAACAATGTTATGAAAAGCAAGTTTTATTCCCATATAAAATAGAAATTGTATACTCTAACAAAGTATCTAGTACCTTAATATTACATCTCAGCAAATCACATTATACTATATTACGAGTAACTAAATGGTCAGTTATCCATTTTTGAAGTTGTTGATTTGAAAAGGTACAGTAAAGCACTTTCTACACGTTCTTCCAGGAGACTGCACATCGCTTAGAACTTCATCTATTTTGCACTTGTACTGATACCTTCAACAATAATGTTTTCTAAATGAGCAAAACACGATTTGATGATCCAGCAATAGAAACAAGCTTCCTTCTATCTGTATTTTTATCGATCTTAGCTTTTTAATTATTTCTACAACACCTACTCGAGATTATGTAATTGCTGAGCTTAATTACATTCCAGTAGAACAACTTTAGTAGTATACACGTTTCACCAGACCCCCCTTTCTTCAGTGGTGGGTCTGGCTATGCCAAACTAGTATACAACATCACATAATAATTTCTTCCTTTTTGCCAAACTTGTATACAATATCACATAATAATTTCTTCCTTTTTGTAGATAACAAAGACCTAAAACTATCAGTAACTGAATCTCCACAAAAAGCAAGTAATTCAATAGGTCTGGTTCTGGATATATTCGCTAACTAATGAGTCCTATGTACTGTTTTATGTAGCCAGACTCAATCTACTAAGACCGATCTAGGCTCTGGTCAACCCACTGTACTAGCATTCATCAATAGTTCACCTAGATGACAAACTGTTAATTGTACTTATTCATGACGAATATATGTATAATTGTAACTATATTTAAACATTTCATTAAGCCGTCTATATGAATATCATTACTGCTGTTATGAATCACTACCAGCACTTGATGCTCAATGAACATAATTACAGTGAGTTGAGTATGAGAGATCAAATATATGACAGAACCATTATATAGATGTATACCTTAGTATCAATCCTGATATAACCTGTATTCCCAGATGCATTACTCAGTCATTGCTTTTCTCTCATTATAGATGCTACCAAAGGAAAGTACATGTATACACATATAACAGGTAATTTTGATAATAATGCAAATTCATCTTTAATGTCTCCTTTTTTTCTGTCTCTGTCTCTTTCTCTCTCTCTATAAAGCAGTAATAATTGTCACTGGAGTACTGATAGTGTTAGCACTGTACTATGGATACAATAGTCTCGTATGGGTTTTCATATTGCTATTAGTAATATACTATTTGGTCATAACACAGCATACTGATACACTACCAACAAGCACAAATCGGCTGAGTATAGCAATAAGCTCTCTCTCTTCCTCAAAAGTCATGGCTGTAAGTGAAGAAATTATAAGGAATCCAAATTTTGATAACCTCAGAGAAGAAGAGAAATTCAGTTTTTTAGTGACAATATCACAATCAGAAACTAACGAACTAAAACCTTTGCCCTTTTTATTTGTAGATATTTATGATCATGGTAAGGAACTGCAACCATTAACATGTTACTTGACTGTATCTGTTGTTAGAAAGCTGCCAAAAGTTTCTTCAACAATTGGAAGAAAAATATATCAGCTACGACTACAGGGTCTGGAAAATTCTGGAAAATGCCAAGCAAAAATAGATGTGTGTTTTTGTGAACCAACCACAGAGTATAATATTAATATTAAAATACATTCGATAGTAAATGAAAATGGTGATGAAATTACTGAGCATATAGATGGAAGGGACACATGCTCTGTATTGACATCTGACCCACAAACATATCACACTGCTCCAGCACAACACTTAACACATTTGGAATTTGCTGCACCACTCAAAGGAAAGCGATATATAAAGTTATGTGAAAATTTATCAAAGCAAACAGCAAACCCTCAAACTATTACCAAATTTGCCAAAGAGTTTATTGAATGTAAAAGAGCCCCATGTGACTTTAAAGCATTCACATATATATATCTTGGATGTTCCTATCAATACAAGAAAGGGCAACCTTATGAAAAAGCAATATCTGCATTTTCACATGCTCGTGAGCTTTCACAAAAGGCTGAATGTAGAAACAGTTGCTTGCTTGAAGGAATGGTGTACATTTATACTTCAATTGTTAATAGTAATGTTGGCGATTTTGAAGAGGCACTGAGCAATAAACAGAAAGCAAGAAGTAGTTTCTTCAGCATTGCACCATGTAATGAAACTGCTGCTGTATGGTATCAGGAAGCAATGCTACTACTGTATCAAGCAAAGTCTGCACTCACTATCGAAACAAAGGAGAAGATGTTGTTAAATCTAGATATGGCAGCAAGACATAGTGGAAGAGGCAATGATTTTAGATCATTCTCTCATGTGTGTATTATTCTTACAAAGAAAGCTCTGATTCATCTCAATCTCCTCCAGTTAATAAAAGAAGAAGCAGCTGACTTAATCACGCCAGAACTGACTAAGGAGGATCTTGTAAAAGCAAAATCAAGTTTAGACGCAGTTCCAGAAGAGTTTCTTGAAAATCCTCAACCATCCAATTACAAAGCCACATATTATTTCACTTTTTCCGAATACCACAGACTGGCAGGAAATCGTAGGGAAGCAAAAAAGAACATGCAACTTGCCAAAAAGCAAGTGAACTGGGGAAACTTTCACTTCCAAGTAGATTTAATTGATGATAGACTTCTGTTGCTATCAGATACTCAAGATAATTCTGATTCAGATGAAGAATGGGCTGAAATACTTGATGAATATTAATACTGATTATCAATTTTATTTATTATAATTTTATATAACTTATTTTTTGACTATTGAATATTAATGTATATTTTAACTGAATTATCGTAATGGAATCATAGGCGGGATGATTAATTGATTAATCAATTGAATCAGATATTGAAAAATCTTCTGATTATTGATTATAAATCTGTGATATTGATTATGCCAATTATTCCAGAACTGAAGGCATAAGTTTCAAGCATACAATAGCAAAGAATGTAAGAAAGTCTTTTTGATCATCAATTAGGAGGAGTTTCCTGCATTAATTTACTTAATTGCTTCCGCTGATTTTAATCGATTATCAATTGATTTGTAGTTAGTGATAATCGATTTCAAAAAAAAATTCATGAAGAGACCAGGTATTAGTGTATTACCTCTAGTACTGCATATATATAAAATTATGTACTATGGAAATAATTGAATAACTAATTGAATATGGAAAGATAAGTGTGAGTAATTGTTAAAATTTTGCAGTATCACTCATCCTTGCCCTGATTTTGAATGCAGCAAATATACAATTGATCACAGAGAAAAGTGTATTATTTGGGACTTTGCCAAAGCATGAAAAATGTTATGTTAAATTCATGGAAAGATCTAGTTGAATACTGGTAAAGTACACTAGCCCGTAATATCATAGGTGTAGGAATAGGGGGGCCAGGGGGTCATGCTTCCCCACAACCAAAATGAAAAAATGTGATTTTTTTGGCTGTATGACAAAGATCTTGTTTTATTAATCAAAACTAAAGTTTATTAACAGAAACATATGCATGATCAGTGGGTTGGCCCCCCCGATATGAAACTTATTCCTACGCCTATGAATATGAATGAATAAAGATATTCATTTAGCTTTTAACAATACATAATTATTTTCTGATCAGTTTGTCCTGTCAGCAAATGCAGCATGAATCTATCCAATGACGATATGAGTCATAATGACACCCTTTGTTTACATGACATACCTTGCTTAGCTTGCAGATTTAGCAGAGATAAACAGATAAACAGATAAAACATGTCTGCAAGCAGACCTTTTGCCTATCTGAATCAGAAACCACTTCTTAGTGATCTGTGTGAACATGTGAGGACTGGAAGGTGGTATATGTTGGGAATACAACTGGATATTGATACTATATATCTCAATGATATACAAGTTGAGCATCATTCAGAAGACAAGAGACGAGCAAGAATGTTTGAAGAATGGTTAAGAGTCAATCCTGAAGCATCAGTTAGTCAACTGATAGAAGCATTGAGAAAGGAGTCAGTACAGGAGAATGTTATTGCTTACAAGATAGAGAAGATATACCAGTCACGATATAATGGTATTTCAACTGTTATCTATCATGTATCTAATGTATTTATTGACTTACTTATTTTCATAGAACAGAGACAATCTGTAAGGGAAAAAACTAGTACTAATAAAACAGGTATATTATATAGTATACTTCAATATTATGTGAGTATAATACTTTTATGAGTATGCTACTCACATAATATTGAAGGTTAATGTTACTTTATTTTCTGCACTCTCTCACTGTGTTTTTTGTTGGGTTTTATATCTGAGTTAATCTCGATTAGTATTCATCATTATGTGATACAACAGTATAATTATACAATTATATAGTTATTATCTTAATTGTCCAAATGATTGGCTCATTTACTAATTACATAATAGTTACAGCCCTCGTGAGAGTGCTCTAACCAACACTATAGCATTCTATTTGCCCAAGAACATGAGAAAATACGAGGGCGTAGTCTGGGTATTTTCGAGTGCTTCGAGGGCAAATAGGATGCAATAGTGTTGGTTAGAGTACTCTCACAAGGGCTCTAAGTTACTTATATCTATTACAGAATGACATGTATATAGTATTAATAATGTTGAATCCAAATACCATATGCCCATTTTGTTGTCTGCAAGGTTTTCTTTGGTATTCTGCTTTTAGTTGCTTGCATTATATCATTTTTTTTACAGTAGCAAATCTGTCCTTTGAAGCCATACTAATTCGCTTATTTAGCCATGGTTTCTATTGTGCGTGTGGTTACTATGAATCTAGTTGATAACCAACAAGTGTTTTGATTGGCTTCAATTAATGCGTGAGTGTAACAACCTAACATGCACAGCTGTGCTCTAATCACCACTATTAACCCATTTTTGGGCAATCTGATTGGTTGATTTCTGTTAGGTATGATCTAAGTAAATTATAGTTCATGGCTGATTTGTTAATTAGTGGTGAAAAGTGTAGGACATTTTTCATAGTGAGCATATATATCACACTTTTAGTAAATAATTAATTATTCCTTATCTATTATAAATGAATGTATAAACTCCACGAAAAGGCTCCAAACACATAATGTAAGTTATACCTTTCAAAACTGGTGTGCATTATGTTGTCATGCATGACAATTGACAAACTGAATTGAATATTCATGTTATTCCATGCAACTACTAAATAACGATTTATTTTTTGCGATCCATTCATTGTGGAAAATCTAGAACTTTAGTATAACACTATACAAATAGCTTTGGACTGAAATATTCTTTTCAAGAACATTTTCAGAATATTTTGTCTTTATAACAGTTTACGATCCAGAAAAATTTTGTAAGATTACAAAAAATTATTTTTTGTTAAATTATTATACTTTTTTTTCTTTACAGCTATTAAAGCTCCAATTGTTGGTGTGGTGGTAGTATTAATGCTATTTGCATACAGTAGTCCTGTTTTCTGGTTTGTAATTGCATTCATTGCAGTTGCAATTTATTTAGCATCAGCTACTCTGTACAGGTGGTTCCAGAAAAAACTTAATATATTAACAGCAGGCATTCATTCTCTCAAACTCCCAAGGCTTCAATTGAAAATCCTCTCACAATCTTCATCAAACGTTATGGCTGTTAGCAAAGATAATATAAGCTTTAATGATATTTCACAAGAAGAGTTGTTCGTCCTTGTGATAACAGTATTAGACAGAGACTCAGACAAACCTGTACTATTATTTGTAGATATTTACGAACAAGGCATGGAGTTACAACCATCAACATGTTACTTGACTACCTCTGTTAATAGAAAACGAAAAAAGCCAAATACAAAAACTAAGAATAAATTGTACAATGTACGAATACATGAGAATTCAATTATGGGTCAAGCAAAACTTATCTTTTGTTTCAGTGAATCAAACACAGAATATAATATTACTATTAAAATACACTCAATAGTTGATGATAATGGTGTAGAAGTTACTAATGATTATAGAATTAAGGGTGACACATGCTCTGTCCTGACATTTGACCGACAGATGTATTACACTGCCCCCCAAAAAGATTTACCACTCATAGAATTAGTTGCACCACTAAAAGGAAAAAGATATCTTCAGTTTATGGAAACTTTAACAAAATTCACGGTTTCTAGAAACTCTCAAAAACTCATCGAAATTGCAGAGTCACTGAGCAAAAGCACTCGAATGCCATACGATTTCATACCAATTGTATACATCTGTCTTGGCCTTTCATCAGTGTTTAATGGAAATCAATCATATGAAGATTCAATGATTGCCTTTTCACATGCTCTAGAATTATCTGCTAAGTGTGAGTGTGTAAACTGTTGTTTGATTGAAGGAACGGTGTATATTTATATGGCACAAGTTAACCGACATTTCAAAAGGCATGAGAAATCATACGAAAACACACAGAAAGCAAAAATTAAATTCTTTAATGTAATGCCGTGTCATGACACTAGTATGGTTTATTTCCAAGAAGCACTGCTACGTTTAGATAAAGCTGATTTTAAACTCACTGCAGAAACTAAGAAAAAGGTGTTGTCAGATATCGATATGTGGGCAAATCATACCAAAAAAAGTGAAGACTATAGGTCACTTTCTCTCTTCAGTTATTCCCTAATATTTAAAGCTCAATTTCATCTCAATATCATTCAAGGCTGGCTTCTTCTGAAAGATCAAACTGAAATCGAAGTCCCACAATTGACTGAAGAAGATCTCCGAGAAGCAAAAGCTAGTTTAGATGCAGTTCCTGAGGAGTTCTTGGAAAAGCACAAACCATCCGATTATAAAGTCGAATACTATTTTGTACTTTCAGAATATTACAGACTATCTGGTAATACTAAACTTGCACAAAAGCACTTTAAACTTACAGAGAGAAAAACAAAATGGGGAAACTCCGCTTTTAATACTAAACTGATTCGCACTAGACTTGAAATGTTATCAGATGCTCAAGATCATTCTGATTCTGATGAAGAATGGGCTGAAATACTTGATGAATATTAATGAAGATTATCAACTTGATTTTTTATAATTATAATTATATAAAGCTTATTTTTTTGACTACTGAATATTAATATTTAACTGAATTATCATTATTAAATCACTATCGTAATGGAATCATAGCTATAAAATAGGGCTGGGATGATTAATTGATTAATCAATCAATATTGCAAATTCTTCTAATTATTGATTATAAGTCTGTGTCTCTGTGATATCAAGTATGCTAATAATTCCAGGAGATATACTTTGCAACAGCAAATGTAAGTGACAGGAAGACTTTTTGATCATCAAATGGGTGCATTAATTGTCTACTTCCGCTGATTTTAATCAATTATCAATCGATTTGAAGTTAGTGATAATTGATTTCAGAATCTCAGCTAATTACAGGCCCTACTATTAAAATGCATGAGGTGTAGCACTAGATCTAATCTATAGCTAGAAGTGAAATAGCTATGTCTATATGTCACAAAATAACATTTGATTGATCCACTATGGAGTGATCTGTGTAAGTATGGAACTCCAAACATAACAATTAATATTAAATAATCAATCATAAATAGTAATTTGAACTTAATTAGTAAAACTGGTGTTACTTGTTGTATTAGTAACTGGTTTGACTGGTTTCATGTTCCTGTATAGGCTCAATCTGCAACAGGATTTCTATTCTGTGCTATTACAATTCAGGTATAATTACTATAATTATTAATATCCTCATTCCAATCCTCATTCCCATTTCTAGTTACATGGACCCAAATCATACCAGTAGGATTATTATAACAATTAGTATCGTGAAGTAGCTGCTAGCAACATTTAAAATAAAACATTAATTTTCTTGATTATTACATATTGTCTAGTACTGTGTATATATAATTATGTACTATGTAAATAATTGATCATGAATAACTAATTGAAATAAATATTAGCAATACAAGATGACACTGAAGCGCAAGATGACACTGAAGATGCAAATGAGACTAAAACATGTTCTGCAGCTGGCCGTAAATGATCGACCATATATGAGGAGACATTGATGGCCTTTTCACATGCTCTTGAGTTATCTTCTAAGATTGACTGTATAAATGGTTGTTTGCTTGAAAGAATGGTGTATATTGATATGGCGTTAACTTGTTTTGCTCTTGAGTTATCTTCTAAGATTGAGTGCATTAATGGTGTTTGGTTGAAAGAATGGTGTATATTTATATGGCATAAATTAACTTGTATTATATAGTTATTAGATAGAGTATCATAACGGGGATAAATACAGTGGATGGTTCATGTATATACATGTACATGAAGTTTCAGTATTACTTACTTGCCCCAATTATCCTTAACAGACTGACGTATTAAATTATGAACTCAACTTATGCTACAAATGACAGTTTCCAGTCAATAAAAACAAAATTTACACCCACTTTAAAGAAACAGTCAAGTCAAAATTTTCCTTTATACGTGGCTGCAATCAATGTGTAATAGTGGAATATAAACCAATAGTTATTAATCATAAATTCCTTTACTGTATACAATTACTTCAGGGTGTGGCTTGACTTTGGGTGGTACTTGTAAACTGCTGACTACGCGGTGACGGTTGAAGTAATGACGGGATTAGGAGCTGAATTTTATCTGAATCAAAAACCAGAGCTTTCTCATTTATGTGAGCATGTCAGGACACTGAATTGGTACCAGTTAGGACTACAACTGGGAATTGATTCTGTTTATTTGGATGAGATCATGCATAACAATAAATCTGAAGACATGAAGAGAATGCAAATGTTTGAAGTTTGGTTAAGAACGAATCCCAATGCTTCAGTTGGACAACTGGTAGAAGCTTTGAGAAGAAACTCCGTACAAGAAAATGCTATTGCTGATGATTTTGAACAAATATACAAGCCACATGATACAGGTATTTTTACTATAACAATAGTGTCATGTATGTAGATTATAAAATATATTAATTTTCTTTCAGTACACTTCTTCAATGCTGCCAGGGAATCAATGGAATTAACAAGTATCAAGTTACCACTCCCAAACTTACTCGTTGAAACACAAAAAAATCTTTCTGTTACACCTGAACATCAATCCTATTCAAATATGATGGCTGTGAGTGAAGATAGTACTAAAGTTCAAATAAATGACCAACAATCAGTTGACAATTTCAGCCTAGCAACAGGTATTTCACACAAACCAGGCTTGGAACTACAACCATTAAATATCTATTCCGCTTCAGAATTAAATAAAAACACCATCAAACTCCTAACTCAACCTTCAATAATGCAATCTTCAGGACACCCAGATGAGAAAACAGGTATGTCCTTATTATAACTGTAAAGGAAATGAAAATAATCACTAATACTATAATAATGATTATTCTCTAGCAATTAATCATTTCATTTTGGTGGTATCTCATAAGAACATAATTATAGTATATGTAATTTATATAAAGACTGTGTAAAAGTGAAGTTTAGCGCATGTAACGTAATTAACAGTGTGTTATGATGGTTCTCTCTACTGGTGAATGGGTGATAACAATATTCCACCTCAGCTATTCTGGTATACTATTTTTCAGCTTCTCCCTCCCACATGTATAGGCTCTCCTTTTTATTGCACAGCTGCATTGGTTTGTCCCCCAGTACTGTTAGCCACCTGTATAACAATTTATTTACACCACTGAAGTGAAGTCATAGTCAAATGAAGAACCCTGCATGGTTATGAATAACCAAACATAGTGTGACTGTTTCATTGACTTTCACAATTAATACTTCCAGGAATGGTAACTACCAAAAACGTACTAGAAACCAAATCCTACCTGTATGAGAAGCCAGACATTGTTGATCTTAATGAACACGTGAGGACAGTGAAATGGTATCAGTTAGGAATACAACTGAAACTAGATACTGTTCTCTTAGCAGAGATCGACAACACTAATCAACCTGAAGATGTCAAAAGATCACAGATGTTTGCAGTGTGGTTAAAAGACTCTGAAGCCTCTGTGAAGCAGCTACTGGAAGCTTTAAGATTAAAGTCAGTTGGAGAAAACACTATTGCTGATGAACTGGAGAGGAAGTACGAGTCACATTTACTAAGAGGTACAACAATGCAATAGTGCTCCCAATTGATTTTTCTTATTCTCATTTCAACAGGAAGAAAGAATCTAAAGCCAACAGATGAGTCAATGGACATAACAGAGATGAAACAAAATACTAATTCTGAAGTTCCAAAACGACTTGCAGTAAGAATTGATCAACAATCCTCATCAAAAGTCATGGCTGTTAGTAAAGATACTATTAACAATTTATGTTTCGATAGCCTTGCTGAAGAAGAGAAGTTCAGCCTCCTAGTAAAGGTAACAGAGATGTACCATGACACAATAGTCCGACCTGTACCATTATTTGTGGATATTCATGAACAAGGCATGGAACAACAGCCATCAACCTGTTATTTGACTACTACTGTTGTTAGAAAGCGAAAACGACCTGCAGATTCAAATATTACAAAAACTAAGGGTAAACTGTATGATTTACGAAAACAGGAATTTTCAGGTATGGGCCAAGCAAAAATCGACTTTTGTTTCAGTGAACCAGACACGGAGTACAATAATACAATTAAAATACACTCCATAATTAATGATAATGGTGAGGAAATCACTGATTGTAGATGTGAGAGTGACACATGTTCTGTCCTCACATCTGATCCACAAACATATCACCCAGCTCCAGCACAAAACTTGGCACAGTTGGAATTTGCTGCACCACTGAAAGGAAAGCAATATATAGGGTTATGTGAAAATTTATCAAAGCAAGCAGCAAACCTTCAAACTATTACCAAATTTGCCAAACAGTTTACTGAACGTAAAGGAGTCCCATGTGACTTTAAAGCATTCACATATATATATCTTGGATGTTCATATCAACACATGAAAGGACAGCCTTATGAAAAAGCAATATCTGCATTTTCACATGCTCATGAGCTTTCACAAAAGGCTGAATGTAGAAACAGTTGCTTGCTTGAAGGAATGGTATACATTTATACTTCAATTGTTAATAGGAATGTCGGCGATTTTGAAGAGGCAATGAGCAATAAGGAGAAAGCAAGAAGTATTTTCTTCAGTATTGCCCCATGTAATGAAACTGCTGCTGTCTATTATCAGGAAGCAATGCTATTACTATATCAAGCAAACTCTACACTCACTATCGAAACAAAAGAGAAGATGTTGTTAAATCTAGATATGGCAGCAAGACATAGTGGAAAAGGTAATGATTTTAGATCATTCTCTCATGTGTGTATTATTCTCACAAAAAAAGCTCTGATTCATCTCAATATCCTCCAGTTGATAAAGGAAGAAGCAGCTGACTTAATCACGCCAGAACTGACTAAGGAGGATCTTGTAAAAGCAAAATCAAGTTTAGACGCAGTTCCAGAAGAGTTTCTTGAAAATCCTCAACCATCCAATTACAAAGCCACATATTATTTCACTTTTTCCGAATACCACAGACTGGCAGGAAATCGTAGGGAAGCAAAAAAGAACATGCAACTTGCCAAAAAGCAAGTGAACTGGGGAAACTTTCACTTCCAAGTAGATTTAATTGATGATAGACTTCTGTTGCTATCAGATGCTCAAGATAATTCTGATTCAGATGAAGAATGGGCTGAAATACTTGATGAATATTAATATAATACAGATTGTCAATTTTATTTATTATAATTATAATTATATATAATGACTATAGAATATTAATATATATTTTAACTGAATTATCATTATTAAATCATTATCGTAATGGAATCATAGGTGGGATGATTAATTGATTAGTCTATCGATATTGAAAATTCTTCTGATTGTCGATTGTATGTCGGTGATATCGATTATACTAATTATTCCAGAAGACATACATTTCAAGCATGCAATAGCAAAGAATGTAAGAAAGTCTTTTTGATGATCAATTGGGAGGAGTTTCCTGCATTAATTGATTTAATTGACCTAATCACTTCCGCTATTATCAATCGATTTAATTTGAACCTAGTGATAATCGATTTCAGAAAACATTTCTCAATTAGGCCAAGTATTAGTGTATTGTCTCTAGTACTGCGTATAAATATAATTATGTGCTATGGAAATAATTGAATAACTATATATTAAGAGAGTAATTGTAATCTCTTAAAATTTTGCAGTATTATCCACCCTCGCCACAAATGACTGAAGTAGATCTCCAAGAAGCAAAGCTAGTTTGGACGCAGTTTCTGAGGAGTTCTTGGAAAAGCACAAAGCATTCGATTATAAAGTCCGAATACTATTTTGTACTTTCAGAATATTAGAGACTATCTGGTAATACTAAACTTGCACTAAAGCACTTGAAAATTACAAAGAGACAAATAAACTGGGGAAACTCCGCTTTTAATACTAAACTGATTCGCACTAGACTTGAAATGTTATCAGATGGTCAAGATCATTTTGATTCTGTTGAAGAATGGATGGACATCAATTATATGCTATTATAATGCACTATAGTATAAATAATTAAACAATAATTTTTATAATCTAATGAAATTAATAATTATTGTGAAGTGGGGTGGCCGTTTATGGGGCCTAGGGTAAACTTTCAGTACATTCATTGGCTGATTTGATGCAAGGCTATGAACATGCATCACCAGAACAACATAAGTTATTGTAGATAAGTAAAATTGAATATATTCTTATATTATAATTATTTTCAAACTTTTACTCCTCCATCCCTCTCTTCCTTTTCCTTCACTTATTTGCTCACTCCCCGCCTCTTTCTCTCCTTCTCCCTTCATCTTCCCTTCTTGCCTTCTTCTCCTTTGGCCCTTCTTCCTACACTCTCCCTCTCTCTGTCTCTCTCTCTTACTCACATCAGGCATGGTTTAGACAGTAATAATGTCCAGTAATCAAGATAACTATCACATCATTGTCTATAATTTATAGACCATGCAGAAAAATGTGCTCAATCAAGTTTTGAATATGCATAGCTCTGGATTCATAGCATCATTATATCTTTTGACGTGCCTTTTGTGGTTCCTGCAATTTGTTGGGAAGTGTCCCTGCAAACTCAAGTAGAGGGATTGTCACAAACAGGTGGGATCCTCTAATTATCAAAATGGATGAATGTTAAAATAGCAATGAGGATATGAGTCATAATGACACACTTTGTTTACAGAAATGAGGATGTAAGTCATAATGACACACCTTTGCTTAGCTTGCAAACAACTTAAAGGGAGAGATAAAACATGTCTGCAAGCAAACCTTTTGCCTATCTGAATCAGAAACCACTTCTTAGTGATTTGTGTGAACATGTGAGGACTGAAAGATGGCATATGTTAGGAATACAACTGAATATTGATACAGTATGTCTCAATGATATACAAGTTGAAAATCATTCAGAAGACAAGAGACGGTCAAAAATGTTTGAAGAATGGTTGAAAGTCAATCCTGAAGCATCAGTTGGTCAACTGATAGAAGCATTGAGAAAAGAGTCAGTAAAAGAGAATGTTATTGCTCACAAAATTGATATGATATACCAGTCACACTACAGAGGTATTAAAACCAGCTTGGTTTCCATGCTATGTATATTAGTCTCATAATCCAGACCCAACTCTAGAGCGGGAAAGGGTCTGGACACAGCCTTTACTGTTTCTGGCACTCTGTAGGTTGCACCTCAATCAAATAGCAAAACGTCATGAAACGTCAGAACAGCAGAACCGCAAAATTAACATGGAGGTGTCAATGATAGAAACAGCAGGGATTTGAGACAAAGCAGAAGGAAGCCACCGTAGAATTTGTTAGTAGGAAAGATGTTTTCGTTTTACTACAGACTGGACACAAACTATACTGTTGATATTTGATCAGTTGAGGCAATATTGGAAGTGTAGTCATAGTTGTGTCACCCTTAATCGCGCTTGTGAAAGATCAAGTGGAGAGTTTCAAGAGTAAAGGATTGCAGGCTGGATTTTTACTGTTCGATGTTGGGTTTGTTTGCTAATGCTATTGCCATCTTTATTAGGTGGAGCTGACACGTTTTAATTCGTCGCATTTCTTTAGTACAAGCTGATGTTCAACAACGCTTTGTCCAGACCCTTCACTGCTTTTGGTTAGGTCTGGCTTGTGAGACTATATATATATAATTATATATATATATGTGGGTCCGATATTGACTCTTTGTATACTAATTTCACAGAACAAAGACATGCACTAGCTTCACAGAAAATGATACAACCAAAACCAGTTGCTTGCTGTACATCAAAGGTGCACCATGAGCTAACATGTACTACAGGTTAACAGCTTGTCTAATAATTTGATGTATAATTTACTTTTCTTTTTTTTTTCTAGATTTGAAACCGAAATCATTAATATCTAGGCAGCCAGCTAAATTCAAACACAGTACAGGTATATTGTAACCTTACTTATTTCTCTAATTACTATAGTATGTTTAGATTGTGATTAGCTCAGATCTTATCAAAAAAATATTTTACTATTTCGTTTATTTGCTCATGTAGGGTTCAAAATAATCTTTGTTCTAATGATCAGCATATTAGTCACAATATATTTGTGTAGCAATTTGATGGTCTGCTTTATAATAATTCTGATCCTCTTAGTTCCTACTGATCAAATTCAGTTTCACAAAAAACATAACGAACCTTTTGAACCTATCGAAATTCAAACAACGACAGTGGAAATACAAGAAGAACATGTCAATGGTAAAAAAATCACTGAAGATGAAAATGAAACTGAAATCACATACTCTGCAGTTGTCCAGGATTGTAATCCACAAATATATCACTCAGATCCAGTACGAGGTTCAGGATTACCACTACTAGAATTCAGTTATCCTCTAATTGGCAAAACATACAAGAGACTAACCGAAAAATACATGAAACTGCAACTATCAGGACAGTTTCAAACTTCCTTAAGATTAACTGATGCAATAACAAATAGTACTATAGCATGTGACCTAAAAGCAGTTGCATATGTTTTTGAAGGATGTGCCTTCATGATTAATAATCAAGATGAGCCATTATCAAAGGCTATGAATGCTTTTTCAACCGCACTAGAATATTCCAACCAGATTGACTGTAAAAATGGCAGTTTACTTCAAGGGATGATATATGCATACATGGCAAGAGTTAATCAACACTTTGGTAATTTAACAGATGCTGGTAATTTCCGAAACAAAGCGAAAATACAGTTCTATAGTGCTGCACCATGCAATGAAACTAGCACAGTCTTTTTTCAGGAAGCAATGCAGCATATAGACAAAACAGGTGCAGATTTTAAAATACCTTCAGCAGTTAAAGAAGAAGTGTTACATCTCCTGCATATGTCTGCAGAACATAACAAAGCAGAGCATATGAAATCTGGCAGGGATTATAGATCACTTTCTCTCATGTCTAATACACTTGCTCACAAAGCACTAGTTCACCTAAACATTCCTTTTCCGTGGTTGGAACAGCAGAAGGCAGATTATTTGAAACCAACAGAAGAAGACCTTATAGCAGCAAGATCAACTCTAAAAGTAATACCTAATGATTTCCTTGAAAGCCCTGAACCATCAAAATACAAAACCACATACTTCATTGCTCTCTCTGAGTACCATAGACTAAATGGAAATATAAAACTTGCAAAACAGAGCATGAAAAATGCGAAGAGACAAGTAACCAGAGGGAACTTTTCATTTAATGATGAAATGATCAGAAACAGACTTGCAATGCTATCAAATACTCATGGAGGTAATCTAGAAACTGACTTTGGCTATGAGCTGGACGATATATTGGATGCGATCTGATATATCAAAACTTGGATGGATAGTACTTAGACTGACTAATTATAACAGTTAGACGATATACTGGATAAAATCTGATTCATTAAACTTGCATGGATATGATACATAATTATATATGTCTGGACTTTTCTATTGTTTGGCATCATCCTTATTCAGGATTGCATATACCTTACTTTACGTATTCAATTGATACAGAATGCATCAACTGCAACCAACTCACAATATATCACTGTACTAATTCTTTGTATGTACACTAATTAGAGTCTTTTTTTATTATAAATTCAGCATGAAATTTTACTTTTTGTCCTTGTGTGATGTGATAATTCAACAAAATGTCTCTTCTATGTACATAATGTCTAGTAATCAAATAACACATCATTGTCTATAATTCATATATAGACCATGCAGAAAAATGTGCTCAATCAAGTTTTGAATATGCATAGCTCTGGATTGATTCATAATACATTATATCTTGTGACATGCCTTTTGTGGTTCCTGCAATTATTTGTTGGGGAGTGTCCCTGCAAACTCAAATTGTTATACTTTATACTCAGTGCAAAAATGTCTGTGATTACATATCTAAATCAGAAACCAGTTATTATTGATCTGTGTAACTATGTGAGAACAAACAGGTGGTATGAGTTAGGAATGCAACTGGATATCGATACTGTATGTCTCAATGATATACAAGATGCGAACTCTTCAGTAGAGAAGAGACGAGCAAAAATGTTCGAAGAATGGTTAAGAGTCAATCCTGAAGCATCAGTTAGTCAACTGATAGCAGCTTTGAGAAAAGAGTCAGTACAGGAGAATTTTATTGCTTACAAAATAGAGAAGATATACGAGTCACGATATAATGGTATTTAAGTTTTGTACCGTGTATATCACTACAAAAATAGAGTTGTTAAAGTAACAAAATATATTGGTTAGTGCAATAATTGCAAGAATTTATCAATTTGTTGGTTGTTGAGGATAAATACATCTAACATCATAACTACTTTGTACTAATTATATTAAAATATGTAAAGATATATGTGCCAATTATAATCAATTATCATCTCATATTAGAAGCACAAAGAAGGTTTGGAAACCTACAATGAAAATACTACTTCTTTGTGCATTTATTAAACAGCATAAGGATATTGAAATTGGTACATGTATATTCGTAACAACCTACACGACTAATTAATTTGCAATTTCCAACATTCCTTGCAACTTTACTAACCAATAAATGTGTTATTTTATTTTTGTAGTGTAATTATATCATAATATCTAATTTCCAATATAACTACCACAATTTATAACTGATAAAACTATTACTAATAAAACAGGTAAATAGAAAATGTTTACGTGAGTGTCTGCAACATTTCAGTTCATAATAATGTATGTATATAATTATTATATATTAAATATTTATTTATTTATATAAATTCTTTTCTTCACAGCCGTTAAAGCAAAATATGCTATATCTACCAGTGTGTTAATGTCATTCATATACATATTCTGGTTCATTATAGTATTTATGGCACTATCACTTCAATTAGCATCAGCTACTATATATAGATTTCTCCAGAATCAACTGAACAAACTGTTAACAAAAGGTGTGTATACTGGAAAACTCAAAAGACGGCTTGATGTAAAACTCAAACACCAATCTTCATTAGCAATCGTGGCTGTTAGCAAAGATGTTATTAACAAAATAGATTTTAACAATCTTTTACAAGAGGAAATATTCAGTCTTGTAGTAACAATATTGGACAGAGACTCTGACACACCGGTACCAATGTGTGTGGATATTTATGAACAAGGCATGGAGTTACAACCATCAACCTGTTACCTGACTACCTCTGTTATTAGAAAACGAAAAAAACCTTATACGGATATCAAGGGCAAAGTGTACAATTTACAAATACATGAGAATTCCATTATGGGTCAAGCAAAACTTATCTTTTGTTTCAGTGAACCAAACACAGAATATATTATTACTATTAAAATACACTCAATAGTCGATGATAATGGTGAAGAAATCACTGCATATGTAAGTAACAGTGACACATTCTCTGTCCTGACACTTGACAGAATGATATATCACCCAGCTCCTAAACGAGATTTACCACTCATAGAATTAGCTGCACCATTGAAAGGAAGAAAATATCTTAGGCTGAAAGAAACTTTAACACAATTAGCAAATTCGGGGAACAGTCAAAAAATCACCAACTTAACCAGAGGAATATCCAAAAGTACTCAAATACCATATGACATCTTAGCAGTTGTATACATTTCTCTTGGCTGTTCATCAATGTTTAATAGAGATCAATCATACGAGGAAGCATTGATGGCCTTTTCACATGCTCTTGAGTTATCTTCTAAGATTGACTGTATAAATGGTTGTTTGGTTGAAGGAATGGTGTACATTTATATGGCACATGTTAACCGTTATTTCAGTGAATATGAGAAGTCATTAGAGAACACAGAGAAGGCAAAAATCAAGTTTTTTAATGTAGCACCATGTCATGAAACTGGTATGGTTTATTTCCAAGAAGCAATGCTACGCTTGGATAATGCTGGTTTTAAACTCACTGCAGAAACTAAACAAAAGGTTTTGTCAGATATGGATACTTGGGTAAGGCATTTTCAACAAGGGAAAGACTATGAATTACTTTCTAACTTTAGTTATGCCTTGATAGTTAAAGCTAGAATTCATCTTAATATGATTCTCAGGTGGCTTGAATATAAACATGAATCAGAAATTGAAACTCCCGACTTGACTGAAGAAGATCTCCAAGAAGCAAAATCTTGTCTGGATGCAGTTCCTGAGGAGTTTCTAAAAAGGAATGAACCTTCTGATTATAAAGTAGAATATCATTATACTTTTTCTGAGTATTACAGACTGACTGGTGATTACAAACTTGCTAAGAAACACTTGAAACTCACCAAGAGACAAGCAAACTGGGGAATCTCTATACATTTGATCTGATTGGTCATAAACTTTCAATGTTAGCAGACACTCAAATTGATTCTTCAGATGAAGAATGGGTTGACATATTGGACATGAATATAATATAATAAATGAATGCAATTATAAATTGTAATTTGAACTTTATCATCTTGCATTCATCAGTTTGTCCTGTCGACAAATTCAGCATGAATCAAATGTCCTCGTAAATATAAATATCCAACTATGAAATGGAATTTACAATCATAATTGTTTTCCTTTTGACAGTATACAGATATATTCAGGGATGTCTAGACACCCTGAATATATTTGTATACTGAGCAACAGGTCAGGTCAGATCAGATTTCGATGTTATTTAATTTAATGGACCTTAGCATTGTAAATTCTGTAATCTAAGCAGTAGGCTATTTTTCATGCATCATACTTCAGTGAGTTAACAGTGGAGTAGGAAGATGAAAATGATTGAGGGCCTGCATAATAGAGGGTCACAGTGATCAGTAATGATTTAGGAAACACCAAAAATGGGTTCCGTGAGTCCTCCCCCGGAAAAAAGTTTAGAAAATTAATACTGTGGTGCTGTTAGATGGGTTTTGAGCAGTACAGGGTGTAATAGGGAGACTAAACTATAGTCACCAAAATGTGCATGTATATATTTCATAATTATGACCACATTATACTCAATTATAGCAGTACTGTCCAATTCATGAACATGTGAATTAATCATGCATAAATTATTACTCAAATATGACCGAAGTATTTTCCATTTCTTCCTATAAATTCTTTTGCAATTTCAACATTATTTAGTTCATCCGTTTTATTTCATGAAACATGAAGGAGCATACAGTGGTTTAAGCGGGCCTGGGCCCCCTTTCCCCCCTGTTCCTACTCCACACTGTCCACTGGTTAATGATTTAGCAGCATATGCGCCGTAAGTAGGCGGGGCTAGATAAACGTGCAAATATTTATCACGTGATTAAATATAATGGTCGCTATAGTAATAAACAAAAAGTAAACATTCTAATTACGAATAAGGAATGATGGAGATGGTAGGAAACAGAACACGTTTGTGACAGCAAGAACAAAATATACTTGTGAAAAACTACCGTAATGAGCTGATCTGTCACTGTGGGATAACATATAATAACAGAAAATAATCCACAATCGTGAAACAGACAATGATGCAGTCAACTGAGCAACAGCCTGAGAGAGAAGAAGAATCACAACTCCTGTCTCTGGGAACTGTATTGAAAAACAAATGGCAGTTGATTGAAAAGATAGGTGGTGGAGGTTTTGGAGAGATTTACAAAGCAAAAGACATAACAAATAATGAAGTGAGTATGCAACTATCAATGTCCCAGTGTTTGTTGGGGCCGTGTGTGTGTGTGTGTGTGTGTTAATCAGCGTTATTTTAGTTTGACAATAGCAATCACTTTTAGTTATAGTTATACATATGTGCAAACGTTCAGTTTAGTTATAGTTTAATTAACTATAATAATATGCTTGCTTTCAGTTTTTGGTTAACTAACTAAAAGTACCTCAAATACTAGCAAATTTCATTTAGTTAGTTAAAGTTAACACAGTATAATACCTTTGCTAAAAGGTATTTTAGGTTATAATTAACTAAAAGAACACTAGTATGTGTCTGTGTCTGTGCGTCTATGTCTATGTGTTTGTGCTCGTGTGTCTGTGTCTGTATGTTTGTACATATATGTATAATTACGCCAATTTTGCAAATCATTATAATTACACACTACGTATGTATATGTCATATAAGAATTATATAATGAACTTATTTACTCATAAACATGTATACAGTTATATACATGTATACATCATATAATAACTGGATCCTCTACATAATCTACCATAATATAGGTATATGCAGTCAAAGCTGAATCATGTACTACTGGCAAGCAAGTATTGAGAATTGAAGCACTTATACTCAAGAGACTGCAAGGTATATCACAAATATGCGAATATCAAGGATGTGGAAGAACTGATAAGGCCAATTTTGTAGTGATGACATTGCTTGGAGCTAACCTCTCTGACCTTCGTAAGAAACAACAACAGCAAAGGTTATCTATATCTACAGTACTAAGGTTGAGTGTACAAGTAATTCGTGCTGTACAGGCAATGCATAACTGCGGCTTCTTACATAGAGATCTAAAACCATCAAACTTTGCTATGGGAATTGGGGTAAATTCTCGTAGATGTTATCTGTTGGATTTTGGGCTTGCTCGACAGTACACTACACCGACTGGGGAACTGAAACAGCCAAGACCTGTTGCTGGTTTTCGTGGTACTGTACGCTATGCTTCACTCAATGCTCATCTTGGGTTTGAATTAGGTCGTCATGACGATTTGTGGTCTCTGTTTTATATGTTAGTGGAGTTAGCTACAGGACAGTTGCCATGGAGACGAATGCGGGATAAGGAGACAGCTGGAAAAGTCAAGCAAGAATATGATCATCGTAAACTTGTAACCACTCTTCCATCAGAGTTTCGTTTCTTTATGGATCATTTGAAACAATTAAGTTACTTTGACAAACCAAATTATCACTACTTGATAAGTTTGTTTGAGAAAGCTCAACAAAGGCTTGGAATAAATGAGTCAGATCCGTTTGACTGGGAACATGACTCGAGTATTCAAACAGTAACAAGTATGAGTGGGATATCGCCTCCGATAGTTTCTCCCGAGCACCAGGCCTCACCCGAAGCATTGAGTTCCATTGTCAAAGGGAGTGAGAGAAGCACAGGAAAAGAGCATTGTCAGCATATGGAAATAGAGAGTGTTCAGCAGTCATCACGCATTGAGTCAAAACATATACACAAAACAGATCATCACATACCTGTTAATACCACTGAGTGTCATCAGTACAGTACACAGACACAACAGCATACTATTAACCCACATGACCAACCTTGTGTGAAGAGTGGATTGTTAAGCAATAAGCTGAATGGATCAAAAAATCATCAAAGCTTAGATGAGAAAGTGTCCTGTTCTTCTGAAGCAATGCCAGTTGCACCCTTGATTTCAGAAAGTAAAAGGTTCAATGATGCATTTCAAGATGACTCTAAACCACTCATTGACGGCAATTGTATTATAGATGGGCAAAAGCACAAATCACAAGAAAACAAAATAGTACTTAACATTGACTCATCTAAAGATAGCTCGACTGATAATGAAGACACTGTATCTACTTCCAAAACTAATCCTGAAAAGAATGAACTACATGTACTGTGCCCAAAGAAACCACTAAAAGCCGAACTCCAAAACACTGATGTTACTCCACATGTAACTTCAAACTTGGCTGTTAATTGTGATACTCCACCTTCAATAATAAACCATAAGTTTGGTAACCGAGTCACCTTTCCTACAGGACCCACCCTGTGTGTACCTCATCCTCCAACTAACCCCCCTCCTGCTGGATATTTCTGTTCTTCAGGAAGACGGAGAAAATTTGTAAGAATTAGCTGTCTAAATCAAACTTCATCAATAGATAGATCATAAAAGATAGATTTTATTATAAATAAAATACAGTATATATATTTATTGCAAGATTAATTATTGTTACATTGTTTTTACTGCATTTCTTTTCCTTTTTTAAAACAATTATTATTATTGATTTTTATTTTGGAATTTCATTATAATTATAACACTTTAGCCCCACCTCCGAGGATGTCTCAAATTGCATTCGGGAATGCAGCTTAATTTATAGTTAACTTTTGTCTTTCCATAAATCACGGCTAATGGCTAATGCTACACAGAGTCCAGTAGAAGAAAATGAATCGCAAGAGACAGTCAACAAAGAAGATCAAGACATGGAAGACTTATTTAACGGCGAAGGTAAGCTAGTTTGTCTAGGTGTGACCTCTCATTGTTGCGGTTTGTTTTTGGGAAGACTATTGTGTTTAGACACTTGAAAATCAACATGTAAATAGAACAAATATGTCTATGAAGAATACTTAATTCTTGATTGATGGTTGAATGAATGGTTATGGATGGTGCCATAGATATTATAGATAAACTATAGGAGGATAGTTTGGAGGTTTCAGTAAATCAATTGGTTCATATTGTAGTACATATTTATATTAGTTCATCCAGTAGTCCATTAGTTCATCCAGTAGTCTATTAGTTCATCCAGGTTGAAAACAGTACACTGCGGGCAAATAACCACTTTGAAAGCTGCTGTAAAGCAGTTGACACGTCTGCCTTTTTGTAATAAAATTTTTTTCATGACTATTGTTTAAATGAACTTTGTATTTATATGAATAATTACACCTTGTCAACCTAACCATATATGAAGCTGACCCAATTAGGGAAGTGTGTTTGGTGGTTTTGTGATTCATATAATTGTAAAATTATGTTGAACAGATGTTGCCTAAGTGTTTCTACATCTGAGTATGTGTATGCTACATGACTCAGCTATTCATAATCCTTGTATCAATGGAGATAATGTATTGTATAATGTGTTTAATTGTCTGTACCTGTGTGCATATCGACAAATTCTATAATGATGCAACGACAAGAGATTTAAGCCTGGTTTCCATATAGTATTAAAGAGTCTTTCTCGGTATTGACAGGTATTGCAAGACTCTTTCTGACCACTTGAGAACATAATTTTCAAGATTGTGAAGACCTTCAAGACTTAGTCTCGTGAATAGACACCACTTCTATCTGCAATACCGTTCAACACTGAACAATACTGCTCACAACCATTGAATACCAAATGTGTACTTGATAGTTGATATTATTGGTCAGGAAGAGTCTTGCAATACATTTCAGTATTGAGAAAGACCATTTAATACTTTAAACGTGATCAAGACCATATGAAAACCACCTTGCACATTCACAAAGACCTTTCATGACCATTCAATACTTGTTAGGTACAATACCTCACAAAACAGACCAAGACTGTTCAAGACCATTTAGAAACCAGGCTTAACTGATGTACCAGTAAATACTATTGATATGTACTAATAGCCAATACCGATCTGATATTACATCTACCTTGGTTTGATTCCTTCAAGAGCATTTTATCAACAATTGTGATTTTCATTAATGATGTTATAATCACAAGAAATGATATTATTAGTACAATTATTAGCTACATCTTTCAGAAATAACTGATACTAGATATAATGGCCGATAATGACCAATACTGATTACACATCCAATTATTAGTACATCACTAAATTAAATATTAATTAAACTCATAACAGGTATAATTATAGTGTGTACTGCACACATATACAAGCATACATATAAACTACAATAAATGTTTCAGCATTAACAAATTATAATTATTGCCATATTCCTATTGCATCATACCCCATAACTTAATATCTCCACCCCCAGTATGATATAACTTCCTTATATACATATATAATATGTATAATGATACACCATTATTACTATGATAATTATAATAATTATAACACACCCACAAGTGCTTTGAGTTCCATTGTAATTTGTGAG
Source organism: Petrosia ficiformis (assembly GCA_947044365.1). Classification (NCBI taxonomy): domain Eukaryota; kingdom Metazoa; phylum Porifera; class Demospongiae; order Haplosclerida; family Petrosiidae; genus Petrosia; species Petrosia ficiformis. The sequence continues at coordinate 7,370,385 of OX345638.1, forward strand.
TGAAGTACACTGTACTTCAAGTGGTATTACATTTTAGTACTATGCTATCACATATAAAAAGTGAATTTACACATTACAGTACAGAGTAGTACTATAGTACTACTTAGAAGTACAGTTGCCTATCATCTTATTAAAGTGTAGCTCCCATCATAGTATGTAAACTTAATAAAGTCAGGTACTGTATAATTACGTGAGTCTTTGGGCAAGGCGATTATAAATCTATCTTCTCTTAACGTTTCGTCTTGAATATGGACCAGATGTGTAGTCTTGTAGTTTGTGTTGCTGTGATCAATATCAGGTTTTATATCTTATTTATGAAACCTGTGGTTACTTTGATCGTATGCAAATATATTGTATTTTACAATTATTATATATTACTTTAACCCAATGCATTGAAAGCAATCACAATGATAGTCCTGAGGACCATAAACTATTCACTGCTTACTACCCATCTCATTGCAATTTTAATAGTTCATTGTTATTACATTTCACAAACATTACTCTTAATATTTCTGTGATTATTTAAAGGTTCTATCTATGATACATACATATACATATATACAAATACACATACGTGTACATGTATACATATATATATACAAATACACCAATATCCAAACATGGAAGTGAGTATCACTATCACTATTTCTTCTTATGTGTAGTCGAGTCTCTATCAGCAGTCAAATATCAAGATATCTTACAAAAACAAATGGCATTTTTTTCAGGTGAGCTGTCAATTACTGATTCAGTGATTCTTATATAATTCATATCAGTTTTGAAAGGTTTCTTATCCAAAAATATTATATAAATGTATATATAACCATTTATTTTTGTATATATTTGTACACACTAATTTACTAACTTAATATTAATTTGTTATCATCACCAAAAAAAGATATAATATCCCTATGTCTGATGACCTACTAATTAGGCATGTACCGATAAGAGATTTTACTGATACTCCAATAAACCACTAATTGCTTCAGATATGTATTGACACCGATCTGATATTCTGTCTACAATGTACCTTCTGCTTTCTGTGATAATGAGCATTTTCTCAATATTTATGAGTATCAAACAAGCATTTAATGATGCTATAATCACAAGCGAAGACATAATTGGTACACTTTTTACAATATCGGTTACATCGTTCAGAAATAATCAATGCTGATACGTAAAATACTGACCAATATCGATTACTGATCCAATTATTGGTTCATCACTATTACTAAAGTCATGTCTGAAACTTTATAGCATATAATTATTATAGCTATTTGCTTGTGAAATCTTACTTTTTAACAGATGCAACAGGTACATGTATAAATATAATATTTCCCTAAAGGATGCCACCATGATGCTCCCCCAGGCTTTAGTGTTACTCTCCCAACCTTTAAGCATGATATGTATGCTCAAAACCACTGTTTCGTTTTACAACACTGATTGTACATTGTTGACAGATCTTTATGTACATCTTCCTCCACCTTTAATATTTACATTAAACTCCATGGAAAACAATCACAGAGATGCCCACAATAGTTCACAGCATTCTTCATATAATTATGATTAACGATCTCCTTTGAAATGGTAATTTTAATATCTAAGCATGAATCGTCAGTAGCCTTCTTTGTCAAAGGAATGTTGTTCTAGCTATTTATTTCAAATTAGGATATGTCCATTGAGTAATGTATGGTATGCAAATGATATGTAATGTTATATATAACTCTGTTTAAGGTATTTTATTGTACAGTGACTTTATCTTATCCTCATCAAAGGAAGTGGAAATGTAGTAATTACAATACAAGGCTTCTTAAATAAATGTTATCATTAGTGCAGTATTCTCATAATATTTTAAACTCTGATACATGTAGATACATACATACATACATGTACATACATGTACCTACATGTACATACATACATACATACATACATGTACATACATACATACATACATACATACATACATACATGTACATACATACATGTACATACATACATACATGTACATACATACATACATACATACATACATGTACATACATACATACATGCATACATACATGTACATACATACATACATACATACATACATGTACATACATACATACATACATACATACATGTACATACATACATACATACATACATACATGTACATACATACATACATACATACATTGTACATACATGTACATACATACATACATACATACATACATGTACATACATACAATCATTCATGCATACATACATACAATGTACATACATGTACATTGTATGCATACATACATGCATTCACAATTGAAATACATGTAATATTGTAATAAGTTCCTATAAATGATATTTGTTGTACTACACTTGTCACTGTTTGAATGTCATGTACCATCCATTATCAACATTGATAGTCAACAACTTATAACAGCTGTTATAACTACACTGTAATTCACTATTATACAGTGAACAATTAAGTATTCAGCATTATGCTAACATTCTATGCTATAATTATTATGTGTGAAATATTTTAGCGAGTACTATAGTATTGTATGTAAACACGCAAGTGTGTGTATGTGTGCGAGTGTGTTTGTTACACACGGTTCTATCAATCTACTCCTTGAGGTGTTGGGGAGTTTCCCCCCCCTCCCCTAAAAAGCTCAGCTTTCCCCCGGACCCAGTAGATTAATAGGACCCTGTGTAAACTTCGTAATACTGACTACTTCCAAATAGCGGTTTGCAGAGAACAGTTGTCATACAGAGGTGGTAGGTGAGTAACCCACAATAATGCACACACTGACACACATACTGTGGTGCCATTCATGATCCCCATCTAATATTGCACTAGTTACATGGGTATTCTTTAAGGAAAGCTGGGTGTGGCCAACCAAAACTTTTCCGCGTGCAAGTGCCTGAAATTTGCTCCCCCCACCAAAAAAATCTCTAAATAGAACCCTGTTGTACGTATATATGTATGTGTATATACGTATGTGTGTCTGTAGTTTGTATGTGTATATGTGTATAATAATTGGTATGTCTGTGTGTTTGGTATGTGGGAGTGTGTATAATGTGTCTATGTTTAACTTCATCTTCTTCATATTTACAGAATTTATTAATAATAATTATGTACGTTTACATAATCACATGTGTATATACAGTACATGTAATTATAACATTGATGTATGTGTATATGTATGAATGTACATACAATGTACATATGATTATGAAACTGTATTTATATAATTATGTACATATATATACATGTATATGATTGTATTAATTTAATTATGTACATATGATCATGAGACTGTATTAATATAATAAATTATGTACATAATAAATTAGAATTATGTACATAATTATATAACAACATATTAATATACATGTAGGTAAAATGTATATTAATATATGCACATATATAAGAATGTATTAATAATATACTTTGTGTTTACATACTATGATGGAGCTACAATTCAATAAGTGATAGTCAAATGTACTTCTAAGTAGTACTATAGTACTACTCTGTACTGTAATGTGTGAATTCACATTACATTTATATTGATAGTATAGTAGTAAGGTGTAATGCTGTGTAATGCATCCAAAGTACAGTGTACTTCACTCACAAAGTACACTATAGCCAATTGAAGTACATTGATAGTATGTAAACTTAATAGTGTCAGGTATTGTACACAAGAATGTAATTTAAGTGCATAATTATATCATACATGTATTTATAGCCTGTTTCCATGCTGTTGCTATGTGTTATATTCGGAAGTTATCGAACGATTTATAACTTCCCAATTTCGTGCTCATTATATTCTCTTATCCCCTTATCTTCCTTCAGGAGCTTGTCATGAAGGTTGTCCTATATTATGTTTTCCATCCTCTGGTCTGAGACATTTAGTTGATGATGCAGGATGGGAAGACTTTGACACAACAATCACCTACATGAAATCATTACTAAAGTAAGATAGTTAATTAAACATCCATCATAATAAAATGGCTTCCTGTACAAAATGACTGAGTATTTAAAAAGATCATGTTACCTCATTGATACAGTGATGCAAATATCAACTTTCTTTGACATATTAACACTGTCTAATGATGTATGCTTGAAATAGTGTTGGGTGATTATAAAATTAAGTTTTACGATTATTGGCCTGGAGGTTGGTTACTCATAGTTATTGCAACTCATTGTAAAAACAACCTTTATTTTAAAAAAGAGACTTCTGATTCTTGTTTTGAGAGCATATAGCTCAAGATTAAGTGTTATAGTTATTTAGGCCTATATATATACGTTATTATATTACATGTCATTGTGTATACATTTGTATTTGTGTTATGTATTCCTCAGCACATCCCACAAGATATAATTCAAAACTTCACATATTTAAAATGTTTCTTCAAGTACATGTATGTTATTTATTCTATAGTCCTGAACAGCTATCTAAAGGATTAGTCATGTTAGTGGATGGTCGTAAGAGCGGACAAATTCAAGTCACAAAAACTATTTTAGAAAAGATTGCTGTGAGTGATACATACGCATACACATGTATGTACCCAACTACCCATACACAAGCCTTCATTTAGAAAATATTTCAAGTGAGACAAAGATTGGGAGCAATGTACAGGGGTATTGTGCTGTGCCTATTAGCAAATTAACTTGCAAAGGGGGAGCGAGACTCTAGCCAAATTCCTACCATCCCCCAATCACTCCAAATGAATCCCTTCATGTGCATGTATACATGCCTGTACAACTTGTATAGTACCTGACTTTAAGTTTACATACTATGATGGGATAGCCAAAGTAGTACTATAGTACTACTCTATACTGTAATGTGTGAATTCACTGTGATAGCATAGTACTAACTAAGGTGTAATACTACTGTATAGTACACTTGAAGTACAGTGTACAGTGTATTTCACCCACAAAGTACACGGTAATCAATGCCTCAATGGAAGTACATGTACATGTACAGTGATACATGTAGTACTGTATGTACACCTACAATGTAAGTACACACAGTCTTACAAATGCCTATGTACACACACACACACACACACATGAACTCCTATTCTATTTTTATTTATGTAAATTTAAAATTTTGTTCATTTACTCCATTAGTAGTATAACAGGTAGATACTATAGGGTTTCTTATATGGAAGTGGTTATTTTACTATATCTTCTATTCAGGACAAAGACTTTCCTCTCAAGTGTAACACTCTGTTTCTTTTCAAAGTATCTCATATGTCACAACTAACAAATATCTCATCGATAACTTCCTACTTCTCAAAACAAAAGACCAAAGTTACAACGCCTGAAATCAAAGAGACGCTTAATGTATGAACATGTATATACATGTATGTACATGTATGTATGCATGTGTGTATGTATGTATGTATGTATGACTCTGTATGTACATGTACATGTACATGTACATGTATGTATGTATGTATGTGTGTATGTACATGTATGTATGTATGTATGTACATGTATGTATGTACAATGTATGTATGTTGGTATGTATGTATGTATGTACATATGTATGTATGTGTGTACATGTATGTATGTGTATATGTATCATATATAATATTTCAGGTGATATCAGTCAGAGACAAAGACGAGTTATTTCTTCACATTCCATCTGAACTCCTAACAGAGGATTTTGGAGGATCTCTTCTGTATGATCATCAACAGTGGATTCAGAATGCCGTGGTTAGTTAGGTTTTACATGAGCACTTAGATAATTATGCAGGCTTCATCTATTCTATACAGTATGGTACAGTACAGTACAGTACAGCACAGTACAGTACAGTACAGTACAGTACAGTACAGTACAGTACAGTACAGTACATTACACATAAAGATACACAAACATGTACATGTACAGATATACCTCAAGTATACAATGTAAATTCAAATATACATGTACAATGTATGTATGAATATCTACGATTACTATAAATAGTCATGTATAATTATATTACTGAATGGAGATCATGTAGTTGTTTATGTATATGAATCCTTTTAGAGAAGCATTTGGTAACAGGTGTACAAGTATATATATACATGTATATGTATATGTATATATACATGTACATATATGTACACTGTACATGTATATGTACATATACATTTATAAGTAATATATGTACATGTACACATACATGTACATGTATGTATACAATGTATGTACATGTACATGTATGTGTATGTATACACATATATGATTATGGTGGGAGTCTGTGTGACCAATTGATTTAGAAGGATGCAACTATATAGTATGAAAATGTTTTCATGGTAACTACAGTTTATATACATCTTATAAATGAAAATTTTTTACAGCTTTACGAGAAAGTGCAGCATCTTCGAGAAAAGATTCTTTTCAAGTTTCCTGATGTCAGAGATGGACTTAATGAATTTGAGATACCACAGAGTGTGAAAGATGCCGAAAGACTCATGCAACAACATTTGAAACTCAAAGAGTTCTTCGTAAACTATTTTGCTGAAATAGATGTGTTGATTGACGATTTGACAAATAATTTATTGAAACAATCATCAGAGACCACACACTCTGTTGCAGCTGCCGTTGCCACTCTTCCTTCAACTGAAGTTTTGTTATATCTTAACAAGTAAGTTGATAAACAGACAAATGGACAATTGACGAGAGACCAACTGAAAACTAATTCCAAAGATACACTGTGTGCCTGAGGAGACAATACTGAATAGACAAACAGACAGAGGCCATGTCTGCTTTCTTTTAAGCTTGTACTAACAGACAACAGATGGACAGATAGTACAATAGACAGACAGACAGACAGAGATCATTATCTACCTTAAGCTTGTACCAACAGACTACAGATGGAAAGACAGACAGACAGACAGAGGTCGTTATCTACTATCCTTAAGCTTGTACCAACAGACAACCGATGGACAGACAGACAGGCAGAGGTCATTATCTACTATCCTTAAGCTTGTACCGACAGACTACAGATGGACAGACAGACAGACAGACAGAAGTCAGTCTCTACTGTCCTTATTAGACAAACAGACTAGTGGAAATGGCTTAGTCTTTACCAATGGAGTCCCAGCAGATTAGTTGATTACATGTAGATCAGCAGTGGCCTAGCAAACCAGAGTCATATTTGAGTACCAGCATCGTAAATGTACACAGACAGACTGACAGACAATCAGACATCACACTGATCATATTTTGTTTCTTAGAACCAATCAGGAGATTCACGAAGAACAAGCTGAGTTTGATAAATTTTGGGCTATCCATAAACAGCGACTAGATCACATGATGCGTGCCTGTCATTATAAGAGATCAGTAGAAAAGGTAAGATTATCAAAGAACTGTTAATATAAGTATAGATTATACAATGAGGTTGAGGTTTAGGCTGTAGACCCGTGGTGTATAAATGTGTAGAAATGATACTGTAGTGAGGTACATTGTATATAACTTTTATTCAATTAGCCTTAAATACAAGTACATGTAGTTAGCCTGTATCTGTTTTTTATTATCCTCCTCCTCCTCATCCTGTTTCTCCTCCTTCTCTTCCTCCTCCTCTTCTTCCGCCTCTTCCTCTCACTCTCCTTACCTAGGTACGTCGTCTGATGCAAGGACATATTGATGATCTTACACATTATGAACTCACTATTGGTGAAAGTTTGGAAGCTTCTCTTGAGCTTGGAGAGAAACATGAAAACTTTGTTTCAACATGTAAAGAGGTAATATTTATTATGTGTGTGTGTATATGTGTCTGTGTGTGTCTGTGTTTGTGTGTGTTCCATGCAATCTGGGAATTTGTGCAATCTGCAGTTTTCGCATGTGTGGGTGTCTGCATGTGTGTGTGTGTGTGTATTGTTCATTCCAAACTACATGTACATTTATGAACATTTTTCTGATATCATGATGAATGTGATTGATCTTAATTTACTTATAATTATTCTTTTATTCACTATCAGAAAATGGACGCTCATTTGAATGAAATCAGAGAGGAAAGTGCTACACTTTTAAAAATACCGACTGGAGATGATACGACCAAAAAGATTTTAACAAAAGCCATAGAAGGTATTAAAGAGAGTGTCCAGTCTCTTACTGAACAGTATCAAGAACTCATGAGATTATGTCAACAGAAGAGAGATCTATTTATCGTAGCTGTGAAGTTTCATATGACAATTAGACAAGTAAGTGTGTAAGTATGTGTGTATGTACATGTATGTATGTACGTGTACATGTATGTGTGTAACTTTGTACATGTGTATGTACATGTACATGTATGTACAATATGTGTATGTATGTACATGCATGTATGTACTGTATGTATGTATGTATGTAACTATGTATGTTCATGTACAATGTACATGTATGTGTGTATGTACATGTATATGTAATATTGTATTTCCACACACAATGTCACATCATTAGTGTGAACAGTGGTGTGCTAGTGTCAAAGAATTCACAGAGATTCACCCATCAGCGGAAACAACTTCCTCCGATAGAGCAAGAGACCTTGTCCAACAGACCGACTCTTTAATGAAGCAAATGACACAAAGAAGTCTCAACACTTTGAAAGAGTTTTCGTCATGTCTTCCAGAAAAAGATGTCAAGAAACCAGTCTCTAAAACATTTCATAGGTTAGTTAGATGAAACGGTAAATTTTGTTAATTACACTTCCCAGATGGTTTCCATTGTTACTCATCAATAATAATAATGGTTATAATTATAGTGATTGTGGTACCTGACTTTATTAAGTTTACATACACTGTACTATAATAGAAGCTACACTTTAATAAGGTGACAGTCAACTGTACTTCTAAGTAGTACTATAGTACTACTCTGTACTGTAATGTGTGAATTCACTTTACATTTATACACGTACATGTACATGTATATACAGGGGTGTGGAAACATTGAGCCAACTGCCAGACATTTTGACCTATTTTCATCACTCTTGTCCTGTTCCCCATAATTATACTTTGTATAAAGGTTTGTTTCAATTTACCGGACATTCACTAGATTTATCGGACAATGTCCTGCATGACTGGCTGTTTCCACACCACTGTGTATATACATGTAGTATGTGCATACATGTGTATGTGATAGTATAGTACTAAGGTGCAATACTGTATAATACACTTGAAATACAGTGTACTTTACTCATAAAGCACATGTAGGTACAGTGATAGTATGTAAACTTAATAATGTCAGGTACTGTATGATATACATGTACTTAGTACTTACATGTACCACTATATACATGTATTATTTATAATTACATCACCCTGACCAAACCATTGATGTACATGTACATGTACGTATATGTTTACTATAATGTATTATTGTCTATATGATAATATCCATCCACAAATCCTTAAATTTCATAATTATTTTCTCTTCTCAGATGTAAAACAAGTCGTGAAAAACTTGAAGAATATAGGAACAAGTTACTACAGATAGTAGCTCTCAGTTATGCCCCGCCCACTCCTCCTAAAGTTGGGAAACATGACGTATGTAATCCAGTAGTTAGTTATCTAAAACTAAATCCCTTTTAGTTAGTATTTATGTACATGTATACTTGCATTATAGTTTTAGTTATAGTTATAGTATGACTAATTTCTCAAACTTTTAGTTTAGTTATAACTAAAATAATATTAGGCTTACTAAAATGGTTTTATTTTAGTTAACTAACTAAAAGTGTCCTTTACTGGCTGATTATCATTTTAGTTAGTTATAGTTATTACAGTAGATTTGTAATTTAATTATAGTTTAATTAACTAAAAGTCAAAATACCTTACTAAAAGGAGTTTAGTTGCCTGGTATCTGTATAGGCAAAATTTAGCTAAAAGGACCGTATTTATAATTTCCTGTGATAATTGTTTTTATAAATTTCAATCTCATATGAACACACAGTTGTCAAGTTCCCCGGTTAATTCTTTAACACCTGACAGTATGTCACATGACCTATCCTTAGTCAATTCAACTAGTTCTAGTGAAAGAAGTGACAAGCCTGATGGTTTAGAGGTGAGGAATATTATGATATGATTATCACATATACATGTACACTGTACATGTACATGTACTTGTGTGTATGTACATTATTTATATGTGTGTATGCTTGTGTGTGTATAATGTTATGTGTGTACATGTATGTGTATGTACTTATATAAGTGTGTGTACATGCATTTGTGTGTATATGTGTGTAACTGTGTATGTGTGTGTGTGTGTATAATGTTATGTGTGTACATGTATGTGTATGTACGTACAATGTATATAAGTGTGTGTACATGCATTTGTGTGTATATGTGTGTAACTGTGTATGTGTGTGTGTATAAATGTTATGTGTGTACATGTATGTGTATGTACTTATATAAGTGTGTGTACATGCATTTGTGTGTATATGTGTGTAACTGTGTATGTGTGTGTGTGTGTATAATGTTATGTGTGTACATGTATGTGCATGTACGTATATAAGTGTGTGTACATGCATTTGTGTGTATATGACTGTGTGTAACTGTGTATGTGTGTGTGTGTATAATGTTATGTGTGTACATGTATGTGTATGTACGTATATAAGTGTGTACATGCATTTGTGTGTACTGTATATGTGTGTAACTGTGTATGTGTATGTGTATGTGTGTTTGTGTACTATGTGTATGTATACATGTACAGTGCATGTACATGTACATATACAGTACATGTACACGTACATGTACACTTGTCTGTATATTTAGTTTCTCTCTCATGCTGGTTATATTGATGATGAGAGTGATCCTGCTGTGTTAAGAAAAAGAGAATTTGTATATAAAGAGATTGTAGATACAGAGAAAGATTATATTAGTAACCTCCAGATCATTCTAGATGTAAGAGAATTATCTATATACATGTACATGTATATATGATTTCATAACATTATCATGAGATCGTAAATTCTGTGATGACATTATCTACTCATTGATGACATGTGAACTCATCCCCATGACATCATCAACTCATTCATGACATCATCAATTCATTTGTGACATTATCAACTCATCATGGTGTTGTCATCATTAATTCATTCATTCATGACATGATGAACTCATCCCATGACATCATCAATTCATTCATTTATGACATCATCAAAATATTCATGACATCATCAATTCATTTATTTATGACATCATCAAAATATTCATGAAATCATAGATTCATTCATGATATTATCAATTCATTCGTGACATCATCAACTCATCATGGTGTTGTCAATTCAATCATAATATCATCAACTTATGAATTCATGACATCATCAATTAGAGCTACTATTATGAGATGTACCCAGAAGAAAGAGTGCCCCTGAGACTAAGAGGCAAACGTGGAATTGTGTTTGGTAACTTAGAACAAATATACAAGTTTCATAATGAGTTAGTATTTATAGTTAATATTTATTGTATAATTACATATTATCATCATTTTCTTTAGTCTGTTTCTGAAGCAGTTGGAATTTTATAATGAACATCCTGAAAGAATAGGAACCTGTTTCATTCAACATGTAAGATAATATATGTATACATGTACACATGTATGTATGTATGTATGTATGTATGTACATTTAGAGTTCAGAGTTTCAGCTATACTCAACGTATTGTCGTAACAGACCTAATTCTGAAGCACTATTAGTGGAAAGTCCAGAATGTAAATCATTCTTTAAGGTATGGTACTTAATTCACATGTAATGCAACTAATAACAAATAATGTGATCTTTGATGGTAAGACTACCTGACATAGGTACTCCAATCTTTTGTGTCATATTATTATTATTATTATTATTATTGTTATTATTATTATTATTAATTAGGAAATACAGATTCGACTTGCTCATCAACTTCCTCTCAATTCTTATCTTATCAAACCAATACAACGAATTACTAAATATCAACTATTACTAAAAGTATGTTCACACTCAATATCTCCTGAGATTCCAATAATGTCTTCATTCATTTAATTCTTCCATCCATCCATCCATTCATCCATCCATTCATTCATCCATCCATCCATCCATCCATCCATCCATCCATCCATCCATCCATTCACCCATCCATCCATCTATCCATCCAACCATTCATCCATCCATCTATTCATCCATTCACAGGATATGATCAAATACTCTTCTAAATCTGGTCAAGCTCTAACTGATTTACAGACAGCACTTAACATGATGTTACAAGTTTTAAAAAACTTAAACGACTCGTTGCATGTAGTGGGACTCAAAGGGTTTCCAGTTCGTTGATCACATTAATTAATATCTCATCTACATGTATCCATCCATCTATTTGGTCGTCCTGCAATCTACCTATCTATTCAACAATTGATCCATCTATTCATCTATTTATCAATCTACCTATCTATCTATTTATATTTTTATCTATCTACATGTACCTACATGTATCTATCTATCTATCTGTTTATCTATTCACTCATTATTTATTCATCTTTGTTAGGGAGCTTTAGCAGAACAAGGGCGATTGTTAGTTCATGTAAGATACCACACTTACAACTATAATAAAAATATTATAATGAATATCGATTTGACACTAACAAGTTATATGGAGAGAAACATATCCCTATGATTGCTTTGTGATGATCAATAATCATTGCTGATGATTGTCATATAAAAAATCCAGCAACATAATAATATTTTAGTTAGTTGTGTTTCCCATTCTTCTTGTTTTTTAGTAGGTTTTGTATATGCTACAACATCTAATAACAGCTTATGAGCTGGTCACTCAAACGTACATTCATGTCCCTTGGAATGATTTATAACTTCCTCAAAAAATGTATATACATGTACACTGTATTGCATATCTAACACAAGCAAATATACATGTAAATGATTATTGTGACGTAACAATTATAGGGATGGCCCTGCATGCATGTCATAAAACCTCATCACTTTAATTCATTGTCATAATAAACAATAATATGTTGTATATTATATACATGTACATGTACATGTACATGTATATTTACATGTATAATACACTATACATGTACGTCAATAAAATGATAGTAATTACCTTAGTTCTACTGTCAGTATAGTGTAGTAGTTACTCTCTCATTACTGTGGGACAACTATACCAATTACTGTTAGAACTACTTTTGAAGTACATGTAGTGTTGTCAAACTACTGAGTAATTACTGTACTGTATGGTGACATTTTATTGACATAATATACTGTATTTACATGTATATACATGTATACATGTATTTATATATCTTTTAGGATCCATTTCAAGTATGGGAAGGTGCGGCACACTCTCGTGGTATTCTCTCTCGTAGTCATGAGCGCCATGTTTTCCTTTTTGAGAAAGTTCTAGTGTTTAGCAAGAAGAAAGATGACTCTAATCAACAAAGGAAAGACAATAAATCTGATTCATATCATTACAAAGCACATCTACATGTGAGTACAGGTGATAGTGTTGCTGTACGTGATATACATGTGTGTATCAGCAGTGCTTGAAATACATGTAGGATCCAGCAATTGGCCATTTTCTAGATATTTTGGCTGTGTCCTTACAAAATTGCATTTGACTGGACAAATTGTCTTATTTAGTTTTTTTTTTTATACAAGTGTTTTGACCAAATGTTGCTTAATGAGGAAACTAGAATAGCACAAGTTGCTAATATTAGCCAGCTCCCCAGGACCAATGGCTTTACATCCCCTCCGAAGGATGCGGTGATAAACACCTCCTCATTTTTGAAGGTAGAGCTGAGTACACTCATAGGCGAGAAAAAGCATGACCCTAGTGGGGGTTGAACCTGCAACCTTTTGATTGCAGGTCAGCACTTTAACCAGCAGGCCACTAGAACCCCCGTTTAGTTATAAGAATAATACAACACAACAAGTATCCTCACAGTGAGGTTAATTATTAGTCAAGAGCAGTCATAGCTTAGTGGATTACTTCTATATCTCACAAGCCATAAATGGGTACAGTACTGGTTTTCAGGACAAGACTCATAGTTTGCTGGTCAAATATTGTTTTGTCCAGATATTTCTGCTGGATACTTTCAAAAACTATTTCAAGCACAATATTGTAACAATCATGCATGATACATGTATATCATAATTGTTACCTGACGCTATTAAGTTTTCATATTATCACTGTACTTCCATTGACTACAGTGTATATACAGTACATGTGTACATGTACTCTGTGAATGAAGTACACTGTACACAGTATTACACAGTATTACACAGTATTATACATGTAACTTAGTACTACTAACAGTATACTATCACATACACATGTACATGTACAAATGTAATTGGAATTTGCACATTACTATGATTATAGTACAAATTAGTACCATAGTACTACTTAGAAGTACTGTTGACTATCACCTTGTTGAAGTATCTATCTATCTATTCATCAATTGATAGTAATATGTAGCCTTAATAAAGTCAGGTACTGTATATTATTATATTATACGTGTACATTATATATATTCCATGAACAGACATACACACACACATAATTATTCAATTTTATTTATAACTAGTTGGCTGATGTACAGCTCAAGGAACATGTTGATAGTAATCCACTCTCATTTGGTGTGTCATTACATGGAAGAAATAAAATGTTTCAACTACAGGTATCACACACACATACATGTACAAACACAGATACAAACATACATGTACATACACACACACACATATACATGTACATGTACATACACACACACACACACAGACACACATACACACATACATGTACATGTAAATACACACACACACATACACACATACATACACACACACGCACACACACACACACACATACATACACACACACATACATGTACATACATGTACACACACACACACACACACACACACACGCATACACACCAGTGTTTATGATAAGCTCATATGCCACACCACAGTTCTCTCTTTGGTCTAGTGGTGCAGTTAATTATGATTATATTGTCGCTAACAGCATTAAATCTTTGTTAATTGGCTTAAGGTGTATTCCCAATGGTGCACACACTAACCATTTTTGAGCCAATTTGGCCCATGCTATCAAAAACTCTGACACACACACACACATACACACACACACATCATTGATAGCATTAGTTCAACCAGTCTAATCCTACACCTCTGACTACTAAATTTTTTTTTCTCACAGGCTGCAAACAAAGATATCAGAGAAATGTGGGTATCGGAACTAAGACGGTTGCTAAGTAACCAATTTGGACTTTTACGAGGTAAAGACGTTTTTGGGTTCTACATGTACAATAGAAAGATCAAAACATAAACAAGTCCTCTACATCATATGATAGGATGACCCATGTCATGTGATAAGATGACCAACTTAGCTTATGTGTCATATGATAGGATGACCGATGTCATGTGATAGGATGACCAACATAGCTTATACACATGTATGTCATATGATAGGTGACCCATGTCATGTGATAGGATGACCAACCTAGCTTATATGTCATTTGATAGGATGACCAGCCCTTACTACATGTACATGTACATGTACATGTACATGTCATGTGATAGAATGATTAAATGTACATGTCATGTGATAGGATGACCTATATCGAATGTTCAATCTTCAAACATTAATTTTATCGTATTTTCAGATGTTGTTTTACAGTCTGGTACACTAGATAGAGCAGCAGCTGAGAAATTTGCTAAAATGCAACGTAATTCAAGAGGTACATGTACATGTGTATTTATGATATATTCATTTTACTCATTTCACACAATCATTTGTCTCTGTCTGTCTGGCTCGCTCTCCATCTGTCTGTCTGTCTGTCTGTCTGTCTGTCTGTCTGTCTGTCTCTCTTTCTTTCTCAGGCAAAACCAAGTTATTTCAAGATGCTGTACCAGAGAAAGACGACAGATACTTAGAACAAAAGAAATCTTTTAGGTAAGTTAACAAGTTAAGTTGATATAAAAGTGGTTTGTTTAATTCCAGTTCCTACTTTAACCTCCTATGTTAGTACCATCCTGATCTTGTTTGTACTCTTTTGGAGTTTTGATGTACTTAATGAGTGAAGTACACTGTACTTCAAATGTACTACACAGTATTGCACAGTATTACACCTTAGCACTACATGTACACGTATGCTATCACATATAAATGTAAAGTGAATTCACACATTACAGTACAGAGTAGTACTATAGTACTACTTAGAAGTACAGTTGACTATCATCTTATCAAAGTGTAGCTCCCATCATAGTATGTAAACTTAAAGTCAGGTACTGTATATAGCATGTTTTATTATTTTAATTTTAATAATTGTTCATGCAATGTAGATCTTATAATTATGGTTACACTTGCATTAGAATATGGATCTGAATAGGTGCCTATACATTGCCTATACAGTTTACACAATATTTTTCAGGCTTTGTAGATACATTGTTGTCAAACTACACAAGTACAATCTGAAGATGTGTGCAACCAAGACGCAACCAAGGTGTGGTATACATTCAGCCCAAAGTACATGTAGACAGGCATATTCATTCATTCATTCATACTTTGGGCTGAATGTACATGTATACCACTTGAACAGTAGAATAATTAACAATGTATCATGTGTGAACAGTTGTAAACTAGATAAATACAAATATATATTTCACACAGACAATATTGGATTGGATCTGAATATAGGCAATAAGGATTATGAAATATATAGCCATATAGGCATATACATGTAGGCAAATTGCTGTATAGGTGCAACACTATTTATTTAAATATATATTAAATCTTTTAACCACATTTTCTCCTCCTCAGTGACAGGTTTAAATTGAGCATCCTTCCCAAGAAAAAGTTGACTTCAACAAATTCATCAGAATTCAGAAACTCAAATTCGCAATCACCTCCTATTACATCCAGTTTGGGACCTCGTAAAGCTCTGAAGGTACTGGATGATCAGGTTTTGACTACCAGCGTACCATCTAATGGTCTGAATGTTTTAAAAGTTCGGACAAAATCACAAAGTTAGTTGTGAAGTTAATATATTCTATTAAATGAAAGTAAATGTACATTTACTATTATTACATGTATAACAATCGTAAATAGAGAATGTACATGGATTCATAGATGTACATGTACATGTGTGATTATTAAAATTAGTATAATTATATGCATACCAATCAAACATCCACCTTTGATATTCACAACTCTATCACATCTATCTGTTGATCCATCTAACAATAATCCATTGATCCATTCATTGATCTATCCAATCATTCAATCCAGCCATCCATGCATACATCCATCCATCTACACTTGTACCACTATCCATCCACCCATCCATCCACCCATTGATCAAATCATCCATTGATCCAATCATCCACCTATTGATCAAATCATCCATTGATCTAATCAACCATTCATTCATTCTTCCATCCATTGATCAAATCAATCATTCATTCATCCACCGATTCATCTACCCATTGATCAAATCAGCCATCGATCAAATCATCTATTGATCAAATCAACCATTCATTCATCCATCCATTGATTCAATCAACCATTGATCCAATCCATCTTATACATGTACATGTAGTCTGTAGCATAAATTCATCCATTCAATAACATATTATATTATATTATCAGATGATTTATTAGATGGTCTAGATGATGATAATACTAATACTAATAATGAGGAGGACAATGAATGGTCTGATGATGACGATGATGAATATACGAGTCCTGTCACTTCAGTCAATGGTCACGATCACTATGAAAGTCTGGTACATTATAAAACTTATGAGCAAATTTTTATTGCTTTTCATCAAATTTTAATATTCATTCTAGTGGGTGTTTCTTCATATAACCCCAGCGGGATTACATCATTATATTGTTAAATTAATCTAGACATGGGTGTGGTTTTTATTTATGGAACTGAGCATTTCCATTTATAGTTGCAAATGGCTACATCAAGAAACTGCCCTCTAGGGATGGGCGGGCGATACAATAATGTTTTTGATTACTATTGTTTTAGTATGACAATAAGTGACCACTTTTAGTTAATAGTATAAACTAACAAGAGACTTGTATTAGTTTTAGTTAAGTAATTGAAAGTGCATGATCATTATTGGCCAAATATCATTTAGTTGTAGTTTAGTTATAGTTAACTCACAATACCTTACTAAAAGAGGTTTTAGTTATAGTTAACTCACAATACCTTACTAAAAGAGGTTTTAGTTATAGTTAACTCACAATACCTTACTAAAAGAGGTTTTAGTTATAGTTAACTCACAATACCAGGTTTTACTGTACATATGACTTTACAGCACCTGACTTTATTAAGTTTACATACTATGATGGGAGCTACACTTTAATAAGGTGACAGTCAACTGTACTTCTAAGTAGTACTATAGTACTACTCTGTACTGTAATGTGTGAATTCACTTTACATTTATATATAGTATGTACGTATGTGATAGTATAGTAGTAAGGTGTAATACTGTGTAATACATTTGAAATACAGAGTACTTCACTCATAAAGCACACTGTAGTCAATGAAAGTACAGTGATAGTACATGTGTATGTAAACTTAATAATGTCAGGTACTGTATAATACTTCTTCAAAGGTTTTATATACATGTAGTTGACTCATAATTCTCTACAGGCACCTGGTGTACCATGTTTCTACACAGCGACGGCTGATTATAACCCATCAGATGAAGATCACGGTATTCCGCTAAAGAGAGGCCAGGAGGTGGAATTAATAGGTATTAATCAATACTCTGGCTGGTGGTGGGTGAGATTAACAAACTTTTACACACATCAATATGTCGAAGGATGGGTAC